>OW796098.1:11057845-11300515 GCA_941860345.1 Chrysodeixis includens | reverse complement strand
AATGAACGAAATGAACGAAATGAACGAAATGAACGAAATGAACGAAATGAACGAAATGAACGAAATGACGAAATGAACGAAATGAACGAAATGAACGAAATGAACGAAATGAACGATTGATGAACGATTTGAACGATTTGAGCGATTTGAACGAAATGAAGGTAATGAACGATTTGAACGATTTGAACGATTTGAACGATTTGAACGATTTGAACGATTTGAACGATTTGAACGATTTGAACGATTTGAACGATTTGAACGATTTGAACGATTTGAACGATTTGAACGGTTTGGACGATTTGAATGATTTGAAGGAAATGAAAGATTTAAACGATATTGAACGTTTGACGATTTGAACGATTTGAACGATTTGAACGATTTGAACGATTGAACGATTTGAACGATTTGAACGATTTGAACGATTTGAACGATTTGAACGATTTGAACGATTTGAACGATTTGAACGATTTGAACGATTTGAACGATTTGAACGATTTGAACGATTTGAACGATTTGAACGATTTGAACGATTTGAACGATTTGAACGATTTGAACGATTTGAACGATTTGAACGATTTGAACGATTTGAACGATTTGAACGATTTGAACGATTTGAACGATTTGAACGATTTGAACGATTTGAACGATTTGAACGATTTGAACGATTTGAACGATTTGAACGATTTGAACGATTTGAACGATTTGAACGATTTGAACGATTTGAACGATTTGAACGATTTGAACGATTTGAACGATTTGAACGACGATTTGAACGATTTGAACGATTTGAACGATTTGAACGATTTGAACGATTTGAACGATTTGAACGATTTGAACGATTTGAACGATTTGAACGATTTGAACGATTTGAACGATTTGAACGATTTGAACGATTTGAACGATTTGAACGATTTGAACGATTTGAACGATTTGAACGATTTGAACGATTTGAACGATTTGAACGATTTGAACGATTTGAACGGTTTGAACGATTTGAATGATTTGAACGAAATGAAGGTAATGAACGATTTAAACTAAATGAACGATTGACCCCAAACTCTATCCCGGTCATCCCACAGGAACTCTATCCCGGCTTTCCTTCGGGATCTCTATCCCGGGTATTCTCCGGGAACTCTAACCCATTTCTCCTTAGGCAACTCCATCCCGGCTATTCCACAGGAACTCTATCCCGGGTATCCCTCGGGAACTGTTTCCCGGCTATCCCTTGGGAACTCTAACCCGGCTCTCCCTAGGCAACTCCATTCCAGCTATCCCACAGGATTTCTATACCGGCTATCCCTCGGGAACTCTATCCCAGCTATCCCTAGGCAACTCCATTCTGGCTATCCCTAGGCAACTCCATCCTGGCTATCCCACAGGAACTCTATCCCGGCTATCCCTCGGGAACTCTATCCCGGCTATCCCTCGGGAACGCTATCCCGGCTATCCGTCGGGAACTCTATCCCGGCTATCCCGCAGTCAGATTCGTAGAATCATACGCTACGAATCATATGCTACGCATCATAAGTGTTACGAAAAATATGCTACGGATCATAGTTCTACGAATCACAGTGCTACGAATCATACGTGCTACGAATCATACGCGCTACGAATCAAATGCGCTACAAATCATACGTGCTACGAATCAAATGCTACGCATCATAAGTGCTACGAATCATATGCTACGGATCATAGTTCTACGAATCATAGTGCTACGAATCATAGTGTTACGAATCATAGTGCTACGAATCATACGCGCTACGAATCAAATGCGCTACGAGTCATACATGCTACGAATCCAATAAGTCACCAGTCCACGCTTCTGGAATTAAAGCTTACCTTTACTTTTATGCAGATAAAGGTAAAAATACATGAAAATACGTGTTCACTTTTATTATTTAAATGGCAGACAAAACAGATTAATATTTTATATGCAAAGTCATCATCCTAATTGTTTGTGTTATAATAATATTATTTGCGGGATACAAAGTTTTCTGGGAATAATTGTATTTGTTTCGAGGTCTTATATTTAAATATTACCTAGAAACAGAAAATTACAAATCATAATATCAAAGTACTTTACCTAGAACTAGATGTATAAAAAAATCAGGAATCTTTTTTTAACAGCGCTAGTTTTTGCCTTTAGCAACCCCTAGCCTTTGATTAAGCTTTGGTCGGCTTCTAGGCCTACCTAAGCTGAAAACTGAATAATTATTGCTATTATTATCATCATCACTAGCCCTGAATAACCCACTCTTGCACAGCTGGGCATAGGTCTTACTTTGTATATGCCGTTGTCCTCTGTCTCTTGCCCTTCGCATCCGTTATATTTTTGCTATCACTTTTTGTCGTATGTGCAGACGACATAAAAGTGATAGCTCATCATTGATCGTCGCCGTCGAACTCTGGCCACCAGTTGCCGCTCTGTTCCATCTGCCATCACGTCTAGCTAGGTATCCTGCTCAGGGCCATTTAATTTCCATTATTCTTCTCACTGTTATTGCCATATTTGTCATAAAATATTTCAATTGCATTTGCAATGCATAGTTTGCAATGAATGCACGGGCCGAGTCAATGAACTGTATCAAACTTCTGATATTGATAAACGATTAACCCCTAAATATTATGATAAATTTATTGCTAGTTATCGTAATTCAATTGTACCTAATTGTACCTTCGTGATGTAATTTAACAAAATAAAGTGTATTTTATATTTATTCTCATCATCTTAACTTTCACTTAGATATCAAAAAGGTTGGTTTCCAGTTTGAAAAGTCAATAAAGGGTTTAAAACAAAAACCTTCTTGGATTGACAAAGTGACTAAGCAGTGTTGGTTTATTTTTTATTTGAAATTCGTCACCGAATTATCAGTAAGTACTCGTGTAGGTGATTTGTAGAGTCAACAGGTATTATAAAATGAAAAACATCATAAAAGAGATTTATGCCGCACATATTTATAACCTACAGTCCTACAGATTTAATAAGTGTTTTATGAAAAAGAAAATACCTATCGAACTTTATAGTTTTCCGGGTGTTTTAAAATAAAATGGTACAACGATCTTTTTCCATGTGGATGACATTAACTTGATGTTGGTGTGCATGTCCACAACAAGAATCAACTCTAGTGTCTGTTAAAAGTGATGGATTCTACATATATGGCAGTAGTTCCAATTTCGACCAGGTGCCAAAATATTCTTCAATTTTGAAGTTCGTCCCATTGCACCACATTCAGTTTCCAGTTGCAATAATGACTGCAATGTATGTTTGTTTACGAGTTTAAATATAAATAAAACACTAAGTAGCTATTTATTTTATTTTAATTATCTTTATAGCGGTACAATTTATTTTATATACAACACTAATATAATTTAGGTAAAAGTTGATCTGTTTATTACATCATTATCATGCTTTAAAGGTTGCCCATTTTTTATTGGATAACAGTGATCATACCCCTGCCCTTATCCCAATTATTACTTGGGGTCGGCGCAGCATGTCTTCTTCTTCCATACGCTCCTATCTGACGTCATCTCGCAAGCAACACCCTTTGTAGCCATATCTTCTTTTACACAATCTATTCCTAACATCCTGTTGGATAACAGTATGCTATGAGTAGAACAAAGAATTCGCCGACACCCTTCTTTGTACCCCAGTAGATATCATCATTGGACTTCCTTCACCCTGGAGAAGGTGAAATTGTGTGTGTTCTCTTATCAGCTAAAGTCACCGAAGTGCTTCCCCTTTCTCTATTGTCGGGGGCCAAATGTGAATATTGGCACAGACTATCGCGACAGGTTAGGTATTTGCCGTGGAGAAGACGGAGGGGTGTGTCGGACTTCTACCGGCTAAAAACCACCGGAGTGGCTTTTTCGTTTCTATTACAAAGCGTTCAAGCCTGGCCGGCTTGAACGCTTTCGCACTACCGCGAAATTTATTTATTTCTGGAAAACATGTAGTATTGTCTTATTAACTGCAGGTAAAAATAACGCCAGGTTACCGCGCAAAATGAAAAGAAACCTATAATTTGATTTATTAAATAAAAACAACATTTGTTAAATACACATTATTTTATTTTTGGAAATCAAACATTACAATCTGAATGGTATGCAGGTACGGCTGTGTTCGGGTTTAGTAATAGTTTTGTTAGTCACTGCTTCAAACATTACAAAAAAAACTTATATTCTTACCAAGTTTTCTTAATATCAGCTACCAATAACAAGCACAGAGCTACAAGAAGCTTTTGGCACGTGGCCGAAATCGGAACTAATGCTGACATATATACAAAACACCATCACTTTTGACAGACAGTTGAGTTAATTCTTGTAACGAATGTGCACACTAACGTCCTCGAGACGTTTTTTGAGACGAATTTTGTTCGATCTAACTTAAGACTACTTAATACTTACAGTTCCTTATTTTATCTAATTAGGTTCAATTCTCTATTAGGTAATATGATGACAGTTTTGAATAAATATTAAAATACTAATACGCTATGGTAATGCGTCTAAATAATTTTATTTTTTTTTAACAGAAATCAGTTAACAGCTTTTTTATTTGAATTGCCATTTAACATATTATTCAATTGAGTCAAAGATTTTGAGACTTGCAAAGTTCATATCTAATATTCGTCTGCACATAGCCTGTGGTACAAAATATTAACAGTAATATATAGTAATAGTTATCTATTTACAAAAATACTTAATTAACTTACTCTAGTCTACAAATGAAAGTAGTTTATTTATACAAACTTAAAATTCGTTATTTCTTTACAATATTTTCATATACGGGCCTGGTTATGTTCATATTCGCAGAGGCGCTTTTAGACATCACGTTAAATCGGTATTTTAGAAGATTATAGATTGTCTATTCTTCTTGAACTTGATGGAGTGTCTTGCCAGTTCTTCTTCATAGACATTCCTTTGGAGAAGAACCGGCAGACGTTTTGGAACTGCGCAACTAGAGTCATTAAGACTAAAAAAGTTAGTTTAGTTCTGTACAATTTTATTCACACAAATTTCGCTGGAACTTTTGATAAAACTCTCTCTGTTGAAAGGTCAACGTCAAATGCATTGTTTTATTAATAATTATTAATGCATCACTAAAACAGTTCACAACAAAACGTCCCTATCATTAAAAAAAAGAGTTTTTCAGAAGTTTTTTGTTAAATGCGATAGGAAACCCAATACAAATCCGATAAAAATAACTATGATTTAAATATCAGGCGCTTATAAATTTTCAAGGAACAAAACATTATAAATAAACGTATCATTACTTCAGCTAAACGATTAACAGTAATTCGATTGCGTTCCTTATTTTAAATTAGGTATATTTATTTCTTAAAAATATTATTTTACAAAAATATATTTTCTTATTTCTAATTTATTCCTTAAAATACTTTTATTGAGAGAATCTTATGATTATTTTTGATTTATATTGTTTTTCCGAGTTCTTCTTTTTCGTTGGCGGCTATAAACTGTAGTGGATCAAACTTATTGGCTTCCAACTCCTTGGAGTCTTTCTTCTCTTCTGCTTCTAGAGCCTTCTTTCTCGAGCCCCTTAATTGTATCCTATGTTGCACGTAGAAGTATCTGTAAAATAGCAGTGATATTAGTTTCGTTATACAATTTCTCGTAATTGTATATTTAATTGCGTTGTTACTAAAATTGTTTTTTTTTTCTATATTAGCACAACCACAAAAGAAGTTTAACCAAGTTTGGCCAATTTATTCTTAAATACTTTAAGCCGTATTTATTAAGATCGAATTATTGAGAATGCTTGATAATCACGCCTGATCATAAATCACCTACTCCTCGATTTGTAAGAGATTTAAAGAATGAAATAAAACATTGAAGGACTAGAAGAGTAGTATTACGGTGCCTTTACATTAGTGGCGGGAATGAGCGGTTCTTTTACGCCATTATGGAAATAACATCACTGCAGCGTTTCTAGAGTTTTTTTTTGCAAAAACTTTTCACAGTACAGTTCGTCGCCGCATCAGCTCATGATTAAGGACTCCAGTTGGGTGCGAAACTAGTCGGGCTATCCCGATAAATACGCGTGAGAAAACCGTTGTAGGTATCATTGAAGTATTCTTCTTGAACTTGTATAAAAATTTAAAACGGTATGGCTGGTGAGCTTCCTCCCGTTAACAATTTGAAGGTGCCTAAAGAAATAAAGGTCCATCAACTCACATAAGTACGAATGACGGTGGGATTGCGATGGCTGCACTTGTAAGGAACACAGCGCCGGGCAGCACGTGCAGCGTCCTCATGTACAGCCAGGAGTAGAAGGGATGGAACACCAGCGATGCTATCGTCTCCGTTAGTGAGAAGATCGAGTTCACTTTCGCTGGAAAAAAATAAAGAGTTGTTTTTATTTAGAGTGTTGCTTGCGAGATGACGTCAGATAGGAGTGTGTGGAAGAAGAAGACTTGCTGCGCCGACCCCGAATAATTATTGGGATAAGGGTAGGGGAATGATGAAAGTGTTTTGTTAAAAAACGGTTTATTAAATTAAAAATTCTATGTATAGTTATCGTTATTTTTTTTTTGTATTTTGATTATTAACTACTAAGTGTGTATTTTACAACATAATTTGTAGCATATTAGTTTATTCATTGGACAATTGGTGTTATTGCGCATGTGTTATTGTGAATTGAAGGGAACTTAATTACTGCGGGAGTAGATTTAGAAATAAACTTGTGTCTAATAGATGAAACTTATAATTATTCTACCTTATTTTTATACGTCATTACACGAACCAATTAGATTAAATTGTAACGCAGGAAACATATTAGGAATAATGTTTCTAGTAGAATATAGGCTACTTTTATTTTATTTATATTGTTAATAAATTATTCCACGATATCAGAAATAAGGAAAGATTTCATCACAATAAACCCAAATTCTGATATTCGCAATAATCGCGCCTAACTCGTAATCTGGGCCAATTAGACTATCAGCCGATGCTACTTTGTTTTTATGTTATCGACTTCCAATATCTTTTGTTTTTGGAATATCATCTAATGACGTTTTCTTCAAGATATCGTAGATATGTTCCTCTAAGATTTGTCATTAGGAAAGCCGATAGGCATTCCAAGATTGATATAATATGATATTCCACGATTTAGCGCCATTTAGTCTCAAACTAAGTAGTGCTTGTACAAGCTCTGCTTAGTAGAGTTGTACAAATGATAAATATACTTCTAAATACATACATATTATAGATATATTACACCCAAACACAAAACAAAATGATTGTGCTCATCACACAAACATTTGACCTGGGTGGATTTTCCACGTCTTAAAATCTTAAATATCACATCCAGTTCAGACATAATATACCTTATGTATAACTGTCCTGTGTCCATTTCGTTGTGTGGATGTATCAGAATAATCTACTGTCTATTATACTTACCATAAACGTTACTTTCTAGCACAAAAATAATTTTGAAAATTAATTCAGTATTTTTTTTAAATACAGTAAGTACAATGCAATGTTACGAACTTTCTCTTGATTTGAATCTCTTTTGGAAAAAAGCATAGACAATAAAAATCAGACCAACCTGTTTCCTGTTTCTCAACCAATTTTGATATGATGGAGCGCAGTGACGTGAATGTAGTAGCATTCAGGAGTTCGACGACAGGCACTGCAATGAACGCAATCAAATTAATACCAGCCATTGAACCGTCCATTATTCAAATGCACATTATCATAATAAAACGAATACGGCGGTGAATGACGCTTTTGTGATATAAGGGCAGGATAATTCTGTACGTGAAATGTTGTGTGTATTTTAAATGTTTTGTTTAGGTATAAATTATACCGTAGGTTACAAAATAAAGTACGAAATAGATGACATAATTTAAAATCGTTTTATTGTAGGTGATGTGGTTTTGGAAAGGGAAACTGAATGATTTTGTATCATTGAGATATTTTTTTTTACTAAATGAGTTTAACTTAAGACGTAACATTATCAGAACGGTTTTAATTATCGGGATTTAACAGTTAGAATTGATTACTAAAACCGATTTTGTAATAATTGTTTTATGTAAGACACACAATCTAAGCTAATCTTTAAAATATTGTGTCTTAAATTACAAGTTGGTCAATCACGGAAATCCTGAAGGTCAATACCTAAAATTAGCAGTTACTATAACTTGGCTATCTTCAACTTCAACTTCGACGACCAAGCCTATGGTCTGGCAAATATAGATTTATTAGTAGATAGATTCAAAAATCTCTTTAATGTCACACATACCGATATACATTTCAATATCAGTTCTGACGAAGGCTGTCCAGATGGAGCCAACAAACTTGCTGATGACAGATATGAGGCAGAGCAGGGAATCGTCGACCTGCATGCGCCGACTTAGCACGGCGATAGAGAACATTGCACCTGAAATGGAAACAGAATATTGTAAGTAAAACACGATATTGATAGGAATAAAAAGTGTGTTGACAATTAAAATGAAATCCAGGAGGATTGTTAATTTAATGACAGTGTATTAACTGAATGGTACAGGTTACTAGGCTGTTGAAGAGGCGGCAATGTGACCAATGAATTAACATTTTTGTGATCTATAAATGCTTTCTAAGATTGAGTTTTCCTTGTGTATGCGATAACTACCAAAAAGTATATTTTGGGGATATATCTACAGTTTAGTATATTCCTATATCAATTGTAATTATTTACTTTCAAAAGCTAACAAAATCGTCATCCCTTTTAAAATGAGTGATAAGTGAAATAACAGTATAAAATGATTACTGTAAAACAATAAAAAAAATCATGATCTATGTCAGTTTCGTTTTGAAATATATACATTGTTTATCACAAAACTATGCACGTGTTCTTAATTAACATGATAACACATATTAAAATTGGGCTATACAAGTACATTACTATCTAAACTTTCATCATTTATTAGAACAAATATATTTTAATCCGTTTGAAATTAATCAATACTTTGATTATTGTTATATTCATAGTACAATTTTATTGCACTTGTTTTTCATCGGGCCAGCGTTACTTTTCAACGTAGAAAATTGAATTTCCTTACAAATTCGTTGCAAGAAGTTTTATGAGATTAACGTTTTAAGGTTCCTTTGAAAAATCAGGAAGGGCTGCCGGCGCACCTTCCCTCTCATTAAAGGCAAAAGGTATATTATCCCGTACACCTATATAAGCAGAATTAATAAGAATTCTTGGGTTCTTGTTTGACGTACCTATCCATAGGTATTTCCTTATAATTGCTTTGCACTTATTAAACTGATTGCTTGAAATGAAGTTATGTTTAAAATGAATTGTATGATTACCTTTTCTTGTGATTCCAGCAAAATGGATTTTTATTCAAGTTGGTGATGTTTTTGTTTAATGTTCTTCACTTTTGTTGAAGTACGACTACCTTATAGAGCAAAACAATAGCCGTGATGGAAATTAGATGACAAATTAAACTTCGAGTAGAGTTTCTTTCACAACGGCTACATCTCTGCTGTAAATTCTGGTTTGGTACTGTAATGGCTCGTATATGAGTTTAATTCTTAAAGTAATTCTTAAAAATGAAAGGAAATCGTCTGTCTTGGTATGGACATGTTGAAAAGGGATGAGACTCATGTGACTAAAAGAGTGATTAGTATGAATGTTGGTGGATGAAGAAGAAGGGAAAGGCTAAAGAAAAGATGAATGGATTGTATAAGGAATGATATGAATGAAAAAGGAGTAAATGATACTGTGACGCCTGATAGGGGCAAATGGAAGATAAACACGTGTTGCACCGAACCCAAGTAAAATGGGATAAGGGCAGGAAGATGATGAATTCTTAAAGGAATTGTCAGATTTCTAAGCCAGACTTACCAAATGAATGTAGTACTATAGAGTAGCTGAGGAAGACTCCATACTTGACCATGTCCCAATTCAAGCGATTCCTCACGAATAAATAGAATACTGTGTGTTCCGCTGAAATGTAGACAAAATACAAATAAGTATCAGATCAGGGATCTAATACTTATTTGAAGGTTAAGGTAATGTTTAGCGAGTGAGTTGGAAGTCTACATAATAGACTTATGTCTAGCCGTTGGATTGTATACGTAAAAAAAAAAGTTATAATGATCGTTTCTGGAGTTAATTTTCCAGAAACGATTGATTAAGTTGAACAACGATGAGATTAAGTTGACAAAAAAAGGAAGTTGCAAAATCAACGCAACAATATTGCTGTGAAAATAAATATTAGCGCAAAGAAAAAATAATAATTATGATTGCGAAATCGCTGCTTCGTTTGGTCTTGACAGTTAGACAGTGCAGAAAGTCACATTTTTAGTAATTTGACTACCGAGGTTAAATTTTTGTTAGTGATACAGTAAAAATATACTTACACGACGAGGGTCCAAACAGAACGAAGACGATCAACAAAGTAAGTATGACTTTAACCCTCTTGTTATCTGGCCGAGGTCGTAAGGCTACCGTCACTGTCTCCACCACATGGGATATGTCGAAGAAAGAGACATTGTTCTGAGGAGGCCTTTCGATCTGAAAAGACAGAAAGAGATGACGCATTTGCTGCAATCATCTAATGATGGATGTTGATGATTTCAGCAAATGCGTTTTTTGCATTAATGTATAATAAAGGGGTGTTAAGGGTATTCGCATGATAGGGTAAGGGAAATCAAATATTTGGGGCTAAAATCTTTTCTGACAAGTGAAGTTGCTTTGATTAGTTTAGGTCGCTTTTTTAAGCGATTCGTTAGCGTTAAGCTAAGGACTAACGCGGATACTTTTTGCAGGCTGTACACGCTTGCAACCGATGTGTGTGCCTCCGAAAGTAGGTTCATCAGTTTGAAGCCTAAGCGCTCATCTACATGCAATGGCAATGAGGCCAGTATCGACTGTATCCTACATACCCTGGGTTCGCCTCGCGTGAGACAAGCATGTGTAATTTTTGATCTCTAGATTGACTTGATTTGATTGACTATAAAACCCCTGTCTACAATAGGGGTTGAACTTTATATCCAGCATTTAGCACTTATTAAAATAATGTATTTATTTCTTTGTCTACTTTATAAATCTTAGGGTATTAATTGTTGGTGTTAGAGTTATCAAGCATTTTAAACAGAAGACAATAATTTAATTATGAATGGTTGATAATATAGATAATACTTTAACAAAACCTGTTATTTAAATGACACTGATAAGAAATCATAACTTTTATGAAATCATAAGTTTCACAAATATCAAACAAAATGAAAGACAGAAAACCGACAAATTCACGAAAGTCATGAAACAAATATAATTTAGATTTAAAACTTCTTTTAATTTCACAATAAATAAGCGTTATTACGTAATATTTTCTGCAAATACACTTATGAGATTTGGAGATTCGTCTGTATGTTTAAGAAGTTAGATAATAGTGTAATACTATAATCTAAAATGCAACACGGTAAGTGGAATAAAGAAAACTTTGATAAGTATATCGTAAGGTAAACAATGATTCATTTGATATACGGTTGTTGGATATTTAGACTGTTGTGTTGCTTCCAGCAAAAAGGTTGACTATTTTAGGCCCGACGCCCACCACTAGAGGCCCAGTGGAGAGCAATTAAATACACTTAAATATAAACCTTAACCACCTTGATATAGGGTATCATCAGAATAAATTCAAATGCGAAAGCGCGATACTTCGAGTGCATTCTAAAATTGACCGTATGTTTTGGTAAGTTAAGGTTTATATTCAATTGTTGTCTTCAATTGTTCTGAACTGCACCTACAGCGGGGTCCGCTGGATGTGGTCGCGCAAGGCGAAGGCGCCATGCGCGATCACACTAGCGACAGCTGGAATTAGGTAAGGGAGTTAAAAAACAAATCGTGATCGAAAGCGTTTGATGATTCGCGTCTGCTTCTAGATATTAGCAAAACCCTTCTTATCATAGGACTGACGTAAGCCTTATGGCAGAGTTTAAACGCACGTCAATTGATATTAAAAAATGATAATTTTATACAAAAATGTTTGTCTCGCTTACGGATTTTTTTGAAGTTTTATTGTAAGAAAGCTATATTATCAACGAATAGCTTGTTCTACATTTTTTTATCGTTGTACCTACTACTACGTGTATGTGCTAAATTGATCTTCACTTTCATTTTTCAAAATATGCGTAAATCAATCAACAGATTATAGCCACGTGTGTTTTTTCAATGTCACCGTGATATTTGAAATGGACATTGTAAAAATCGAAAAACAAAACATAAGCATGACTAGCTGAAATAAAATTCTTGAAAAATTAACGTAAATCACAAACGTCTTCTCTACCGTAACGTATTATAATTATATCAAGACGAATAGACCTTTAGTCACTAACGGCTGTGTTCACGAAAGTTATTAGACCAAGTGACGTTCCAAGAAGGATTATTAGCCTTTCATTGTTTTTTTTTAAACATTTCCCGCACTAACGAATTTTTCCTTGCGTCGCGGTTTGTAGATCGAACAAATTCTTCTCCTACACGGGGATCAAACCAGCGACGCTTCGCACATAGTGCTTATTGGCTAAGTGACCTATACCACTCGGCTATCCATGCAGTCAAAGTCTTGACAGTAACAATAACAGCATAATTTATCTATAAGGGCGACACTATTCATTGCTGTTAGTGCCATTTGTAAATACTGCTGTCAGATTCTCATCTAACCCATCAGATGTTTTTCTTCCCATACAAGTGTATTGATAAACAGTATTATTTAAATATATTATTATACAACTTAGGTATTATTATAAGGTGTATGTTATTATTAGCGCTGGTGTGGTACGTCGCCATGTCGATGTGTTATCGGGCAACAACACATTTCTTATTGTCATTGAGATTGTTAGCTATCAATTACGAACTACGCTATTTCTGTTATTTATTTTCTAAAATATTGTTTTATCTGTGCAATCCTTTTTAATTCACGGTCTAACTTCAAAGGAAGAAACCCGGTCCTTTTTATTAATAGGCTTACATGGAGACACAGGTCCAATATGCAGAGGCCTTGTTAAGAACTTTAATCTAAATTGTGATGGGTCACCTTCCAAGGGCCATTCACCCCTGCTCTATAAAAGAACAGACATGGACGGCCCAAGGTAGCTACAAAACTATTGTGAACTATGGATAAAACGAATTTGTATCCCTGCAATTATTGTTAGTTATGTAATAATTTTATAATTATAGTTTAGTGTAAACGTGTAGGCTATTTGGTTAGCACTTTAAGCCTACATTGTTTTTGGAAATAAAGAAATAGCTGTGTAGGGTGATTTTGTCTTTAGTTGGTACCAAGCAAATAAGTCAAAACGTATAATACTGCCGTACTGAATATTAAAAAATGTCGTAACGTAGCATCTGTTTTTTTCGTACAATAAATGTTGTACCAATGTACCTAATCTGCGATTTCATGCATTAATAATCCACGAACAGTTTTATTTACGTTTTTAAAACGTATCGTTTTAATTTAACATGAAATATGAATGCAGTCCCATAAATCGTTCATACAAAAATTATGAATTCAAACTAAAATATGTTGTTGTGTAATATTAACATATAGGTATACTATTGATATTGGATATTGAAATAGGTGGCTAGAACAGACTAGATACAAAGCGGAAGATCGGCGATAGCGCACATTGGTAGAGGTCCATTCCCAGCAGTGGACTGCAGTTGTACGCTAATTGATTGATTGATAGGATATAGAATAAATAGAAGGCAAGAGTTCAATTGATCTTACTATTATTATACAAAGTAAAACATGCCTATTTAAAAGCTTGAATAAAATTAAGTGACTCTACAAAATACTCTAATCCCTCTAATAAAATGGTTTTACCTAGGTTGTATTTATAAATTAAAATATACTAAAGTATTGATAAAAAGTTTATGAAAACATAATTATTTATCAAATTGTTGTTTTGATTATGTTCAATATCAATGAGTTTATGTTTAGATAAAGCAGTTGTTTTTTTTTAAATACTTCCTTATAAGGAATTATTTTGTATTTTTCAGGCAGTTTCATGAATATACATATAATTAGATTACAAAGATACCTCGATCTCGAGCAAATATTTCTAGATCAATTTGCAAGAATCAAATTTAGTGATCAATGCTCCGTCGTTCCATATACGGGAGTATTACATTCATAGGCAGATATAGTTTTGTGCCTTGCACTCATGCTTGTACCACAATATAAATTAATACGGTAGCAAGACTCAGCCGTTTCTAAAAAATAAGCGCCTACAGCCGCCCAGCAAGCAACAGCGATAGAGCTGCCCACCTACAGCATTTTAATTACATCAACAAAACACCGTAAGTTCGTCACTGCGACGCGGTCGCGACTGTATCATGCCACGATCCGATAGCGTAGGCATAACTCGCGTAGCGCCTTTTTATATGAAGATGTAAGTAACGTCGTAACATTATAAGTACTGCGCGGCTGTAGGCTTTTGTTTTTTAGAAACGACCGAGCTAAACTAACGCATGTATTTATACTGACGTCATATTGTGCTTGTACTATTATAAGGTGATCGGGAGGCGGCACGTGGCGCTGCAGTCTTTTGCGTATTGTTGCAATCAAAAGTTCAATAACCGAGTCCACAATCCATGTAAACTCGTGTCAAATTACAACAATGTCTCGCAATTTACCCATCTGTCTATGAAAGCTAACATTGTTAATATATTATAAACTATAATCAAACATAGACGATCACGTGAACTATTATTATATTCAATGAAATTAATAAACATGCCGCTCAAATATTTACAGAAATATCGTTCAGTATCAACCATTGTGCTAAATACATGTGTTATTAATACTATCAAGTAAATAGCGTTATAAAATGATATGAGCTTGTGTATACAAATGCCGTATAAATTACAATAAGACGTAATCTCCGTTTATTGTAGACTAACTATTGCCTGCGACTTCGCCCGCGCGAATGTCGGTTATAGCCGTAGAACATTTCCCACTTCTAATCTTTTCTGACGTTACCCAATTCTTCTATATCGAACGCAATTATTATAACTTTCAAACAGCATTACCAACAACTATCGTTAACTATATTTAAGTCTATAAAAAAAAACCTAACAAATTATATACTAAAACCTTCATTAAGAACCACTCTACACATTGGCGAAAATAGCATGAAAATTGGTGCAGTAGGTTTTGTGCTTATCGCGGACGGACAGACAGAAAGACCGGAGGACTTTGTTTCATAATATCTAGTGATTATTGTAGAAGCGTGATTATCATTAAATTACCGAAATAGGTCATCAAATGATAATGATGTATTAAAACAAAAGAATTAATCTCAGATACGATAATATAAATGATTGTACGTGTACCAATTAAAACGCATCTTAATTTTAATACCGTTAAGGTCGAATTTCAATAGTTTGTTTACTGTCTTGTGAATCATTGAAGGTTTGACTGCGAATTTTTGACCGCCAGCCGGATCTGAGCATACTTTTCAGTAACTGATATAACATAATTTAAATTTATCATGTATTATTTTTTAAATCCTGGGTATCTTTGTAAAATATTCGATTTGGAACCTTCTTAATCTTTAAAGTAAACTATCATTTATTTTTTATTTGGCAGTTCAAAACTCTACAAAAGTATGTAGGGAACTGTTAGTAAATAGTTATATAGTTTTTTCACGTACCATTTAAAATTACTACTTTTTTTATTATGTAAAAATTACAAGAAAAAGATGACAAGCAACTGTTTAAGCCAAATAACAAACATTAGTTTAACAAAAAAAGCTTACGGATTTAACACAGAAACGGGGATTTTCAGTCAACACAATGATGTAATACAAAATACCAAAAGTCATTTGACGTCAATCGGCCAAAAAAGTCATGAATTGTGAATAGAAATTAGATAATTCAGTTTTTCTGGTCATTTTTTATACGCTTTTATAATGTCATCTTTGGTGAAATTACTTAATGATGTAGTTGTTTTCACAGTTCAAGGCACAGTGCATAAAAACTACCTATTTAGGCTTAAACATCACTTAGAATGCCTATGACGCTTGGACATAATATTTTTTTAAACCGAGTGGGTTTCTGTCCATGATGTCTAAATTTATATTTCAACACTGGCCTGTTGGTCTAGTGGTTAGTGGCCCTGGCTGCTATACCATAGGTCGTGAGTTCGATTCCCACCCAGGAAAAATGTTTGTGTGATGAGCACGATCATTTGTTCTGTGCCTGGATGTAATGTATCTATATTATATGTATGTATTTAGAAGATAATAAGTATGTATATCAGTTGCCTAGTACTCATAGCTTAGTTTGAGACTAAATGGCGTTGTGTGATGGTTGTGGAATATTTTATTAAACAGATTGTTTAGTTCTATAAAGAACAAAGGATTGGAAGTATATCTATCGACAAATCAAGAAATACGTGGATGTAGATATAAAGGTAGTAATCGGTTATCATCAGGAAAGTCAATGAGAACAGCTGCCGATAACGTTTTGTTGCTATCTTATGGTACTATATACTATATACTATACTGTACGTGGCTGATTACGTGAGCCAAAGGGTTGTAAGTCCTGTCAGAAATTATTGAAATGTGGATTCAAGCTTGTTGACTTGGTACAAAGGACGCGAAAAATGATTTGAAAAATTTCTTGGGCAATTTTTCAGAACATCAAATGAATGGTGTATGAAATAGATTTTATATATTCAAATATTGTAATTAAGCAATAAACTCCTTTGCACGGATAAATCTCGATTTTTGGATAGTCGAAGATTTATCGTCATTTTAGAAACAGAAGTTCTTAATACGTCAATCATTCAATGCGTTCGAATGTAATTAACGTTACGTGTTCTAAAAAATCACGTAACGTAATTATGACTTCACTTCAATAATTTATTGCGTCTATTTGTTTAGACTTAACTGGATCATACAATTAGGACTTAAACATTCATAGTAGTCTTACATAATGAAGACTAGCGGCCGTATTCAAGAACAATACTTTGCTATGTAACGTTTTCAAATGCCTAATTGTATTGCTTTCGGTTCGAAAAAGTATGTGAACACTTTTATGAGCAACAATTTACGCAGTGTCGTTCCCGAATAGAGCAAATAATAAAAATAAAAAAAGTATTTTCTTATTGTCTTTTTTATTTTTTAACCAGCCTTTACACATCCCACTACTGGGCGCTGGCCTCTTCCCATATAAGATAGGTGTGAACATTGAACACCACGCTAGCTAACTGCGGATGGGCGATTTCAGATTCCAATATTAGAAATCCAGTTTTCCTCACCATGTTTTCCTTCACCTTTTGCCAGTAGTGTCTTAGAATAACATAATTATGATTTTGAAATAATCACATTGGTACTTGCCTGGGCTAGGGATCGAACCAGCCCCCCGTGCATACAAATCTCGCTACCATGACTCGACTATTTTTCAATTATCAGCTATATATTTGAATTCACGAAAATTATAAGTCATTGCCCCCTACAATTGATACACACAGACCACCGTGTAAATCTAATCCCTGGAATAACTCCTTCCTTACATGTGCATCGTAATTCCTACGGCCAGTAGTTCAATGGCCAGGATAAGCAAATTGCTTGATAAATTGGACACTATTGTGATGCTAGACTCGGACGCAACAATAGTTATTTGTGTCACCGCACTATTCCCGCTAGAATGCTGAGGTAATAGTTTAGTGACGTGTCGAACTTTATAGCGCAGATAAGATTTACTAAGCGTATGATTTTTCGAAGACTGAATGTAAAGTGCTGAGGAATTGGGTAAAAAAAGAAGTCGTGGTAAATGTTTTTAAACTTTCACGACTTGTACACATATTTTGGACAACAAACGGGTCTTATTCGCCATATAATTCGATACACAAAAAATATCGTATTACATCGCGCATATGACCCGTTTGCTGTCTCAAATAAGTCCCGGTAGGTCACATATCTAAAATCAGTGCTTGAAATAAGTTGTCGCATTTGTGTAGATGAGACTGATTTCGGAGGTTGAAATAACATACTATTTTGTGTTAGTATTAATAGCCACTAGTATACTGTTGTTGTATCCCTCTAGGTGTGAGATATTAAACTCATAAACTCCCGAAGAAAATACATATCCGTAGTTTATAAACCGATTTCATAATCGACCCCTACTTATAAAAAAAAACAGTCATTCAATAATCGTGGGGGCGTATTACGCTATCTTTGTCCCACTAAGAAGACACTTAACCGTTCATTGCTCATAAAGTTATTAATGACGTTTATCGTAATGAGATAATGGTTAATTACTGTCTTAATCTGGAACAAAGTCAATAATAATCACTAATTGCTGTAGGAAATAATTAAAGTGTAGCGAAATGAGTAATAAATGTGTATAGTACTTACAAATTATAAATTACAGCGATGTAAGGGTATAAATGAGTCTTTATTGTTGAATTATATTTTCTATTTTTTTCAAGTGTTTTGGATACTGCAGTAGTACTGTCTAAATTGCGAAAGCAACGCGACAACGATTTCATGCTTCATGTTAAAGTACATTTTTCACAGATTACATCAAAGTTGCTTTACATAATATCCCCAAGATGATATTTTGTATGATAGGGCAATTTTATTGTTGAAAGTCGTATGATTTTTTTGAAATAAGTTCATTTTCATGCAAAAAAATATTTTTGAAATGCGATTTGCACTTCAAAAATATTCAAGTATTTAAAGTACCTATAGGGTGGGTACCCGGACATTTTTCCAACACGTTGTTTTTAATAAAATTTGTGACACACAATTGCTTAGCCATATCCTCCACTGGGTGTCGTAAAAGGCGACTAATGGACCTTAAGACCCAGTGCACTGTACCAAGCACCTTGGGTCACCCGAATGGTGGCGGGTAAACAACCAACAATCGCATTCCCAAAGAGGGTTAGTGTCAGGCAGGCGGCCGACTATAAAACCATAGCCAAAACTTTAAGCAACACGTCTAGAAGACGTGTTGCGCCGACCCCAAATAGTAATAATTGGGATAAGGGCAGGGGAATGATGATGACACAATTGCTTAGCTACCTACAGTCCTACATCATAGACGTAGATAAAACATCTACGCTTAAATTATAGAATGTTATCAGAAGCCGGATTAGGGCAAAATATACGCCTCATATAATCCTAATCATTGTGTTACTCGATAACAATGTGTTAAGTTATTATACATATTTATCTAAAAAAAAAACTACGCATGGAGTGAGCCACGCTTAGCATTACTCTTATTGACCGAGTTTGAAATATTGAATCATCGGACAGAAGCTTTCAAAGTCAGTGACAGGTTATCCCGA
This sequence comes from Chrysodeixis includens, assembly GCA_941860345.1. Lineage (NCBI taxonomy): Eukaryota > Metazoa > Arthropoda > Insecta > Lepidoptera > Noctuidae > Chrysodeixis > Chrysodeixis includens. The sequence goes on along the minus strand of OW796098.1, from coordinate 11,281,208 downwards.
CTTAACTGGAGTAGAGCAAGACACCTAGCCAAAGTTTCAACCAGTTTCCCAGGCCCTCTCCGCTAGGGCGAAGCCGGCGTGACACGGGGGTCTTTAGTGGATGTACCAGGAGTCATTTAGCACCTGAGGAGTCTTACATACCCCTCCGAATTGGAGGGGACACGAAGTGCATTTTCCGAATGAGAGATGGCCGATAGAGTCAAGCCGTGACCGAATGGTGACCAAGGTCCGGTCCCAGGAATCAGGCGACCGAAAGCGCGTTCGGTTGATGATGGATGAGGGTCGTACAATACAGTTAAAAAACGACGATTTTGGATCAATGAAAACTCTAAAAGTAATTGAAAGTTTAGGCTGTATATATCTTTAAGAATTAATTAAATCGGTTTATTGATTGATGTTTGATTATAATTTTTGCTTGTGGTAAATAAATTACGAATGAATACGAAATTTAAAACAAAGAAATGAATGAATCTACATTTGAATGGGAACGATATTGTTATGTTTCTTCAACTAGTACATATTATCATTTGATATATTGTTTAGAATCATATTTAAGACAGTAAGGTAAATGAATGAAAATGAAAATAAATCTTCAGTTTTTCTAGGTGTAGCTAGACTGGTAAAGACGTGGTATCATGATATTAAGTTACATAAGAATTGCGTAAAATTATTCTGTTGAACGTATCTCTAAACGTTGCATGCTAAATTATATTATTATAATTTATATAGCATAAGTAGTTATTTTTCAAGGCTGATATCTATCTTATCATAACAATAAAACAGGAAATAATTTCCCTACATTATATGAAATCTATTAATTATTTGTTGGACTTTGGTCTGGTCTTGTAATCTAATAAATAATAACAACTTTTAACAAACATTTTCGATTAGTCATTACTTTTTTGTTTTTGTAATTATAGTTTTTGTTATATTTCCTTACAGGAAATGATAATAATTTCAGCGTGAAAATGTTTTGTTTCACGTAAAGAAAAGTCTAGCATTTCTTATCTCATATTGAGCTCATTTAAAAAATAGAATTAAAAAAGTAGATATTAGTTCAAAAGATTTATTGGCAATTATCTACGATCCAATCTGCAACCTTGCGCATACAAATCCGTTAATTGAGCCGCAAGGCCATCAGAATGTTTGAAATAATTGAATTAAATGTGACATTATTTAGCTAACCGACGACTCTAAATCTAGGGAAACTAGAAATTAAAATATAAAATAGAAATATGAAATAGAAAATTAAAATATAAATTATTAATACTTATTTGTAATAATGCATTTCATAATACCAACCAGTTTTCCTGAAAGTCTTTGGGGAGGCCCATGTCCAGTAGTGGATATTCTACAGCTGAGATGATGATGATGATGATGTAGATTTCATAAGAAATATAATACGTATATAGCATATTATAGTGAACAGCTATATTGTCTCTTTGAGATTAGGTGGTAACCATTTGTCTCCGCAATTTGAAGTTAAGATTGCGAGACTTATTACACTGTCTGAAGTACATGTACTTTGTCTATCCATAACCAATGTACAACAAGATAACACAAATAAACAGATAAACGGATCGCTTGAAGAAATTCAATAACCTTACTGTATTTGTATAATACTAGCTGAGGTCCGCGGTATTACCCGTGTTTTAACCGTTTTTGTAGACCAAAAAAAACATCAAAATCTGTCAACGTTTTCATAAATTTAATAAACTGTGTTTTTCGTCAATTACAAAATAATTTATCTGTGTTCCTGAACTACATAAAATTGCGCTTCTTTGCCCACGCGAATGTCGCTTATAGCTGATAAACCATTACCCCCTCTATCGCAGTCGGTTAAAAAGTTGCTTATGTTTCATCAAAATTCATCCAGCCGTTTAAGCGTCAAAGAGTAACAAACAACCATTCATACTTACAAACATTCACGTTTATTAATTTAGGATATTTTTAAGTTCAAACGATGTAGAATTACAGATTCTGAAACTAGATCTATTTGAGAATGTATATGGCATATCCAGTTTTATTGAATTATGCGTTTCATCACTGTAATCTTATGATTCAGGAAACTCGCGAGGATATCCCAAAATATCTCATCTTAATCCCAACTAGTACAGACCTCAGAAACAAGATCCTAATCAGATCTTCCGTATTATGATTTCAAGTGCAGACACAAGGATGTCTAAGAAATACAACGTCCGGTCAAGCATTTTATCATTAATTATTATTTACTATTATTTGTATCTCTATACTATGGATGTCTATATGATGTCTGAAAAAGCTTTATTACTATTATTTGTATCTTTTCTTATTCATGGGATAACTTCAAGGGAAGCATACCCGGTCCTTTTTAAAGGTTTACACGGAGCCCAGGCCAAACATGCAGAGGCCATGTTCAAAACTTAAATCTAATGTGATGGAGCATCTACCAAGAGTATTCCATCCCTGCTTTTTGGAAGAACAGACATGGAGGGCCCAAGGTAGCTACAATATCAGTATTATTTACTTTTCCCAACTTCAGTTATTTACTTGATACTGTAGATGATTAATAGATTTGTAATTTATAATAATGCTTTTGATTTACATGGCGTGAGCTTGAGTATGGTGGTATATGTACATATATTTCCTAACTCTAACACCTGTACCTAAATACAACCGTATTCAGAGAATGCAATTGAATTTGAAACTGTAATTCCTTCGAGAAGAATTAGATTGTTGTGTGTGTAAAAAACATTTACCAATATCGTATCATGCTTTCATACGATATCATCAGCATAATTAAGTACAATTATTTACACATAGCACACGTTAATATCGTGATGCAATTAGCCCGATAGCCTAATCTTAATACCATTGGCTAAAATTATTACTCTCTATCGAATTATGTAGATAAGCAAAACAAAAAGAATATTGATATACATACGCATTATAAATCGTAAATTCAATGTTTTGTTATTTAGGATTGTCCGTAATTCGAATGTTTTCCCACCTTTTTCCTTATTTAAATTAGAAAAAAGTTGAAGACTCAAGACGCTTATTGTAAAATATTTTTTAGGTAAAATAACATGCTTACCGGAGGTAATCCTCTCTCTGCAAGCCACTGCTCAGGTTCCTTCAAGCATATTGTCCCATACAGCAGCACCAGTAGGAACATCCCCGTCGTCATCGAGAATATCCCGTAGTACCCCATCTTCTGCAGCAGGAACCCACTCAAGCCAATCCCGATCGGAAGACCAGCCGTCATACAAAAATTGACCAACCCGACTCTAAACGTTCTCGACTCTTCAGAAGTAATATCACTTATGTAACTGAAGACCCCTAGGAACATGGTAACCCAACCTCCAGTGATCGCTGTGAATAAAGTCTCTAAAAACACAGTGACTTGCACAGGAATCTCGTAGAAAAAGTACACGTTGACCAAGTTATTCAGCGAGGTCAGAATCTCTCCATAAATTGGCAGCATTATACATAGTTTTCTTTTCCCTGTCCTGTCGCTCCATGCTCCCAAAAACATAATAATTAAGCATGGCAACGCTGTCTGAATCACTCCTTTCCAAATGTCAATTGAAGAAATCAACTGTTGCGTTTCCTTCTCGTAAAATGTATAGTTATTGCTTGTTTTCTTAATTAAAGCGTCACAGATTTCGTCTCCAAAAGCGAGGTTTACACGGCAAGCTTTGTCCAAATTAAGATTTCCCATCGCAAACCTTGAAATAACACTGGGAATAATCAAACCAGCTAATAGTGGTTCAACTGTTATATTATCTTTAATGTAATCAATTTTTTGTGAAAATGTTTTGTCTTTGTACGGTTGTGGAGTCCCATCTTTATTCAAGGGTTTCTCCTCGACGTCCACAGGTTTAGCCTTTTCTTCCGCCATTTTCGAATTGTATTCCACTTCACCGATTATTTAAACTATATTACGTCCATTGTTTATAAACAACACTGTGGCACGACCGTCTGTCACTGTTGCAATGTTTGATTTCACATTAAGTATGTCTAGATACATTGATACAGAACGGGTGTCTTTATTATTTGTTCTGCCGATATATTTGTTTGGTATCAATTACTCGTTGATAAGTGATAAAGTAGAATTCCAATTAGATAATGAGCCTTGTTGTTGGTGATTAAGGATCGTTTAATTGTATTATTCCAGGTACTAGCATGGTTTTTCTTATGATGGTCGCTTGGAGTGTTTATTGAACGCTGCGCTCAGGTCAGTGGTGGTTTCACAACTGGCATCTGCAAATAAAAGTGCTCTGTTAATATAATGGAGGATGTTTTGAGACTACGTCGGGTTAGCTCGGTGGGATTTTTAAACCGTTTTGTTTAAGCAAACCGATACAAAGAGTTGAGTATACATACTTTGGTGTTTAGTTGTGGATTGTGATTGTAATCGCGGTAGTATTTCAATTCTAGATTAACGAGAATCGGGTAAAAAAAGAAGAAAAATGCAAATTAAATGATTTAGATCAAGATAAGTCTAAATAATTCAGTAGATTTACTAATTGTTAGTTAATGCATGTTACATTAGGATTCTTATTGATATACACGGTAAGGTAAATTATGTACAGTTAAGAATTGAACTGTTACAGTTCAATCGATTTTGTGTATTTAATTAATAGGATTAAGGTTGAAACGTAATACGTTTCATTGAATTAATAGCTTTGATATTATTGTTTGCTTCGCGTACCAATACTAATATGTACATTGTACACACATGATAATATTAAGGTGGTTTACTGGAAATTGACAAAAGTGTCAATATTCAAGTACCTAAATGTAAACATAGTTGCAGGAATAACAATATTTTGTTTTGCTCTGTTTGAGGCAGCTGATCTTGTAAAGCCCATTTTTTTTCTCCTACTTTTTCTCTTGCCTCTCACAGTAATAGCACAGAAAGTGGTGAAGAGTGCGATGGAGTGCAGCTGTCTATATATCCTTTTTTTGTTTTCTTTGCGAGGGAATCCTTCAAAATTCGCCCGGCCTTATGGAGATTAATTCTGAGAATCTGTCTTTATTATTATGTACTAATGTCAAAAAGTGCTACATTGTAGCCTAATTCAAATAAACGTATTTTGATTTCTTTGAAGGAATATCGATTTTACGACATACTTAAAAAAGCTCTTTCCATTCTTTCGAATGTTTGTAACTTTGAATTTACAGCAATAAAAATACTTATAACTTTACTTAGTTTTATATTCTGTAGACATAATACAAAATATCTGAACGATAATAGTTTGAAAAACTATTGAATGTTATGTCTAGAACGTCAAACAGTTATAATTATTGACAGTGATAAAATACCTGCAGTATAAAGGAAAAATTAAAAATAGTCATTAGAATAGGGATGTTTTTTTTAAATCATCCATCTTATAGTTAAATAAATAATATTGGTTAAGTTTTTTTCTTTTGTTTCAGCAAATAATAAAAGGTATAGAGAATAGAATTTTCTTTTCACTTTTAAGTACAATTTTTGCTCAGCCGCTACGTCACAAGCCCTGCTCTTGATATTGTAAGCTCTATCTTATTTTAAAAATTCCCATGTCACAATGTTAGTTACCGTCCTCCTCCGAAACCGCTGGGACCGATTCTCTGGAAATTTTGTATAGGTATGTATTCAGTTGATCCGACAATCGGCCAACATTTGTTTTTCATCCTTATTTTTTTTCGCTAACGTATTATTCAGTTAGTAGGTTTATAATTTTTTACAGGTCAGAAAAAGCCAAAAAACTTCTTGCTAGTCAATATAAGAATAAATTCACGTAGCTTGAGCGCGCTCAACGCTCTTGGGAAGTCAATCAACATTCTTTTTTAAAATAATTTTCCATTTAATCAAACTCTTTTAAATTTCTCTTTTTTTACAAAGCTCTTTTATTTTTCTAACACAGTTTGCCCGTTTGTTATCAATTTTAAATTGTTAAGCAACAATCCTCTCGATATTGCTGTTAATTGTGTATAAAATCAATGAATATTTATGCATACATTAAATATGAAAGGTGAGAAATTATACTTAGTCTCATACACACGTATTATTGATTTTAATTCTACATACTCATATTTACTTTTAGGTTTTCCACAATACCTTTTTCGAAGTACCTGTTCGATTAAAACTAAACTGATAAATCCGTCTAATAGATTTACACAAAATAATTCGTTATACCTACGTATTTTTTTTAATTTTATTAAAGGCGTGGTAGCGGGAAACCTGGATTCCAAATATTGGAATCTGTGATCGCCATTCCGCAGTGAGCTAGCGTGATGATTAATGCTTAAACCTTCCCTATGTGGGAAGAGGCCTATGCCCAGTAGTGACACGTATATTGGCTGGTTTATTTATTATTATATTTATATAAAAGAAAATTACGAATCCAATGTTCATTGGATATAATAATAGCGGTCCGGACCGATTTCGGCCACGGCGGCCAGTGTTACTATGACACCAGCCAGCTACGCAGGACATATATTATAGTGCACAAGCGTGTGCGCAAACACAGGTGCACTCTCTATTCCTTTTACTCTCATAGCCCGATGGGACGGTAATCCGACACGACCGGAGAGAGATCAGGCGCAGGACCCACATTTTTACGTGCCTTCCGAAACACGGAAGCTGTGATATTTATTTCTTAAATGCACACAAACATTCGAAAAGTCGGTGCGCGTCGTGGGGATCGAACTCAAGACCTCTGACTTAGCAGTCCTACGGTCTTGCCACTAAGCTATCACAGCTTCAAATATATATAATAATACATAATATATAATATACTTGGATAATAATACTTGGATAATAATAATAATACATAATATACTTGGATATAATAATACATAATATCGACGGGTCCTACGTAGACTAGTACAAGTGCAAAAATGCAACTTTTCAAGAGAGCGGTTTAAAGGTTCAAAAGCTTGTAACTTTGTTGTAAATTAATAAAAACACTTGAAATTTTAGTATGTTATATTTTGATATTTAAGAAATAAGACTGCATTATTGGTTTTTCTTCTTTTTTTATACTTTGGAAAATAGGTTGACTTGCATTGATGTAGCTTGTTTTCTTTATTACAGTAGAACCTGTAAACTGATACAAGTGGCCACTTATACCAGTATATAGTGTACTTGCTCATACTTATAATAAAGCAAATCTGAAGAATTTTACTCTTTAAACATAGTATTTCCGTGTTATTGACCAATATGAGGTTATAATATTAAAAATAATACCTACTTTTATCGACTTTTTAACACTTACAACAGTTTACTCAGTACTGGAAAGCTACTTGCAACAGTTTGCTGTATTATTATTAACTGTGAATATTTAAATTAGTGTGGCAAAAAGTTAAATAAAAACATTTGAAATACAAAATAACACTTTATCATTAGATAGTAGCATTCTTAATAATGAAAAGTAAAATCATTGCCCTTGCAATCTTAAAAATAATAAAACAAAAAAATTTAATCTTCTTATTTTGAGTAAAAAAAAGGTTTGATTTTTGAAGAGTTTTCTTACGATAATACCTAATTGTTTTTTTTATTTTTAAGACCAGCTTGCCTTGAATTTCATGTCATTTTTCTTATAAATAGCATTTCCACTATTTTTTTTCAGTTACATTACGTCAGTTACGTCTGTTCAGTTACGTCCACTAGTTTTTGTACGTTGATGTTTTTAATTTATTTCTCCTTTTGCAGATCCGCTAGAAAAGGTATTTTAAAGAAATTAGTATAACCTTTGTGCAACTCTTTTCGAACTATGTGCTTCTATTAAGTGTATAGTTGTGTACATAACTTGTTAAATGTATAAAAAAGTAACACAACCCCTAAAAACAGGGCAATGAGACCTTAGAGTCTAAATCAGATGATGGAAAATTCATTACATTTTTACAACTTGTATTAAATGGTGATTTGTGTCACCCTTCATACGAATGCCTCATCACATCACCACACTCGTCATACTTGTTTAAATATGCATTTTATACATTTGAAAATATCTTGCTAATATAGTTAACGCGAAAGTTGCATAAGTATGGATTGGATGTTTGTTACTCTTTGACGCTCAAACGATTTAACCAATTTTGAAAAAAAATCGTATGGAGTTAGCTGACAACCTGGATTAAAACCTAGACTTTTTAACCGACTGCGTCAGAGGAGTGCAATGTTTTGCAGTTATAACCGACACTCGTGCGGTCGAAGTTGCGGGCGACCACTAAGTCCTTTATAAGTTTAATTTGAATGCCTTTTGTATTACTATACTTAAGTTTTGATTGAACTTAATTGTTTTTTCAATACTACAACTTTACCAAAATAAACTGAGGTTGCGAATATTGTTATATTGTTTACCTCTGGAATATTTCTACACCTTTAAAAATGATGTACTTGGGTACATAAAAAAAAATTGTCTCGTCAGTTACCAAGTAGCAAAATTTGGTAACTCCTTACGTTAATTGCTGCAAAAAATGTATTAAAAGTAGTATCGATATTAATTTTATTAGTAAATAGATATTATTATTAAAATAATGTTGGTTACGTCAGATAAAAATATCAAGAAAATAAAACAAAGTCACATGTGACTTCGTATACTACTACTTTGTATTCCTACTGATATAAGTGTAAAATTTATTGAAAGAATAAAATAATAATAAAAAAACAAAAAATCCCGACTGTAAAAAACAACCACTAACCAAATAGGGAAAAACAAATTCTATAATTTAGTGTGAAGAGTATGCAGTACACCGTGCGTCTACATTATATAATATTTTATACGTAAAAAATTAATGCAGGCGGCACAAACAAATCTACAAGCAGTACAATTTTTATCTTGCATTAGGTGAACATTAATTAAACCCTTTTGTAGAAATATTAGTACTGTCAACTTAGTAATTTGTTTGTTAATTTTTAACGCATAAATTTATTAATAATTGACCTCGTGAGCCCTTAATTGTTGTGAATTCTCACCACTACTTACTCAAAGCAAACAAAACTTGTTAAATATGTAAAAAAGTAACACAACCCCTAAAAACAGGCCACGAAATAGTTTTGATACAGAAGAATACGTTAGCAGTTAACGCAGTTATACCAGTGTTAACGTGCTCCCGACTCCGTCGCAGCGCGCATACTGGAGTAAATGGCACTTGCGCGTACGTAACGCGGCGCACGCGACTACCTACACTGGTGCAAGTGACTTACATCAGTGTAGATGGTCGTGTGGCCGAAAATCATGTCACTTATATTAGTTTACAAGTTTGTATCTCTGAAATTACTGAATAAAATAATATAATTTTTACAGGATATAAAGTTAAGGTAATTTTAAGGCTTTTGGTGCAAAAAAACGTATTTTGGTGTTTTGCTGGTTACACCAGTATACGTAGGACGTAGTATGTTTTTAAATCAAATACCCAATTGAAGAAACAGACTCCATTCTAAGATAACGCATGAATAAACAGTTCCATCGAATGACTGTCAATTTTGTCGAGAAAAATTATTAAAAATCAGTGTTAACTCAGCTGTTAAATTACAGGATTTTGCAAAGACTTGTCAATCATTATAATGACATGTCAAACTGAAAATCACAGTACGTGCACGTGATCGCAAATCATATTATTACAGACCCATTATCCCCACGCCACCGTTACGGTTTCGTACACTGGAAAACTACAGTAAAAACACTGAAATGGAAATTAAATGTACGTCTTGAGATAAAGACTTTATTTTTGAAATTATTATGATTAAAGATCAACCAACGTCATAGTTTTAATCTATGACAGATTTTAGGCCGCGACTGCAGCGAAGCGAAGAGAAGATGTTTTTTAAACAACCAATAGAATTGCGTTGTTGACTTATCTCCTCTCCGCTCAGCGTCAGTGGAGAGCTTCATGAAATATTTGTATGGTGTGATGCAAGCGGAGACGTGAGCTGTGCGCGAACAACGCGCTGCTAGCTGGTCATCTTGCTATCACTCATCGCCTCGCATCAGAGCTGAAAAACATCTCCTACACACACTCCTGCACACTGCACATAGCACGTATCTTGGTCGTTATATTTGATCGAGTCTCGGTCTTAAGATGTGTTTAGATGACGAGTCCATAAGCGGCCCGCGTGGGTTGCGTGTAAGCTCTAAGCCTTCAAATGCACTTTTATGAAAATCTTCTGGGTAGCGCACCACAACATATTTTTTGAATTTTTTCAAATACCATCTATGGATGAATGCGTATAGAGTTTTCGCCTTTGAAAGTTTCTCAGGTGCTGGTTTCCTCACGGTGTTTTCATTCAGCAATTTTAGCAAGTACCTATAGTTATAGTATAGTTACTTTGTAATACGCACATGAATTCGAAAAGACTTTTAATGCCCTGTATTGTGTTACACCAATTACGGTATCAGTGGCGAAAGAAAAATCACTTTAGTAAGTGCGAAATGGTCTGTTCGGACATGAACTCACACTGGGTATCTGTATAATGACATATCTGTATAATGGGGCTCTATGTACTTCAGGATGTTTGTTTTAAGTAAGTCTTGCTCTTAAAGGGCTCCAGGAGCACCACAGTGAGTTTTAGTCAGTACAAGTCTGACGCTTTCTCCAGCTGCACCCACAGCGGCCGGGGTCTGTTGATAATTTCTCACGTAAATTCCATCTTTAGGAGCCAAATTCATTAATAGATTGAATATAAAAATGGCTATTTGTAATGTTGGTCTTAAACTAACTTAATAAATAAATTGTCGGACAGATACTTAGTATTCAACCTAAGTTTAATTATTTTTCTCACGTTGTTTTTCTTTAAGTCGCCACCATAATTGCAACATTGTATAAATTTCTGAGAACATAGAAAAATTCACATCAAAATAAAATGTAATGTTTAATTTATTTAGTAGATGACCTTTAAAATTTTCTGGAAAAATCGTTTATTATAGTGTTTTACATATATTTGTTTAGGAATATTATTTGTTTTCATATTTAACACGTGTGAGCGAATGTAATATAAATTAACGAGTTTTTCTTGACCTATTCCGTTAAGGCAAGGTTAGGTAAGCAGTAAGTGGTTTTAACTATTACATACTTGGTCGAAACTGGTACTTCGACCTGAAGCTCTACCAATACCTCCTCAAGTAACATAATTGCGTGTGTAGAAAAGAGACGCCGCTCTACACCCTGTGGTGCGCTGTCACCTTTCCACACCAGCAATAACATTACTTTAAGGTAGTATTCTCTCGGTGCTTATACATTTTGTAATGATGTAAATAGTAATGGGAACAGGTTTTCGAATGCATCTTTATAAGTTTTAATGCAACATTTTGAGACAGACCGCAGTCCAATTTAAATTAACATTTCTGTATGTAGAAATTTTACGCTCTACAAAAACAGTTTTGCCTAAAGAATGTTTTTGGTTGATCGAAAATTGTTTCTGTCGTTCTTTCTATAAACCATCTTCGCGACGCCTTGCCGCCATTTGCGGGCTGTAAGATTACTGAGCTTAAGTTCTAGGTGGTATTTGTTGGTGGTACTAGAAGATCCTGGTTTATATGAATTGCATGGGTTGATATTGCAGGAGTTGAGATCCTCAGCTCATGCAATATCAACCCATGCTGATTGTAATGAAATGCATATGTTGCGGCTTGACCGAAATTCATATAATGGGACCAATTTTTTTTACTCGTAGTGTGTAGTTCTCTTAAAGAACGTTGTACGAGTAATTTCCATGCATAGAGGCAGTATTAAAAGAAATATCAGGAGATTTTAATTATGTTGAATAGATATTTTTTTGTTTGCTTATTTTACAGACTCAAGTTTTTGCTGGTGTGAAAAATAGCAAAAAAGACTTATGAGAAATGATTTTTCCAGTTAGAATTTTGTGTTACGTAAATCCGTTAATGTTTACAATGATTTAGCAAGTTTTATAATTGATCAGATAATGCACGGTCAATACATGTTTTAATTATGGCTTTCCTACTTTTTGTAGGAACTTAAATTTTTCTGTATAAAAAGTAAGTAAAATAACTGTACTGTCATGCATCCGAGAAACGGTACGATTGTAAATTTATCGTATATCAGTAGACACAATTTGTTTTAATTTAAACTTTATTTTAACGCCAGTAAGGTTTGTTTCGCAACATAGTTTCCAACGCGAAACCAACCATATCAGCGTCCTAACAAAATGTACACAACAATACAGCTAATTGTAAACACACTAAATGAATAGCAAAGGACATACTGACCTTAAATCACACACACCATAGGCACCAGTATCTCTGACAAACTAGAGCCAAATGCCATAGCCACATTTACCAATGAATGACCACAATTTGCTTCATTCTTACTACCAATTACCTACTTTACGTTTGCCGTCTGTCCGTCTGTTCACTTCGTACACGTTCGTGTAACATCGTATCTGTTCGGCTTGCACGATGTATTAATTTTTGAAATATTATAAACAAAAAGTACAAGCACCAAGGTTGAGCGTCACTTGTTTTTCAAATGCAGGTAAATTGAGTATTTATTTTATTATTATTTTTTAATAAATAATTTTCTTAAATATTATTTGTTTTAAATTGTCTTAATTTCATTAATTTGTTGCAAGCAAAGTAAACACGTTGCTCTTGTACAAATTGTAAACACACACTGTAATAGTTTTGTTGGTAAACAGAGGCCTTGCAATCTCAACGTGGATAGAGTACAATTATTTACGATTTACGTGTATTCAGTAATATTTGCTCTAATGATTTAAAGGGCAATAAGATCGTATATTAATAATAAAACGTCTGCTCCAATTTTATTATAAACGTCAAAAGAAAATGGTCAAATGTATGAAAATGACATTTCGTTTCGATACGTCACGTGACTTAAATCTATCATCACCATACATTTTAGCATGTTCTTTTGATTTAAACGACCACTAACGTCGTACACTACATGTCGTAGAGCGGCGTCTCTCTTTTCTACAACTGCAATAATATTATTGTAAGCGGTGGTTAATCGTCAGGTAATAATGGATAAGTTTGACAGTGATAACTGATGAATACAAGTAGATAATTAGGATACAATGTAATTCATTATCGATAAATGATACATGTCAGTACCTACTACAGGATTTTGTGAAATAACCTAATGAGCAGTATTGATGCGTTATTGGCGCATACATAATGTAATGTATGTACTTGGTAATGAAGAAATTCACGGGTTCTTCATACAAATGAAATTTTAAAACAGCGTACCTAAAGTCATTTGGACAGTACATACACTTATTACAGTAAGAAAAACAAACCTCAGACAGGATTTAAACCTACGCATCCTGTCTAAATGCGTCAATCGCTTTGCCAACTAAGCTACCGAGGTCACTGTACGGGAGTAAAAATCACTTCATCGTATTGTGTCACATCTAATCTACATGTGCATTTGATTCATACACTTTTAGGCCCACTAAAAAAGATGGATGATTGTTTTAAATTTGACTTTTCTTTGGCCTTTCGGTTCTTTTCCAACCGTGAAAAAAATGATCCGTCCAACTAAAATGCAGTAAAATTAAAAAAATATATATATTTTTTTTAATGAAATGATATGAGAATGAAAAAGGAGTAAATGCTACTGTGACGTCTGATACGAGAGAATGGAAGAATAAAAAGTAAAATGGGATAAAGGCAGGAAGATGATGGTTCACTATTCAACCGATTAGAATTACTGTTATCTTGCTTTTATGCTTTATTTCGGAAATGTAAGATATTTTACATCTTGACAATTTATTTACGCTTATATCGATAATATCTAAGCGCTATATTGCCGCTAAGGGTTATCATACTATACAAAGGTTATAATGTAATTCAATGTCTAATTGAAAAGATATCATTTGAATTGCTGTATACTTTGATGTATTGACCTTTAATAATATTAGATACTAAATACTAAGTGTATAAAATATTCTCGAACCTCTTAAAAAATTACCATTATTTTTTTCGTTTTTGTCCTACATAGGGATCGAACCCATGGCAGGTTGCTCGCAGTGTTAATGGCCATGGCGACCTCTATACCATTCGGCCATCTGCATCGGTGCAATCAAATATTGCTCGATGCTCTTTTGTTTTTTGGTGTGACACGCACGGCAGGCTTGTAAAATATCAGCCAGAGTCACGCAGAGCATAGGCAATCCTGTGACTGTGGCTTAGGTAGTAAAAAGGGCCCGGGGTGTTTTTAGTCGATGGGAGTCCGACATAACACACACTGTGCCCGGGGCGTGAGTTGAAGACAGTAGCGTTTCACCATGAAAAAGAGAAAAAAAAAGAAAAATGCTTGTAAAATATATTATAAGTGTTGTAACCTATTGTTGTGATAATATCCACAGACATTAATATCGATAAAGATAATAATATTATATATTGCGTGGTTCCGTAATTATGTCAAAGATTAATGCACTGACAATGGTTGTTGGCACATACCTGTATCCGCGAGCTGTCGTGGAATTTCACAAATAGCAGATATTATCAATCTGTATTACATACAATAAAGATTGCTATTCCCTTTATTTCAATATTAACATAATAAAGATTATTTTTATTAAGTATCTCAGACAGAGAATTTAATCTATAAGAGACCTTTGCCAACTGTTAAAAAGTTTAAGTGAGAAAAATAAAAATGACTGTCATTTGTTTTTTGAATAACTCTTGTTTTTTGTTTGTCATTTGTTTTTTATTTTTGAGTAAGCGAGGTATTGAGGACACCCGGTTCTTTGTTAGGATTACGTGGGCAGTGGACACCGGTTCAATAGGTAGCGGCCTTCTTGAGGACTATGCTCTGAAGTAGGATGAGGTATCTAGCAGGGATCATCCACCTTTGCTCTATAAAAGGACAGACAAGGTTGACAAAACTTATAATTGGTGTCCGCGAAACCGAGAAGAAAATACAGGCTTATTTATATATTATTTGCATGCGGCTCTAGTAAGTACCGTTACTTAACGAACTGGTTTTGTAAGTAACTGATATTTAAATGTAGTGTTGCGTGCGATTATTGAAACTTTCAAATTTTATTTTATTTATTTTTTATCAGCCTATTGTGTCTCACTACTAAGCAGAGGCCTCCCTCAAATCCATCCACGTTTTTCTGTCCAGCACCAACGCCATCTAGTCTCGAATTAAGTATACGAGGGTAACATGTGTTATGAGTAGTAGACAACTGATGAAAATACTTATATATTTATTTTACCTTGCACAGAGGATAAGCATTGCCATCCAACGTGGCAATGCCGCCAGCGTATTGGGCATACTCTCGGCCGGCAATGATGCGGACGTATTTTATGGCACTATTTTTTAATCTTTTGTGATTTATGTATATGTTTGTAAATATATTAGCTTTAGAGTATAAATATATTTTTCAATACATAAATATTACAGATAAATTACACCCAGACACAACAAATAATCCTGCGCATCACACAATCGTTTGTCCTGGGTGGGAATCAAACCCACGACTGCATCGAGTAAAACACACATCCCGTCTTTGCCATCACCGAAGTCGTAGGATTGCGTGTGCATGCTCTGAGACTTCGATACAATGAAGATGATGACATAGGGAAAGTAAAGGTTTTCTAGTGACATTTATCTATATGCAACGTCATTGCTTCGAATCCAATATTCTGATATCATAACTATAAATACATATTAGGATGTTTTGCAAGGAAAATGTATTCTTCGATAACCTCGTTCTAATCCGAATAATTTATAAACTCGTAAGATGTAAATCTCCTATGAGATTAAATGATTACTACTATATTTGCCATCAGCA
Source organism: Chrysodeixis includens (assembly GCA_941860345.1). NCBI lineage: Eukaryota > Metazoa > Arthropoda > Insecta > Lepidoptera > Noctuidae > Chrysodeixis > Chrysodeixis includens. The sequence goes on along the minus strand of OW796098.1, from coordinate 11,265,457 downwards.
TGACTTTCAAATAAAAGGTGATTAAAACGCCAGCTAACACTGTTGTTCAGCATATATTTAAATGTTGTACTTATTTAATTCATTCATTCATGACATACAGTATTTTATCTTCAGTGTTATTTTGCATACCTATCTTCGAAATTTGTATTTTAGTAATATACACATTTGTTTATCTCATCATCATCATCTCGTCATCTTCCTGCCCTTATCCTATTTCACTTGGGGTCAGCGCAAAACGTTTTTTTCTTCCATTCACCTATATAACATAATATTCCACGACTCTCACACAACGCCACCTAGTCTAAAACTAAGCAGAGCTTGTATTATGTAGCTTAAATACATACATACTATAGAAAAATTACACCTAGACATAGAACAAAATAATATGGTCGTAAGATAGTACAGTATCATTTACTCCTTTTTCAGACAATCCATCCATCTTTTCTTTAGAATTTCCCTTCCTCTCCATCCATCAACATTCATATTCATCACTCTCTTAATCATATGAGTCTCATTCTTCCTAATTACATGCCCATACCAAGACAAACGATTACCTTTAATTTTTACACATTTATTTATCTTAAAACTATAAAACGTCATATATCGTAAAAATAGTAGTATTTGATCTCCTAATACTTGACTAGTGCGGGAACTGAACCTGCTGCACGTCACTCATAGCTGGTAATTGTGCTCAGCCAGCTCAACACGCATTAAAAACAAATGAAAATCTATTTCTTTCTCATCTATTCTCGTCCAAGCAACGGTTTTCTCTCTTTATCCTCTACGATCAAGTCTGAATGATTAAATGTACTGCCGTTGATATTTAATAGAAATCCAAAAAAACGATGAGAATAAATTACAAATTATTCATTTAATGTTTTTTCATTTGCTTGTGCTATTGTGCTGTAAACCGCTTCGACTTCTTTAGCCTGCTTTTCCTTTTGGCTAGTTTCTCTCCGGTGGGTGACGAAAAACCATCTGTAATTAAATACAATTAAAATATATTATCGCATCGTATCTAATGTATCTGTATTTATAATATTTTTGTGTCGTAGAGCCATTGATGATAATTATTTTTTTTCAGGTTTATGCACACGTGTCCAGATACTATGTCTGGTGAATTTCAGTTGTCTCCAATCAAAGGACCTTTATCGGTTTAAATGTTAGTATGGCTAAATTACAATAAATTCTAGTTTGGAGTTAGTAAGTACAGAGGAATTTCAGAGCTAACATTAAATATAAATTGTTCGAAATTAAATGTTACAGAAGCTGATACTTTTGTAGCTATGGTTTTATTTTGGAATATTATCAAGCATAACAGGATGATAGAAAATAAATATAAGCGCAAATAAATTATTATACATCTTTTTTGCATTTAGGGTGTAATTTCTAAGTTCAGTTTGTTACTTAAATCAAATTAAAGGTTGCTTTTTTGGCTTCTTCCATAGTTATTTTTTTTTAAATACTCCCACACTAAGAACTTGAATCTTTGTATCACTTTGTATTCACAAACATTATATACACAAGCATCCAGACTCATAACATGCATTTGTGGATCGCACAAATTCTTCTCCTACGCGAGGATCGAACCCGCTACACATTTCGCACAGTGGTAATTGGCGTGGTGACCGGATATCTGTGCAGTTCTAAAATTCAATTTATCACAACTTACATGAGTATAGAGATGGCTGGCAGCGTCATGCAGGAGCTGAAGACGTAGACAGCGCCGCTGAACACGGTGATAGTGCGCGCGTACATCGCGGTGTACGTCGGGTCGAACATCAGGGCCGCTAGAGTTTCCACCAGACTGAAGAGCGAATTCATTTTACCTGGAAATTTAATGGAAAATTAATTTATACGGGAATTATGATGATAGATGATAGTATGACGGATAACGACGTTAGATTGAAAATAAAATCCATTCATCGAAAAGGTCGTTAAAGCATGCGCTTACGCTAACAGCCATCTTGTTAAATAATTAAACTGCATCCAAAAGATTGAGAATTTTTCATTGTGTTTTTAAACCGTCGCGACTTGTACACATAATATTCTAGGCGACAAACGGGTCTTACTCGCGCGATGATTCGATACGAATGGACAGTCCACCCGTGACCACGGTCGGTGAAACTCGACCGAAACGTCGAAAGAAAAGAAATATCGAATTATATCGCAAATGAGACCTGTTTATCTATACATATAATAAAATTGTAACAAGCTCATGTCTGTACATTAAAGATATTAAAGAAAAACTTAGATGGGGGTTCTTCATACAACCAATAGAATCCAAAAGTATGAAAAAAAAAATTTTTGTCTGTCTGTCTGTTTGTTGTCCGCTTTTCACTCAAAAACTACTGGACGGATTTTGATGATTTTTTTTTATTATGTAGCTATTAGTCCTCGCTAACATTTAAGCTATCTTTTTTTTGGAATTTTGCTCTTAAAGGGGGTAAACAGGGGCGGGTAAGATTGTATGAAAGTCCGTCAGTTTTTGAAGCTGATTCGATTAAAATTAATATTTGGCTATTTAGTTAGAAGTTAAGAATGACGCAATAAGGATTTTTGAAAATTCTGCCTTAACGGGGGTAAAAAGGGGGAGGTACGTTTCTATGAAACTCCGACTGTTTTGAAGCTAAGTCGATGAAAATTAAAGCTGTTTACGTGAGTGCTAAGTTTTTCTGCCCATCGTTTTGTGACGGTTACCTGTTTAAAGAACTATTGTCATAAAATTGTTAAACTATCCGTAAACATATGTCCGGGATAATCCCAAAAAAATAATGTAGAGATTTCATTTTCATTTCATCTATACATATAATAAAATTGTAACAAGCTCATGTCTGTACATTAAAGATATTAAAGAAAAACTTAGATGGGGGTTCTTCATACAACCAATAGAATCCAAAAGTATGAAAAAAAAAATTTTTGTCTGTCTGTCTGTTTGTTGTCCGCTTTTCACTCAAAAACTACTGGACGGATTTTGATGAATTTTTTTTTATTATGTAGCTATTAGTCCTCGCTAACATTTAAGCTATCTTTTTTTTGGAATTTTGCTCTTAAAGGGGGTAAACAGGGGCGGGTAAGATTGTATGAAAGTCCGTCAGTTTTTGAAGCTGATTCGATTAAAATTAATATTTGGCTATTTAGTTAGAAGTTAAGAATGACGCAATAAGGATTTTTGAAAATTCTGCCTTAACGCGGGTAAAAAGGGGGAGGTACGTTTCTATGAAACTCCGACTGTTTTGAAGCTAAGTCGATGAAAATTAAAGCTGTTTACGTGAGTGCTAAGTTTTTCTGCCCATCGTTTTGTGACGGTTACCTGTTTAAAGAACTATTGTCATAAAATTGTTAAACTATCCGTAAACATATGTCCGGGATAATCCCAAAAAAATAATGTAGAGATTTCATTTTCATTTCATCTATACATATAATAAAATTGTAACAAGCTCATGTCTGTACATTAAAGATATTAAAGAAAAACTTAGATGGGGGTTCTTCATACAACCAATAGAATCCAAAAGTATGAAAAAAAAAATTTTTGTCTGTCTGTCTGTTTGTTGTCCGCTTTTCACTCAAAAACTACTGGACGGATTTTGATGAATTTTTTTTTATTATGTAGCTATTAGTCCTCGCTAACATTTAAGCTATCTTTTTTTTGGAATTTTGCTCTTAAAGGGGGTAAACAGGGGCGGGTAAGATTGTATGAAAGTCCGTCAGTTTTTGAAGCTGATTCGATTAAAATTAATATTTGGCTATTTAGTTAGAAGTTAAGAATGACGCAATAAGGATTTTTGAAAATTCTGCCTTAACGGGGGTAAAAAGGGGGAGGTACGTTTCTATGAAACTCCGACTGTTTTGAAGCTAAGTCGATGAAAATTAAAGCTGTTTACGTGAGTGCTAAGTTTTTCTGCCCATCGTTTTGTGACGGTTACCTGTTTAAAGAACTATTGTCATAAAATTGTTAAACTATCCGTAAACATATGTCCGGGATAATCCCAAAAAAATAATGTAGAGATTTCATTTTCATTTCATCTATACATATAATAAAATTGTAACAAGCTCATGTCTGTACATTAAAGATATTAAAGAAAAACTTAGATGGGGGTTCTTCATACAACCAATAGAATCCAAAAGTATGAAAAAAAAAATTTTTGTCTGTCTGTCTGTTTGTTGTCCGCTTTTCACTCAAAAACTACTGGACGGATTTTGATGATTTTTTTTTTATTATGTAGCTATTAGTCCTCGCTAACATTTAAGCTATCTTTTTTTTGGAATTTTGCTCTTAAAGGGGGTAAACAGGGGCGGGTAAGATTGTATGAAAGTCCGTCAGTTTTTGAAGCTGATTCGATTAAAATTAATTTTTGGCTATTTAGTTAGAAGTTAAGAAGGACGCAATAAGGATTTTTGAAAATTCTGCCTTAACGGGGGTAAAAAGGGGGAGGTACGTTTCTATGAAACTCCGACTGTTTTGAAGCTAAGTCGATGAAAATTAAAGCTGTTTACGTGAGTGCTAAGTTTTTCTGCCCATCGTTTTGTGACGGTTACCTGTTTAAAGAACTATTGTCATAAAATTGTTAAACTATCCGTAAACATATGTCCGGGATAATCCCAAAAAAATAATGTAGAGATTTCATTTTCATTTCATCTATACATATAATAAAATTGTAACAAGCTCATGTCTGTACATTAAAGATATTAAAGAAAAACTTAGATGGGGGTTCTTCATACAACCAATAGAATCCAAAAGTATGAAAAAAAAAATTTTTGTCTGTCTGTCTGTTTGTTGTCCGCTTTTCACTCAAAAACTACTGGACGGATTTTGATGAATTTTTTTTTATTATGTAGCTATTAGTCCTCGCTAACATTTAAGCTATCTTTTTTTTGGAATTTTGCTCTTAAAGGGGGTAAACAGGGGCGGGTAAGATTGTATGAAAGTCCGTCAGTTTTTGAAGCTGATTCGATTAAAATTAATATTTGGCTATTTAGTTAGAAGTTAAGAATGACGCAATAAGGATTTTTGAAAATTCTGCCTTAACGGGGGTAAAAAGGGGGAGGTACGTTTCTATGAAACTCCGACTGTTTTGAAGCTAAGTCGATGAAAATTAAAGCTGTTTACGTGAGTGCTAAGTTTTTCTGCCCATCGTTTTGTGACGGTTACCTGTTTAAAGAACTATTGTCATAAAATTGTTAAACTATCCGTAAACATATGTCCGGGATAATCCCAAAAAAATAATGTAGAGATTTCATTTTCATTTCATCTATACATATAATAAAATTGTAACAAGCTCATGTCTGTACATTAAAGATATTAAAGAAAAACTTAGATGGGGGTTCTTCATACAACCAATAGAATCCAAAAGTATGAAAAAAAAAATTTTTGTCTGTCTGTCTGTTTGTTGTCCGCTTTTCACTCAAAAACTACTGGACGGATTTTGATGATTTTTTTTTTATTATGTAGCTATTAGTCCTCGCTAACATTTAAGCTATCTTTTTTTTGGAATTTTGCTCTTAAAGGGGGTAAACAGGGGCGGGTAAGATTGTATGAAAGTCCGTCAGTTTTTGAAGCTGATTCGATTAAAATTAATTTTTGGCTATTTAGTTAGAAGTTAAGAATGACGCAATAAGGATTTTTGAAAATTCTGCCTTAACGGGGGTAAAAAGGGGGAGGTACGTTTCTATGAAACTCCGACTGTTTTGAAGCTAAGTCGATGAAAATTAAAGCTGTTTACGTGAGTGCTAAGTTTTTCTGCCCATCGTTTTGTGACGGTTACCTGTTTAAAGAACTATTGTCATAAAATTGTTAAACTATCCGTAAACATATGTCCGGGATAATCCCAAAAAAATAATGTAGAGATTTCATTTTCATTTCATCTATACATATAATAAAATTGTAACAAGCTCATGTCTGTACATTAAAGATATTAAAGAAAAACTTAGATGGGGGTTCTTCATACAACCAATAGAATCCAAAAGTATGAAAAAAAAAATTTTTGTCTGTCTGTCTGTTTGTTGTCCGCTTTTCACTCAAAAACTACTGGACGGATTTTGATGAATTTTTTTTTATTATGTAGCTATTAGTCCTCGCTAACATTTAAGCTATCTTTTTTTTGGAATTTTGCTCTTAAAGGGGGTAAACAGGGGCGGGTAAGATTGTATGAAAGTCCGTCAGTTTTTGAAGCTGATTCGATTAAAATTAATATTTGGCTATTTAGTTAGAAGTTAAGAATGACGCAATAAGGATTTTTGAAAATTCTGCCTTAACGGGGGTAAAAAGGGGGAGGTACGTTTCTATGAAACTCCGACTGTTTTGAAGCTAAGTCGATGAAAATTAAAGCTGTTTACGTGAGTGCTAAGTTTTTCTGCCCATCGTTTTGTGACGGTTACCTGTTTAAAGAACTATTGTCATAAAATTGTTAAACTATCCGTAAACATATGTCCGGGATAATCCCAAAAAAATAATGTAGAGATTTCATTTTCATTTCATCTATACATATAATAAAATTGTAACAAGCTCATGTCTGTACATTAAAGATATTAAAGAAAAACTTAGATGGGGGTTCTTCATACAACCAATAGAATCCAAAAGTATGAAAAAAAAAATTTTTGTCTGTCTGTCTGTTTGTTGTCCGCTTTTCACTCAAAAACTACTGGACGGATTTTGATGAATTTTTTTTTATTATGTAGCTATTAGTCCTCGCTAACATTTAAGCTATCTTTTTTTTGGAATTTTGCTCTTAAAGGGGGTAAACAGGGGCGGGTAAGATTGTATGAAAGTCCGTCAGTTTTTGAAGCTGATTCGATTAAAATTAATATTTGGCTATTTAGTTAGAAGTTAAGAATGACGCAATAAGGATTTTTGAAAATTCTGCCTTAACGGGGGTAAAAAGGGGGAGGTACGTTTCTATGAAACTCCGACTGTTTTGAAGCTAAGTCGATGAAAATTAAAGCTGTTTACGTGAGTGCTAAGTTTTTCTGCCCATCGTTTTGTGACGGTTACCTGTTTAAAGAACTATTGTCATAAAATTGTTAAACTATCCGTAAACATATGTCCGGGATAATCCCAAAAAAATAATGTAGAGATTTCATTTTCATTTCATCTATACATATAATAAAATTGTAACAAGCTCATGTCTGTACATTAAAGATATTAAAGAAAAACTTAGATGGGGGTTCTTCATACAACCAATAGAATCCAAAAGTATGAAAAAAAAAATTTTTGTCTGTCTGTCTGTTTGTTGTCCGCTTTTCACTCAAAAACTACTGGACGGATTTTGATGATTTTTTTTTTATTATGTAGCTATTAGTCCTCGCTAACATTTAAGCTATCTTTTTTTTGGAATTTTGCTCTTAAAGGGGGTAAACAGGGGCGGGTAAGATTGTATGAAAGTCCGTCAGTTTTTGAAGCTGATTCGATTAAAATTAATTTTTGGCTATTTAGTTAGAAGTTAAGAATGACGCAATAAGGATTTTTGAAAATTCTGCCTTAACGGGGGTAAAAAGGGGGAGGTACGTTTCTATGAAACTCCGACTGTTTTGAAGCTAAGTCGATGAAAATTAAAGCTGTTTACGTGAGTGCTAAGTTTTTCTGCCCATCGTTTTGTGACGGTTACCTGTTTAAAGAACTATTGTCATAAAATTGTTAAACTATCCGTAAACATATGTCCGGGATAATCCCAAAAAAATAATGTAGAGATTTCATTTTCATTTCATCTATACATATAATAAAATTGTAACAAGCTCATGTCTGTACATTAAAGATATTAAAGAAAAACTTAGATGGGGGTTCTTCATACAACCAATAGAATCCAAAAGTATGAAAAAAAAAATTTTTGTCTGTCTGTCTGTTTGTTGTCCGCTTTTCACTCAAAAACTACTGGACGGATTTTGATGATTTTTTTTTTATTATGTAGCTATTAGTCCTCGCTAACATTTAAGCTATCTTTTTTTTGGAATTTTGCTCTTAAAGGGGGTAAACAGGGGCGGGTAAGATTGTATGAAAGTCCGTCAGTTTTTGAAGCTGATTCGATTAAAATTAATTTTTGGCTATTTAGTTAGAAGTTAAGAATGACGCAATAAGGATTTTTGAAAATTCTGCCTTAACGGGGGTAAAAAGGGGGAGGTACGTTTCTATGAAACTCCGACTGTTTTGAAGCTAAGTCGATGAAAATTAAAGCTGTTTACGTGAGTGCTAAGTTTTTCTGCCCATCGTTTTGTGACGGTTACCTGTTTAAAGAACTATTGTCATAAAATTGTTAAACTATCCGTAAACATATGTCCGGGATAATCCCAAAAAAATAATGTAGAGATTTCATTTTCATTTCATCTATACATATAATAAAATTGTAACAAGCTCATGTCTGTACATTAAAGATATTAAAGAAAAACTTAGATGGGGGTTCTTCATACAACCAATAGAATCCAAAAGTATGAAAAAAAAAATTTTTGTCTGTCTGTCTGTTTGTTGTCCGCTTTTCACTCAAAAACTACTGGACGGATTTTGATGATTTTTTTTTTATTATGTAGCTATTAGTCCTCGCTAACATTTAAGCTATCTTTTTTTTGGAATTTTGCTCTTAAAGGGGGTAAACAGGGGCGGGTAAGATTGTATGAAAGTCCGTCAGTTTTTGAAGCTGATTCGATTAAAATTAATTTTTGGCTATTTAGTTAGAAGTTAAGAATGACGCAATAAGGATTTTTGAAAATTCTGCCTTAACGGGGGTAAAAAGGGGGAGGTACGTTTCTATGAAACTCCGACTGTTTTGAAGCTAAGTCGATGAAAATTAAAGCTGTTTACGTGAGTGCTAAGTTTTTCTGCCCATCGTTTTGTGACGGTTACCTGTTTAAAGAACTATTGTCATAAAATTGTTAAACTATCCGTAAACATATGTCCGGGATAATCCCAAAAAAATAATGTAGAGATTTCATTTTCATTTCATCTATACATATAATAAAATTGTAACAAGCTCATGTCTGTACATTAAAGATATTAAAGAAAAACTTAGATGGGGGTTCTTCATACAACCAATAGAATCCAAAAGTATGAAAAAAAAAATTTTTGTCTGTCTGTCTGTTTGTTGTCCGCTTTTCACTCAAAAACTACTGGACGGATTTTGATGAATTTTTTTTTATTATGTAGCTATTACTGCCGTCCATAGACTATAATGCCGCTAACCCACATCAGGTCAATTTTTAGATTTTCTATTCACCTTAATAAGAAAAACAAGCTCTATCGATCTGTCTTTACGGTTTATTTTTATCTGTTGTAGTTCTTGAGATAAATATGGTTAATATGCCGTTAAAAACCTTTTATTCATTGTTTTAAAACTCTAAACCGCAGTTAAGTATATTTTGTAATATAAAAAGTGGCTAAAACCCCTTAGTTGTACATTTTTACTATTTTTTTTATCCAAATTGCGTAACTAAATTGTCGTTAACTGATTTTTGTACTCAATAGTGCCGTTAAAACTCTTTTACATTTTTGTAGATTACCATTCTATAATTTAGAATATACGTACTCCAACATTATAAAGCCGTTAACTAGAAATACTACGTAAGATTGCGGTTATAATCAGTTAACTGCATTTTAGCATTTTATTGAACATATATTATTTGAGACTTTACGTCATAATGTATACGACATTAACGTCATTTTCTAAAAAAGTGCCAAAAATATTTAAGCTGGTGTACAACACTAAATTGCGGCTATCTCACATTACTACACTAAAATGCCGATAAGTTGCTCTCGCGCCTTACTTTCATAAATGAAATTCTTTTAAGAATCTAATTTAACATTACCGTTTCCGAGGTCTGACTTCGAGTAGAACACCAGTTATTCTAAATCAAGTTTATATTTCTATTTCTTTTTCTCATTTGTTTTTGTTTTAATTAACAACTAGCCACCCACTTCAGTTTTGCACGGGTGCAATTCTGATGTATGGTACGTATAAACCTTCCTCTTGAATCATTATTATCTATTAAAAAAAGCCGCATCAAAACCTATTTTTCATCAGCCTATCACAGTCCACTGCTGGACATAGGCCTCTCTAAGTGTATTGAGTATTTTTAATGATTAAGATTACATAGGGATAGACGAACAGCGGAAATCTTTTATTTTCTTGATTTCCAGTAAATGTATGTCGTGAAAAAGTGTCATAATATGTCTTTTGTTTTAGCTATCTCTAGGTACTCCAAACTTAATCACTAAAAGTTTAGGTTTAGTTGCCAAACCGTCATACAGACTAATTGAGTAGCTTTCACATTCACGATAGTAATATAAACTATAGATTGTTATATTTTTTTGCACAAATATTTTTGTGTTAATGATCATAGTTATTATTCGTTTAGCTTTGAAAAACTAACTGTTTATATTTTGAGTGTGATGAATTAAAATCATTCCACAGGTTTTTTTTGTCAAGTACCTTCTCAGGTATATTTAAAACTTTAAACAGTTGCGATTATTGACTCTAGTTGTTTGGTTCCAAAATAATATATCATACCAATGGAGAAGGACCGGCAAGAAAACCTTTAAGGTACTCTTTTAAATTAATATGGGTACAATCCCGTACATACGTTTAAAGAAAATAATATGCGTCAGAACCGCAGATTACAAACTAAATCGGAACGCTCAGAGATATGAGACCATTTTATCTGTATTTCGATAAAATGGATATATACATATTATGTTGATCAAATTATATGGTATAATATAAAATAATATCGTGTATAAGTATCGAAATTAAATAAAAAAAAATAATGCCACATGAAGCTCTATGCTAGGAATAAATTCCTAAGTCGAAGTCGTAAAAAAATTCAATTCTACCATATTATGTAGGCCAAACTTAAACAAACACTTTATCCAATACACTTTATGGAATGGAAGTTGATAATGTCTGAATGTTTGAATTTTTGTGAGAAGGATGCTTTTTTATCAGATAGACGTAGGTATTCGAAATTCAAATCCAAGGGCATATCTTAAAAATATGTCTCATGTATGTTTTAAGCGCACCAGTTATGACTTTTTCTATAAAAATAGTTTTGACAGTGAATATAATATATAGTTTGCGATTTATGAACGACAAATATCTGAAAAACCGAAAAATTCTGACTATTGGATTCCGTAGTTCTCCCAAAGGTATAGACTCAGACAGAAAAGCTAATCTTATAGCCAAGGTGTCTGATATAATTCCTCCACATAAGCTTATATTCTGGCATAGCTTGCCTGTAATTATGAACATTTCAATTAATCTGATAAAATATACTTAAGACTGCTGAAAGTGCCATTTACCTTAGTTAGAGACCTTCCTTGTTAGTGATGTTAAGTTTAAGAACATCATGTTTTAATTCTTGTTTTTTTTTTCTTCTATTTCACATGATTGAAGGCTGTTTAATAATAACTTTACATGCTAGACTATGTTTAACTTAACCTGTTATGAACAGCGCGTTACCAATTATACAAGACTTTTCTTACCTGTACTTATTTAATAATATGCTTTATTTGTACGAAAAAGTACTACAATACTAATTTTATTCCATTGATACAGTGTTAACTCACTTTTCATTTTTGCAGTACATTTAAATAGTATTAACTTTATTTTGATTTACCTGTGAACATCCTATTAATAGTATTTCCTAAAACTATAAGCCACAATTACTTCACTAAAATGCAGTTACCTTAAAAGGTTTTGTATATAACGGCATTTTAGAAATGTAAAGTAAATCTTATTTCAATTAAAAAAGCAACATTAATTTAAAATACTTAAAATATTAGCCTAAAATGTGGCAAAAACGGTTTTACCCTTTTTTACTCATGGCTTAACTGTAAGAATATTGCAACAACACAAAACTATAATGCGATTAAGTGCTATAACGGCATTGTAGTTATGTAATAATCGATAAATTTATACAAAAAAAAAAGAATGTAATAGTTATGAAGATATACAAGTCAAAAACGCCGCTAAACCACACATAACGGCGTTTTAGTGTTATATTCAATAGTATAAAATTACCACATAACATAACTATAACGCCAAAATTGAATTTAAACATTATTACATAGTGTCAATTATTTTGACTAAAATACCATATGATAGAGTTTTAAAATATCTATCTTTCCATATCAAAATATCTCTCATAAGTGAAATAGACATAAAGTGGCATGCATTTCTTTTTTTTTTTTAGTTTTTTGCTCATATCTCAAAATGAGTATTTTGTAGATAACGGCATTATAGTTTATGCACGGCAGATTAGTCCTCGCTAACATTTAAGCTATCTTTTTTTTGGAATTTTGCTCTTAAAGGGGGTAAACAGGGGCGGGTAAGATTGTATGAAAGTCCGTCAGTTTTTGAAGCTGATTCGATTAAAATTAATTTTTGGCTATTTAGTTAGAAGTTAAGAAGGACGCAATAAGGATTTTTGAAAATTCTGCCTTAACGGGGGTAAAAAGGGGGAGGTACGTTTCTATGAAACTCCGACTGTTTTGAAGCTAAGTCGATGAAAATTAAAGCTGTTTACGTGAGTGCTAAGTTTTTCTGCCCATCGTTTTGTGACGGTTACCTGTTTAAAGAACTATTGTCATAAAATTGTTAAACTATCCGTAAACATATGTCCGGGATAATCCCAAAAAAATAATGTAGAGATTTCATTTTCATTTCATCTATACATATAATAAAATTGTAACAAGCTCATGTCTGTACATTAAAGATATTAAAGAAAAACTTAGATGGGGGTTCTTCATACAACCAATAGAATCCAAAAGTATGAAAAAAAAAATTTTTGTCTGTCTGTCTGTTTGTTGTCCGCTTTTCACTCAAAAACTACTGGACGGATTTTGATGAATTTTTTTTTATTATGTAGCTATTAGTCCTCGCTAACATTTAAGCTATCTTTTTTTTGGAATTTTGCTCTTAAAGGGGGTAAACAGGGGCGGGTAAGATTGTATGAAAGTCCGTCAGTTTTTGAAGCTGATTCGATTAAAATTAATATTTGGCTATTTAGTTAGAAGTTAAGAATGACGCAATAAGGATTTTTGAAAATTCTGCCTTAACGGGGGTAAAAAGGGGGAGGTACGTTTCTATGAAACTCCGACTGTTTTGAAGCTAAGTCGATGAAAATTAAAGCTGTTTACGTGAGTGCTAAGTTTTTCTGCCCATCGTTTTGTGACGGTTACCTGTTTAAAGAACTATTGTCATAAAATTGTTAAACTATCCGTAAACATATGTCCGGGATAATCCCAAAAAAATAATGTAGAGATTTCATTTTCATTTCATCTATACATATAATAAAATTGTAACAAGCTCATGTCTGTACATTAAAGATATTAAAGAAAAACTTAGATGGGGGTTCTTCATACAACCAATAGAATCCAAAAGTATGAAAAAAAAAATTTTTGTCTGTCTGTCTGTTTGTTGTCCGCTTTTCACTCAAAAACTACTGGACGGATTTTGATGATTTTTTTTTTATTATGTAGCTATTAGTCCTCGCTAACATTTAAGCTATCTTTTTTTTGGAATTTTGCTCTTAAAGGGGGTAAACAGGGGCGGGTAAGATTGTATGAAAGTCCGTCAGTTTTTGAAGCTGATTCGATTAAAATTAATATTTGGCTATTTAGTTAGAAGTTAAGAATGACGCAATAAGGATTTTTGAAAATTCTGCCTTAACGGGGGTAAAAAGGGGGAGGTACGTTTCTATGAAACTCCGACTGTTTTGAAGCTAAGTCGATGAAAATTAAAGCTGTTTACGTGAGTGCTAAGTTTTTCTGCCCATCGTTTTGTGACGGTTACCTGTTTAAAGAACTATTGTCATAAAATTGTTAAACTATCCGTAAACATATGTCCGGGATAATCCCAAAAAAATAATGTAGAGATTTCATTTTCATTTCATCTATACATATAATAAAATTGTAACAAGCTCATGTCTGTACATTAAAGATATTAAAGAAAAACTTAGATGGGGGTTCTTCATACAACCAATAGAATCCAAAAGTATGAAAAAAAAAATTTTTGTCTGTCTGTCTGTTTGTTGTCCGCTTTTCACTCAAAAACTACTGGACGGATTTTGATGAATTTTTTTTTATTATGTAGCTATTAGTCCTCGCTAACATTTAAGCTATCTTTTTTTTGGAATTTTGCTCTTAAAGGGGGTAAACAGGGGCGGGTAAGATTGTATGAAAGTCCGTCAGTTTTTGAAGCTGATTCGATTAAAATTAATATTTGGCTATTTAGTTAGAAGTTAAGAATGACGCAATAAGGATTTTTGAAAATTCTGCCTTAACGGGGGTAAAAAGGGGGAGGTACGTTTCTATGAAACTCCGACTGTTTTGAAGCTAAGTCGATGAAAATTAAAGCTGTTTACGTGAGTGCTAAGTTTTTCTGCCCATCGTTTTGTGACGGTTACCTGTTTAAAGAACTATTGTCATAAAATTGTTAAACTATCCGTAAACATATGTCCGGGATAATCCCAAAAAAATAATGTAGAGATTTCATTTTCATTTCATCTATACATATAATAAAATTGTAACAAGCTCATGTCTGTACATTAAAGATATTAAAGAAAAACTTAGATGGGGGTTCTTCATACAACCAATAGAATCCAAAAGTATGAAAAAAAAAATTTTTGTCTGTCTGTCTGTTTGTTGTCCGCTTTTCACTCAAAAACTACTGGACGGATTTTGATGAATTTTTTTTTATTATGTAGCTATTAGTCCTCGCTAACATTTAAGCTATCTTTTTTTTGGAATTTTGCTCTTAAAGGGGGTAAACAGGGGCGGGTAAGATTGTATGAAAGTCCGTCAGTTTTTGAAGCTGATTCGATTAAAATTAATATTTGGCTATTTAGTTAGAAGTTAAGAATGACGCAATAAGGATTTTTGAAAATTCTGCCTTAACGGGGGTAAAAAGGGGGAGGTACGTTTCTATGAAACTCCGACTGTTTTGAAGCTAAGTCGATGAAAATTAAAGCTGTTTACGTGAGTGCTAAGTTTTTCTGCCCATCGTTTTGTGACGGTTACCTGTTTAAAGAACTATTGTCATAAAATTGTTAAACTATCCGTAAACATATGTCCGGGATAATCCCAAAAAAATAATGTAGAGATTTCATTTTCATTTCATCTATACATATAATAAAATTGTAACAAGCTCATGTCTGTACATTAAAGATATTAAAGAAAAACTTAGATGGGGGTTCTTCATACAACCAATAGAATCCAAAAGTATGAAAAAAAAAATTTTTGTCTGTCTGTCTGTTTGTTGTCCGCTTTTCACTCAAAAACTACTGGACGGATTTTGATGATTTTTTTTTTATTATGTAGCTATTAGTCCTCGCTAACATTTAAGCTATCTTTTTTTTGGAATTTTGCTCTTAAAGGGGGTAAACAGGGGCGGGTAAGATTGTATGAAAGTCCGTCAGTTTTTGAAGCTGATTCGATTAAAATTAATTTTTGGCTATTTAGTTAGAAGTTAAGAAGGACGCAATAAGGATTTTTGAAAATTCTGCCTTAACGGGGGTAAAAAGGGGGAGGTACGTTTCTATGAAACTCCGACTGTTTTGAAGCTAAGTCGATGAAAATTAAAGCTGTTTACGTGAGTGCTAAGTTTTTCTGCCCATCGTTTTGTGACGGTTACCTGTTTAAAGAACTATTGTCATAAAATTGTTAAACTATCCGTAAACATATGTCCGGGATAATCCCAAAAAAATAATGTAGAGATTTCATTTTCATTTCATCTATACATATAATAAAATTGTAACAAGCTCATGTCTGTACATTAAAGATATTAAAGAAAAACTTAGATGGGGGTTCTTCATACAACCAATAGAATCCAAAAGTATGAAAAAAAAAATTTTTGTCTGTCTGTCTGTTTGTTGTCCGCTTTTCACTCAAAAACTACTGGACGGATTTTGATGAATTTTTTTTTATTATGTAGCTATTAGTCCTCGCTAACATTTAAGCTATCTTTTTTTTGGAATTTTGCTCTTAAAGGGGGTTAAAAGGGGTGGGTAAGTTTGTATGAAACTTCGTCAGTTTTGAAGCTAATTCGATTAAAATTAATATTTGGTTATTTAGTTGGAAGTTAAGAATGACGCAATAAGGATTTTTGGAAATTCTGCCTTAATGGGGGTAAAAAAGGGGGAGGTACGTTTCTATGAAACTCCGACTGTTTTGAAGCTAAGTCGATGAAAATTAAAGCTGTTTACGTGAGTGCTAAGTTTTTCTGCCCATCGTTTTGTGACGGTTACCTGTTTAAAGAACTATTGTCATAAAATTGTTAAACTATCCGTAAATATATGTCCGAGATAATCCCAAACAATAATGTACAGACTTCATTTTCATTTCATTTCAGATTTTCAGAATATATTGACTAGAGGTCGGTACAACATAAATTCTACATATTATTGCGCTATTTGATATGGAGGGTGAGCAATCACAAATTTTATGACAATTACCGGCTAATCGAAAAAAACTACTTAATGTACATAAGTATATTGTTCAAATTTTGCATGAAGATTAAGGACAGGTCTAGACAACATATAGGCTATTTATTATCAGGTTATTAACCATGGGGTCTTAGCAATAAACCTTTATTTTTAAAGAACACGCAACTGGTGACCAAAATAGTGTTGCTATGGTTTTATGTTTTGACATTAATATTAACATGCTATTTGGCTTACTATATAGAAATTAAAATAGCGGGCTCAGGGGAGTACGAGCTTCGTATTTTTCCACTCCAAGTTCAAATTTCATTTCGACACACATTTTTTTAATTTATTTTTTAATAATTTTTGAGTAAGAATCGAATCTCAGTCAAGTATATTTTTTTTTCTTCTTTCGTTTTTGGTAGTATAAAAGTATTGTACGAAGCGCTTGGATTTTTTTAACATCCTAAAATTGTTCTTTAAAACCCTTTTATATGGTATCTGGTATAATATATGATACTTACTGTTTAAGCTAGGACAGTCTCATCCAATTTAGGAGGAGCTGTGGATATAAAGTGAAAGAAAACCAACTACACTAAAACAAAAAATAGTGTGGACGGTAAATGATTTACAATACTGAATTAACTACTTAGCTGTTGACTGCAATTTTGGTGTGTGTAACGCGTGGCCATAAAGATTTGATAGTGCCTATACACTACCACAATTGTGCACCAATTGCGATGGCATAGGGTAGTTGCATAGGTAAAGTATTATAAAGGTAGGCTGCTATTATTAATATTGCGTACAAATATGCGTACTCCCGTGATTGTTTTTTATGTGTGCGTAAAATATCTGTCAAGGGTAGAATGAAAACGGAATAGAAGATGAATGGGGAGCAGCGCCTGCTGTTCTCCGCACACAGCACACACACAAACGTGTCGAAAATTATCTGGCTGTTTAAGACCAACTCCTCTCAATAAGTTCTCCTCCTGATTGGCATTGCTCTATCTGACGTTAGAAGAGACATAAATCTGGTAGACTTAAGAGCCAAAAGAGCTTCTTCCGATATACACTGACTACTATTGCAACTCCAACTCGAGCTCGGTGCAAGATCTGGGCAGATCGACAACTATCTCCTACTACTTATGTCCTAACTCAGGAACATACACTCTACCGTCCGGCCTACCGGCCCACCTTGCAGAGGCCTGTTCAGAAAGCATTCAACCGTCTCAGAACCCAAAAAGGTAGGCAAATAAAATTTGGCAAATTTGGGTATACAGACCCCTCTCACATCCAGTGAGAATCCGACATCTTCGTAACGACGATGTAACACCGCCTAGAGTGGCCAAAGTGTCCGCGGTTAGTTGGTGCGCCGTCACCAAGTTCTGCGAAGAAGTGATGACGCTCAAGGAAAAGTGAAAGGCTTCATCTAACCACCAGATCCATGTTCGACGAGCAAGGGATAGAAGAAGGGCCTTATTTGCCCTCCTCCAACCACCATAAATAACCTACGCCAGTAGTCTCAGGGCAGTCTACTGTTATAAAGGCAAAGACGAAATGCATGGTGCTTCCGCGCGCCTCTTAATAAGGGCTGGCAAAAGCTGGCTCTACGTTAACGAAGAAGCTTCCGTTAAAAAGAGCTCTCCTGTCGGGGCTCGCGATAGATTGCGAAAGCGTTCCCGTGGCCCCCGACAATAGGATACGGTGAAGCACTCTGGCGCTTTAGCCAGTAAGAGTCCAGTACACTTCTTTGCCATCGCCCGTTTTCAAGTCCTTCAATCCAAATTGTCAAATCAGTGCAAGATAGTGGCCACAGCAAAAAACTAGCAGTGTTAACTAACAGTCAAATATGTTTGTAAGACTAGAGGTTAGGATTAGGAAGTTAAGAAATCAGGTAGTTTGGAACGGAACAGGATTAGGGAGCAAGCATTAAACATTATTTAGCTTTACTTTTTGTACAGCACTACACATCTTGAATACCACGCAGACGAAGTCGCGGGTAACAGCTAGTCGTTTAAAATAAATTATTTATTATGATTATTTGAATGAAACCATATTACCTCTTCTAGAGAAATCCAATTAATTCAAACTACTTTAATGAAAAACAACTAAAATTATATTAAGACTTTAAAAACTTACCCATCTCCTCACTTGGCACTAGTTTGGATGCCATCGATCGTAACGACGTGAATGTGGTCGCGTTCAATATCTCCACAAGTGGAACTGGAAATAGAGAAAGAGTCACAATAAATTATCATGTATACGGACAAAGTTCCCATTTGGGCGCCAAACATGTTTTTAGTTATTTTTTTCTTTTGCCGATTATGATTCTAATTATTCAGATAATGAAGAATGAAATAAAAAGAAAATCTAAAAATGAAATTGTTAGATTAACAAATTTCAAATACATTAATACAGCATTTCTTTTCCAACAAATCACCTCAATGGCTGAATAAATTGAAGCGATCCCATTAGCTTCGGTCCTCAGAAAATTATAACTTGTCTACAGACACTGTCTGACACAGGGTCCAACTAATAGACAATAGGAAAATAAAGCAGGCATTTTAATACATAAGTCAGATCTTACTCATAAACATTTGGAAGTCTGTGTGGACGAAGATCAGAAGGATGGAGCCAGCGAGCTTGCTGACGATGGAGATGAGGCAGAGGGCCGAGTCGTGGAAGCCCCAGCGTTTACTAAACACACTGATGGAGAACAGAGCACCTGAAATGAAATGGACATTGAATTATTGATACTAACATACGTACAGGACGTTGTAGAGATCTTAGAATTTAAAACTAGCAGTTTGCTAAATCAGTTAACCGATTTTGAGAATTCTATTATCACCCAGGATTCACCATATGAATGTTGAGAAGTAAAAGATATTTTTTTTGCGAAATGTTTTTGATCAATATAAAGATACGTCATCATTTAATTTTGTTAATGGTGGCAACACCTAACACATTAATAGATGGTATTTATTTTCTACACCATCTTTATCCTTTTCGTAGTTGCCGTAATAGTAAAAATATTTGGGTCTAAACCACAAAAATAACATTATCTAACTGCAAAAGGAAATTTGTGTCGATTTTCTTCTTTGATAGATATAAGAAAAATGTCTATATTAATGCTTCATAATTTTACACGTGAGATTAAAAGTATTATGATAACGTCTTGTAAATGTTCTACTTCTTGTCGTAGTGTTTGATGATTACTTTTCTTAAATTTCTTTGATATATAGGATTTACCTTAATTACGTAGTATAAAACAAAGTCACTTTCCGCTATGTCTGTCTTTGCCTATGTATGCTTAGATCTTTAAAAGTATGTAAGTAATGCATTTTGATGGGTTTTTTTTTAATAGATGAAATGTTTCAAGAGGAAGGTTCACATTTAATTTTATAATACATCGTCGTTAGTTATTAATTTCATGATATGTTTTTTTTTTTATGTTTTGTCAATTTTTGCTTTGTCAAATCATTAACAATGTTACTTGTAGATTGCAAATTATTTGTACTGCATTGCGTCTGGTCATTATCAATCGATGTAAAGGTTGTCTCGACTAGATAACTGAGTGATAAAAACAATTATTACATTGTTTTTTTCTTTGATCCAAATTAATCAGTGCATCCAGTTATAATTCCTAATTAAATCCTTATTACCAAGTCAATGAATATTTTTGGTTTGCCGTTACTAAAATCTTGATAGCATTAATACTTTTTTATGACAAAGGTTCTCCAACTCTTACGCGACCCTACGCGATTTGGGAAAGAGTAGAATCGAAACAGAAGACAAATTAATCCATAATAATAGTAATCTAGTGCAAATATTAAAAAGAACATGAGTACAATTAAAGGCAACGGTTTAAAAAAAAGAACGGTACAAGATTAAATTAAAAATAATATCACAAATACAATTAACCCGTACGCGATTGCAGCTTAAGTTTTTCTTTTTTAAACATCGGCATCTCTTTGTTCGCTGGGTTAAGCTCATGCCAAATGAAAAAAGGGTGCGATGATTCATAACAGAGATTATAAATCTTTTTATTAACTTTTGTTTGCAATCGTGAAAAGGAAAATCATAAAACTTCATTGTAAATTCCATTGGGAATGAATGAAAATTCTTTTGTTTTGTTCAATCAAAGGTTGCATTTGTTTTTGTAAATGCTGCAGTTGTTTTAAATTTATTTTATTTAGTGTATTTATTTTGTGTGGGACTTTAGTGCTCAAATCATCATCATTTCATCATTCCCCTGCCCTTATCCCAATTATTAGTATTTGGGGTCGGCGCAACACGTCTTCTAGACTTGTTGCTTAAAGTTTTGGCTATGGTTTTATAGTCGGCCGCCTGCCTGACACTAACCCTCTTTGGGAATGCGATTGTTGGTTGTTTACCCGCCACCATTCGGGTGACCCAAGGTGCTTGGTACAGTGCACTGGGTCTTAAGGTCCATTAGTCGCCTTTTACGACACCCAGTGGAGGATATGGGGTGGTGCTATTCTTTATATCCGGACACCACACGGAACTATCAAATACTGATTTTAAATGGACCTTACAAAAATAATGATGTAGCAAATAAGCAGAATAAATAATGCAGTGCCGTAGATGGTACCAAAATATGTATTATATTAAATTAAGTATACGATAGGTATTTTTATTTGAAATTTTGGAGAAATTAAAATCTATTAAGTTTCCAGGTTATGATATTGATAAGAAGTGGAAATTGCTTGTTACTGCGTAGTTACATTACCCGCAGTGAGATGTTAAGGGTTGTGCATGATGGTGACGAAGTTCCTGAACTGCCTAAAGTTTCAAGACATTTGCAAGATCCCAATGCATACTGTGTGTACAACATTTAGTAAAGAACTTGCCTTGTTAAAGATATTGATGTTGTAATAAAGTCAGTTTTAAATTTATTCTAGAACGTAACAGTGCATCTTATTGCCGTCGCGTTTTCCATATATTACTGTACGTGCAACTTCGCCCGGGATATTAACACTCCATATTGAAGTTCGATTGTAATTAAATGTTGTATGGTGTTCATTATCCATAGTATACGCTTCGTGGTTGCTGCTCTAGTTATTGATTGCCTTGTTTTTGGTTTATACTGGTACTGGTTGAAGCGTAAATTAGGTACTTGACAAAAAAATCTAAATAGTCTGTCGTATAGATTAAAAAAAAAAAACCATTGGTTACGTTTTTTATCACATCATTTGTCTGGGAAAAGTGCATAGCAACTCTATGAATGTGTCGTCTTCATTTTTTATTTAAGCAATAAAAGAAAAAAATACGTATCCTATATTCATATTTTTGGTAATATATTGACGGATTCGTTTGTAGTTCTTAGTTTTTTTAAGGTAAATACCCAACAGTCAGAAAATGTTTGTGATAAGAAATTCTGCCAGATAGTCGTTTTTACAAAATTCAGCGACGACAGTATAATTGCGCTATGTATAGAAATGACTTGCGTTTTTTGGTAAGTCGAGAGTCATTAAAGTTTTTACTTTCGTACATTAAAATTTTACAAAGGCTAAAAATAAACTTAATAGTATTTTTGTAGGTAATCAGAAAGGTAAAGGTACTATATCCCCTATCACTTTTTTAAGCGTAAATTACTTAAGAAGGAAAGAAAACTTGTGTTTTTTTCCTTTAGACACTACCATGATGAATTATTCGAAATGCTTCAACAGTTTTGCGGATATATTTTTTTACTTTAAGATTATTGGTAGATTTTGTGATGGCATTATGAATGCAGAGGGATGAATGTCTCTGCAAAATTCCTTGTTTCAAGAGAAGTATAAAATTAGATTTTTCCATAAAATATTTAATAGTTAAATATTACTTACCAATAGAATGTGTTATAATACTGTATGTGGAGTACAGGCTGTATTTGAGCGCGTCCCATTTCAATTTGTATCTTAAGTACATGTATGTGATTTTGGCTTCACCTGTAAAAATACAAGGATATAAATATTAGCAAACACTAAAAATCTGTTGTGTTTTTACCGCCCTGTTAGTAGGTAAAAGCTAGAAATCTGACGTTTTTTTACTGCTTAGTTCGCCGACTATAGCCTTATAAGTATATAATAATATCATTGGAAGCGATGTGCTATGAATCGTCATCATGAGTTACGAGTAGCTTAAAATTAACTGGTGCCTGTTCCAAGTTTGGGTATTCAAGTACAGTCACGTGCAAAAATTCACGACTTCTTTCTTATGTGAAATTCCTGAAGCTGTTATTGAATATTCCTGATAGTGTACGTGACCCATCAAATGTTTAATTTATGTTCGTGAAATACATTATACGACAAATTTTAATAAATTCACTAAGAATGTGAAAGTGGTACAATTGAAGCATACCGTCACACCAGTGATTATCTAGAAGTACCTAAAAATCAAACAAAATTGTGTGGTGGCCACATTTTGAGCTAACAGAGTCGATTCCTATTAAGAAGAACTATAAAAAATAAAGAATCATGAAATACCATGGTTTGGTCCATAAATGACAGCAACCACAAAGAGCGTGAAAAGGATTTTCTTCCTGAAATTAGTTTTTCTCTTCTTAACAGCTACTTCTCCTGTCTCTTTTATTAATGTCACCATATCTGAGCATGTTACTGGTTTTATCTGAAAAGTATAGTTTTTTTTTAAATATCTTGCTATAAGAAAGTGGATATAGGAGAAGAAGACGACCAAAGATACCATGGATGGATTGTGTAAAAGATCATATGGCTGCAAAGAGTTTTTCATGCGAATGACGATGTGTTTCAGTCTATCTAGGTAGGTAAAAATAGCAAATAGCAAAGTTTTTATGAACATAATGCGTACCACGGATGATATTTTTCATCATACAAAAAAGGAAAACAGATGAACATCTGACAAATCCATTATGTAACCTATGGAACTTAATGAAATGTTATATCGAATATCATAGAAGAGACTATCCCGATAAATACGCGTGAGTAAACCGTTATAACGTTTAAGTATCATAGAAGAGGTTATGACAAACGGTATTCACGAAAAATATCACTAATTTAGAGTTATTTTTGGTAGTTTTATTCCGTAAATTATATTTTTTCTTGACTGACAAATATCTACAGGAGGTAGACTACTAAAACTAAACAAATTTAAAATTATTATCTCTATGATGTTTTACAGCAGGCAACATGGTTCTGTGGCGCGATAAAATTAAATCTTCACAAATATTTGCAGTTTAAGACAGATTTACTTTTAAGTTTATTGAACTACCCGAAAATATATGTGCTGATAATATTGCAAAAGTCAGTCACACATGTCTTGAAATGAACTGTTATTTTATGCTGCTTATACATGACTGGGTTATTCTTATAAAATATGCTAAATCTTAAAGCCTAAAAGAGGCAAAATATACATAAAGGCTCTCTTCCTACAATTGTTAGCTTAAACGAATGGAACATGTAGTTTAATGTATGGAGTATATAAAAAGTAAACACTAGAATATGTATGAATTATTCCTAAGCACAAATAAATGATGATGTGTCTATAGAATACTTCAAGTAAAATAAGTATAAATTCACGACTTACCTCCTCATTAGGGTCTTTTCGTGGCTTAGTGTTACTTTCCAAATATATGTATCCATAAGTTAACGTCATGATGTAAATAGATCCAGCTGCCGTGAATATTCCATAGTATCCCCACAGTTTCAGTAATATTCCGCTCAAAGCCGTTCCTATGGGAATGCCAGCCGTCATGCACAGATTCACGAGTCCAACTCTAAAGGTCCTGCTCTCTTCGTCTGTGATGTCACTGATGTAGCTGAATACGCCGAGGTATACCATCACCCAGCCGCCAGTGAAAGCTGGGAACAGAGCTTCAAGGAACATCGTCACTTCAACACTGATTTGGTCGAAGAAGAACGTGCTTAACAAATTACTGCAGCAGACCAAAAGTTCTCCAAGAATTGGCATCATTATACAGATTTTTCGGTTCCCCGTCCGGTCGCTCCAGGCTCCCATGAATATCACGAGCAGCGTTGGAATCGAAGTCTGGATCACACTCTTCCATGATTCGATGTTCGATATAACTTTCTGAACTTCACCTTCAAACTCGGTCAAATTCCCCGTTCTGTCAATTAGTGCATCACATATGCTATCGTTATACCCTAGCTTCACTCTACACGTTTTATCTAAATTCAGATTTTGAATCGCTAGTCTTGCTAACATAGACGGTACTATTAGACCGGCTAAAATCGGTTCTACCGTAATACTTGATTTTATTCGACATAGTTTTCTGAAGAAACTTTCTTTTTTAACTTCATCAGTTTGGATATTCTTTTCCTTTAATGGCTCTTCTTCGGGTTCCAGTTTATTTTCTGTATCAGACATGTTGTGTGTTCACTCAATGAACGTATTTGTTCTACTGGCAGTAAGAATGTTATTGTTATAAAGGTCGTGATTATTTTTATTTAATTAGTATGATCAAGTATGATCTCAAAGTTATGTGTGGTCGGATTCAAAAATGTTAAAGGATTATTATCAACATAGACGGTGTTGTTTTATGTTCAATGAGATGCAAAAAATGTGTGTACAAAGACATTGTTTGTGTGATGTGATAATTATTTACTCTTTAACTCATTAGGTCATTCATTAGGTCTTCAAGTTATGAAACGATGCTATTGTTAGTACTTGGCTATCTTTTGATAAAAGTGTGTAACTAAAAAGTAATGTTGTCTTAAGCTGATTACTGCTCATTACTACATAAATAAAGGAAGACGAGAATTTCGAATAATACAATGTGTGATCGATAATTTAATTTCTAGCCATCATTAGTCGATTTGTAAATACGTATATATTGTCTGTGTAAAGTTGTAGGAAAGTTGTCTCTCTGATACGCCAAAGTATCGATAAAATTATCCGATAAACCTCATAGAAAACTTGCCCTACCTTTCATACAATTTTGTCAGTAATAAAACCTCCTGTATATAAACGAATTATCAAACGTCAAACATATATTAAATAATGAATATTTACGTACGATGTTTAGTTTGCCACTGCACTGTGATATCGTGATAAAATAGAACAAATACTGTAATCAATTGTTTCATATTTGCTCTCAGATTGTCACTTGCGCAATACTTGTTCACGTTTCGTTATTTAAAACAAAAAGTACAGTTACTTCTGTATTTTATTATTTAAAGTATTTTAATCTGGAGTTTGAATTATGACCAGCATTTTTGTATTTTTTGTTTGATAAGGTTGCCAGTTCTTTTTGTGATGTAGCCATTTTGGTAGTTTTTTCTTAATTCACTGTTGTAATATTCATGATTTATTATCTTGTTTTGGTAAAGTGTATGACAATGTTACATTAATGCTTACTGATGTTCATTGTCACCGTTACAATGTTGAGGAATACATTGTCACCGTTACAGTCATCTGATTTAGTTTGTTTTGATTTTGCATGTTAGTATTTGAAAGGAGGAAGTACTCAGGTCTAAGCAGAGACAGAAATTATTAATTTTCATTTCTTTTTTTTTGCCTGTTTGGAACTCCTTTAAATCAAATCATCTAAACTGTATGTTCACAAGATGTAAGACAAGACAAGATGTAAGCATATTCGGCGATACTTTATATAAAGAAAAAAATACGGAACCGGAATAAACACTACGCAGTCTCAGTGAAATGATATCCTTAAAGCTTAAAAAAAATGACACCAACATTATATTAAATGTAAAAGCAACAATTCAAGCCGAATTTAAGAAGGCTATATTAAAGTTAAGAGATGACTTTAAACAGAAAACTAGTGTATTATCTTTACGAAATAAAGAGCAAAAGATAGAAATTGAAAAACTGAAACCCGACACAAAAACATTGAGAAATAAAATAAAGTTGCACAATATAATAACTATCACACAATAATAACCCAACAATAATTATCACATAATAATAACCCTACAATACAGCAAAAACCAGTAAAAAAATAAAATTTACAGGGAAACTGATGACGGACGCACGATAGGATTAGAACTATCCGTTGGGATATCCTAGGTATCAAGGATTCATACCAGATTGGGCGATACTTTGACCATCGAAATCGTCTCTTAGTTATTGACCTAATGAGTAAAAGAATGACTAAATATGTAAGAGAAAACAAGCAGTTATCAATATCTTGGAGATGTGTAATTTTGTAAAAACAAAACACAAGCTTTTTCATAACCCGCGAAAATAAACTTAACAATTATTCAGTAAGACACAAACAATTGTTAATGCTTTCCTCTTCACACATGACACTTTACACAAATAGCCTTTATGTAATGTCTATCACAATATACCACAAGTTACCTAATTCTTTGAAAAATTAAACAAGCGAAACCAAATTCATACGCGCACTCAAAAACATCCGCACTAACAAAGCCTATTAATCGATAAACGAATACATTTATGATAACAATATTGTCTATACCATCACATTACATAACATTACATCACACTTTCTGATCTAGCAGGCTTTTATTTTAAGCGAATATCTGTTATTTAATTATTTAGCTTATATGTAGTCTAGTCTCATGTTTAAGAATTAATAAGAAGACATGCTGCGCCGACCTCAAACGATAATTGGGATAAGGGCAGGGGAATGATGATGAGTCTAGTCTCATGTTTGTTTCTACACGAAAAATAAATGAATGCATATGTTTAATTATTATAGGGTCTATTGTATAATATATTTAATAATTATTATTTTAGTTGTAAGATTACTTTCATTTTGCTGTGACCTACAGGGTCCACAACTATATTGAGCTCACAATGTATAGAGTACATAGGTACTCTATACATTGGGGAATGCAAATAAATAATAAAGAATATAAATAAACTTGATACATAAATGTAGATAAATTTCTCCTTTTTTTTACTGACGTCTATATAATCTTTCATAAACAAGTGTCATGATGTTCCAACTTTTCAGATCATCACAATCTGCTGATTATTCTTACGCTTACCTCGCATGGATTGAGGACATTAACTTTACTCAAAAAAAAAACATTCATTTTCCAATAAAAAACATAGATGTATTTTTTAATAATTAACTCAGTGTCCGTAAATTAATTAATCATTCAATCGCTCCCCAAGTTAACGAGCCCCTTGATCCCTTCACGTCCTGTAAACATCTTACTGTCATCGAGGGGACATTTAAGCATAATTCCTCTAATCTAAGGGTCAATCATCGCTAGTTGACTTATAAAGGGGTTATGTCAACATTTCTAATAATGTTGTCAAACAAATGAAGCTCGAAGAATCTCTTTTGTAGAAATCGTATTCTTGCTAGAATTCGGGAACTATATTAATGTTCTAACTAGACCTTCTGTGAGAGTAGTCTAGTGATTTCGATGTATTAAATTAATAAAAAAATACTTAATAGGTTTCTGGAGAATACTGTCTATTATATTTTTATATTTTCAAACATTGCTTACCAATACTAATGTCAGTGAAGTTATAAAAAATAACGAAATTCATACAACAGTTAAAAAGGTACGGTTAATTATTGCCTGGGGTTTAACCTTTTTTATTGACAGTAACGTATTAAACATCCAGTACATTCATACTCTTTAGAACATTATATACCAAAATACATTATAAACACTAACACAAAGCAATAAGATACAATTTTGTTCGTTATCCCTAAAGTTTTTATTCTATTACGCATTCACACTTTTTGTTCGCGACGGGTATCATCCGCACGCCGCGAGCGCATAGTTAAGAATAAACACTGTTCGATTCGTACGTCACCATAAAAAGTAAACCGAGGTAATTATGTGCGGGTGGAAGGAAAAATATCGCGAGAAATATTAATGTTGTTGTTCGCGACTTTTTTCCGTCCACCGTCACATTGCATTTGTTAGTGTTTAAATTTGTATCCTAATTTAGTGTTTATTTCGTAAATTATAGACTTAATCGGTGCTTTATATTGTTAAATAGCTAGCAAAAATGATAAGTAACATTGTTTTATATAGTTTGTTGTCATAACTTCGTTAATTTAATAAATTTTAGCAAATGTTTGAAATTGTTAACTTCGTAAACATTAGATAGCGTGACGTTTTAGTGCTAGTATTGCCAGAAATTGAAAGCCTAGGTCTCATAGGTTATAAATATATTTAGTTTAAGACTGAAATGTAATTATTTTAAGTTTTATCGCAATAAAACATAATTTGTTCGTTGGTTTCATTTATAAACTTAAATTAAGACCTGAAAATCACAGGTCACATAGTTATCATAGGTATTGCCAGAAAGCCTATGACATGCCCTAACACACCCTAGTATTCGTATCTTGGTAACCATAATAGTTCGGGAGTTATCTTGAAATTCATCCTCACAGTCGGGTTGATTTGTGAATTTTTATAGTATTTATCGTCGTAGCTTTTCAACCGTAGGGGTGGTAGGGGTGTGTTATACATAGTCGGATAGGGCATTTCATAGGCAATCTGGCAACATTTGTTGCATTTATATAGCTTCATAGTTAGTCTAGATATTAAGGTTTTTATAAAGGTAAACAAATAAATTGAGGCTCGGTGAAGGGGCGATAGTACGCGGTTCTCGGCGTGGTAAAGTTCTCTCGTACTTAAGCGCGCGAGGCTCGCGGGCTAATCGTAGTCATCGGCATAGCAATATTTCTTAGAAAAAGTAGTAAACAAAGTAGTAAACAAACCATAGTAAGCAAACACGTGATCGTATCGTCGCCCCTTCAACGCCTACCTAAGTATACTCGAAGACTTTTATTTTCACCAGTGCATTCCTCTCATTCCAGACCTACTTGAACCCTTGAAGCTGTACTCGCACATCATCATACAGTCCACATTCGTCAATAAAGAACCAGCGACAACACGGCGTCAGCGTCTCGTTAGCCATCGCACCTACACACCTGCTTCGAGTTACGCCCGTCGTGCACATTCGCTGGTCGCTTCGAGCCGGATACAGCCACATCAAGTATGCCTGTGACAAGATCGCAAGGAAGACCTGCTCAGTCCTGGACCATCGATGCTGGACAAGCTCACCGCACACCTCCCATCGTCCACGATCAACCACCGTTCTCGCCATCGACCACGGAGGGAAGTGAACAGCCCCCCCCTCACCCGAGGGGTGGTGAAGACCAGCAGCGCCCGCCTGCCCCGCGGGAGGATGACAACCGACCGTGCCCCCCTGCCCCGCGCGGGGGTGACGACTACTTCGTACCAGCATCGATGAGCCAGACTGAAGCATCGTCAGCGCTGACGCCCTCCGCTTCATGTATCGAGGATTGTTCAGAACGAACAGTGAAGACTGTAAACAAGACGTATAGCCGAGTTATGCCGATGACTGCCCGGGGTGACGCCCGTATCGAACATAAAGCGCCGTCGAATAAATCGACGGTATCGACAAGGAAAATCAGGAAGGCTCGGGAAGACCTCCTGAAAATCAAGTTGGAGCTAGCTCAGCTGGCACTTCAGCGCGCCGAGGATGAATCGGACAACGAATATATGGATGATAGAATATCCAATGAAGAATACGTACGTTCCTGGCTAGAAGAAGCCCCGGAACCAGAACCGACGGAGGACACCGCCGCCGAGGGAGGACATCGATCAATGGGCAACGCGCCACCGCCACCCTCTACGGACATAGTTAATTCAGCCCTCCGTTCGAAGACAGTGAGAGAGGACACCGCCGCCGAGGGAGGACATCGATCAATGGGCAACGCGCCACCGCCACCCTCTAAGGACATAGTGAATTCAGCCCTCTACTCAACAAACATCGCAACAGGAAAGGACACCGCCGCTGGGGGAGGACATCGATCAACAGGCAACGCGCCACCGCCACCCTCTACGGACATCGATAATGAAGCCCTTTCACATAGAAGAAATTTAAAGAAAAATATTGAAGATACTGCAAGGGGAGACTCACTCCGTCCGTTTATAACGGAGCTCACCTCTGCCATCGCATCGCTCGCCGGCAACAGAAGCGAGGAGAAGCCTACGCCGCATCATCCTGCCGCATCGAAGGTCATCATGACACTACCGAACTTCAGTGGAGCACATACAGAATGGCTGTCGTTTCGTGCTATTTATGAAACCACTCGCTCGTACTTCAACGACGTGGAGAATACAGCGAGACTCAGGAGAAGCTTAAGAGGAAGAGCGCTTGACACAGTTAGCTCGGAACTCATCGGTCACGCGAAGCCGGAGGACATCATGAAGGAGCTGGAGCTGCAGTTCGGCCGCCCGGATTCTATAGCGCAAGCTGAGACTGATCGACTGCGGGGACTGCCACGCTGTGGAGAAGCACCCAAGGACATCTGCACGTTTGCGAGCCGTGTCCGAAGTGGCATCGTGACACTGCGCGCACTCAAGAAGGATCACTACCTCATGAACGCCGAACTTATGCGCATCCTCACCGAGAAGCTACCGAACTCTCTACGAGTACAGTGGTACAAGACATACACTGAAAAGTATGATTCGACGCCGAACCTCAGTCTCTTCAGCGACTTCATCACCGAACAAGCTCGCTACTGCAGCGCATTCGCACCGCCTGAAAACATCACTGAAACACCAGCAGCTAGACGTGTGACGCACAGAACGCATACCACTATAGAGAAGCCCGCACTGAAGTGCCGCATCTGCGAGACAGACGGACATCGCTCTGCAGACTGCCGCAAGTTCAGACAGGCTTCTAGCAACAAGAAGTGGGAACTTGCCAAGCAGCACAACATGTGTTTCCGCTGTCTACAACATCGTCATCGAGGGCACGCCTGTCAACGTAAGACCTGTGGGACGGAAGGCTGCACTGCGTCGCACCACAACCTGCTGCACTACAAGAAGAAGGCGCTCGACAACGAAGCCAAGTCAGAGGCGCAGGAAATAGTTGCAAGTTCGCGCAACCATACCAGCCAGGCGTTTTTAAAGATAGTTCCAGTGCAACTGATTGGACCGGCGGGAGAAGTTCGCACGTACGCGCTACTGGATGACGGCTCAACCGTGTCACTCATAGATGAGGAGCTCGCAAACATGATCGGCGCTGAAGGGCCCGTTGAACCGATGAAGATAGGCGTAATAGGTGACATGACCGTCAACACGCCTATGTCAAGGAAGGTGGAGCTCACAATGGCCACTAGATCGCAGAAAAGGATACCCTTCAGAGCACGCACTATACCGCAGCTGAACCTGTCACCGCAGTCAATCAGCCGAGATGATATCGTCAACTGCAAACACCTCATTGACCTGGAAGATCAGCTGACATACAGCGCAGGCACGCCAAGGATTATCATCGGGCAGGACAACTGGCACTTGCTCCTAGCT
Source organism: Chrysodeixis includens (assembly GCA_941860345.1). Taxonomy (NCBI): domain Eukaryota; kingdom Metazoa; phylum Arthropoda; class Insecta; order Lepidoptera; family Noctuidae; genus Chrysodeixis; species Chrysodeixis includens. The sequence continues at coordinate 11,233,760 of OW796098.1, read as the reverse complement.
AGTGACATTCGAAGAGGGCCACAGCATCAACCAGTTGCATCGCTCACTTCTCTGGGATGGGTGCTGCACGGCGCACACACTAGAACACTGGGGCAGCGAGTGCACTTCGTCAATCAAGTGAACAGCAGCGAGGAAAACATCGACAAGCAACTGCGTGACTACTTCGCACTCGAGTCACTTTTCGTCAACCCACGCCGTCCAGCTTCTGACCCTGAGAAGAGGGCAGAAGAGATACTCCAACGCAGCATAGAACCTCAAGAAGATGGCCGCCTTCAAACTGCGTTGCTCTGGAAGAGTGACGATATACAGATGCCGGATAGCTACGCTACAGCGATGAATAGATTAGTATCTATAGAGAAGAAACTCGACAGGAATCCTGCTCTAAAGGATAGATACACGGAGCAGATGGATTCACTCATAGTAAAGGGTTACACGGAGAGAGCGCCCCTTGAACGTACACCAGGAAGGACATGGTACCTGCCGCACTTCGATGTCTTCAACCCCATGAAACCGGACAAGCTTCGCATCGTGCACGACGCAGCAGCTAAGACAAAAGGGATGTCACTCAACGACTACCTGCTCACGGGCCCGGACTTGCTGCAGTCGCTGCCTGGCGTGATGATGCGCTTCAGGCGCCACCCTGTCGCCGTCTCCGGAGACATAGCGGAGATGTTCATGCAAGTCAAAGTGAAGCCAGAAGACAGAGACGCTCTCCGATACCTGTGGAGAGGAAACCGGCGGGAGGGAGCGCCTGAAGAGTATCGCATGACCTCAATCATCTTCGGCGCAGCAAGTTCACCGTGTACAGCGATATTCGCAAAGGACTGGAATGCAAAACGTTATGAAAACGAGCACCCAGAAGCAGTAGAAGCAATAATAGATAATCATTACATGGATGACTACCTCGATTCTTTCAAAACCGTAGAGGAGGCGACGCGCACAATCAAGATAGTTCGACATATACATAGTACTGCGCGATTCGACCTTTCAAAATGGGTGTCCAACAGCGAAGAGGTGATACGCGAGGTGGAACCCACACATCAACAAACAAAAATCGTCAATCTCGGAAACGTAGAAGACACCGAGAAGGTACTCGGCGTGATTTGGAAACCACACACAGACGAGCTGAGCTTCAACTTGAAACTCGCGCGTCTTCCTGACGGCCTGCTAGAAAAGGAACTGCCAACCAAGAGAGAGGCATTGAAGATAGTAATGTCGCTCTACGATCCTCTTGGTCTCGCTTCACCTGTGACCATCAAGGCGAAACAGATATTACAAGAAGCCTGGAGACGAGGAGTCGACTGGGATCAACCTCTAGACGAAGAACTGACCAGTCAGTGGAAGGCGTGGATACGTCACCTCAAACAGCTCAAGGACGTCAGCATACCGCGCTGCTACCCTGGATACAGCGAGGCTGTAAATCTTCAAGTCCACGTGTTCACCGACGCCAGCGAGAAGGCCTACGCAACAGCAGTGTACTGGAGGGCGACGACACCAGGCGACAACATACACGTCAGTCTCGTCATGGCGAAGGCGAAGGTATCGCCGGTGAAGTTGCTGTCAATACCGCGCCTCGAGTTACAAGCTGCGGTAATGGGAACTCGTGTCGCTGCGGCCGTGGTGCAGGAACACAGGATCAAGCCCGCCTCCGTGACCTATTGGACTGACAGCAAAACCGTCCTGACGTGGATAAGGAGAGGAGCCAGATCGTACAAGCCATTCGTCGCACACCGCCTAGCAGCCATAGAGGAAAATAGCAAAGTGGAACAGTGGCATTGGGTGCCTACGAAAATGAATATAGCAGACGCCGCGACGCGCGACGTCCCACAACACTTCGACTCAAGGCACGAGTGGTACGGCGGCCCTGATTTCCTGCACCACGATCCGTCAACCTGGCCGTCGGAGTTACCTTCTGCAGACCAACAGACAGGAGAAGAGAAGACGAACACGCTCACGCTGGAAAGCGTGTCAAACGTCAGAGAGGTCGTCCCGGATTCCGTTCGATTCTCTAAGTGGGAGCGATTACTACGCGCCACTGCGAGGATACTACAGTTCGTGTCGTTGTGTAAACAACGTATTGAGAAGACTTTCTACAAGAGAACGTCAAAGAATAGAGAAAACGACCCCGATTGGTCTAAGAGACGAGTATCACGTCCTTCAACCAAAGCGGCTCGTACACCGATAGAAACTTCGCACAGAAAATTCATCATAATAGAAGCAGAATTCTTACGACGGGCTGAGAAGCTACTCGTCTGCGTCGTACAGAGGGAAGCGTTCACAAAGGAAATTGTGAACCTGCAAAACAAGGATACAATCGCTAAGGATAGCAGGCTGCAACCGCTGCGCGTAGAACTCGACGACGGTGTCGTCATATTAAGAAGCCGCATAGCTGCTGTCGACAAAGTCGCTAAAAGCGTGAAGAGCCCCCCTGTGTTGGACGGTGATCACCGCATTACCCAGCTGTACATAGATTGGACACATCGTAGCCTACAACACAGCGGCACCGAGCTCGTCGTCAACGAGGTGCGACAGCACTACTGGATCGTGCGCCTGCGGCCGATCGTCAAGCAAGTGATCGCACGCTGCCTACAGTGTCGCATTCGCAGCGCGCGTGCCCCGACACCGTCAACAGGCGACCATCCCAAGACGCGCCTAGCACACCATCGCAGGCCATTTACTTACACCGGGCTAGACTACTTTGGCCCGCTGTCAGTCACCGTCGGTCGCCAGCATCAGAAGAGATATGTGGCGCTCTTCACATGTCTCACCACAAGGGCGGTTCACCTGGAGATCGCCAACAACCTCAGCGCGGACTCCGCGGTGTTGGCGCTGCGCAGATTCGCAGCGCGACGCGGCTGTCCCACCGAAATATACTCGGACAACGGCACCAACATGCACGGTGCAGACCGTGAGCTGCGTGAGGCTTGCCAGCAAGAGGCCAGCCGACGCGGCATCGTATGGCGTTTCATTACGCCCTCCGCGCCATTCATGGGTGGCGCCTGGGAGCGCCTGGTGCGGTGCGTAAAGACCGCGCTCGCCGCCACGCTCCACGAACGCCATCCGCACGAGGAGGTCCTCGCGACGCTGCTCTGCGAGGCCGAGTACGTCGTCAACAGTCGCCCGCTCACCCACGTGTCCGTGAGCGGCGACGACGACGAGTCCATCACACCGAACCACTTCCTGCTGGGCGGCTCGGCACGCCTGCCGAGCCCCGGCACATTCGACGAGCGAGACCTCGACTGCAAGAAGCACTGGCGACGCTCCCAAATACTCGCCGACATGTTCTGGCGTCGCTGGGTGCGCGAGTACCTGCCCGAGCTGCAACACCGGCGGGAGCCGCACGCCCGCGGCCCCGCGCTCCAGCTGGGCGACCCCGTGCTCATCGCCGACGGCAACCTGCCTCGCAACACCTGGCCGCGAGGCCGGATAGCCGCCGTGTACCCTGGCGCAGACGGTGAGGTTCGGACCGCTGACGTGCGCACCGCTGGTGGCATGCTAAAGCGTCCGACGAAGAAGCTGGTACCGCTGCCTAAGTAGGCGGCGCGGTACGTCACCATGGCGCGTTGCGGCGCTGCGTCATAACACTGTGACGTCGCTCACCGGGTGATGCAGCATCGCTGCGAGTCATCGCTACGAGCATCGCTACGAGTCATCGCTACGAGCATCGCTACGAGCATCGCTACGAGTCATCGAGTCACCAAGTCATCGGGTCTCCGCATCATCGGCCGTCGTGACGTCATCGCATTGGATCGTCGTGGTACCCTGGCGCCTACGCTCTGCTGCACGGCGGGAGAGATGTTCGCGACGGGTATCATCCGCACGCCGCGAGCGCATAGTTAAGAATAAACACTGTTCGATTCGTACGTCACCATAAAAAGTAAACCGAGGTAATTATGTGCGGGTGGAAGGAAAAATATCGCGAGAAATATTAATGTTGTTGTTCGCGACTTTTTTCCGTCCACCGTCACATTGCATTTGTTAGTGTTTAAATTTGTATCCTAATTTAGTGTTTATTTCGTAAATTATAGACTTAATCGGTGCTTTATATTGTTAAATAGCTAGCAAAAATGATAAGTAACATTGTTTTATATAGTTTGTTGTCATAACTTCGTTAATTTAATAAATTTTAGCAAATGTTTGAAATTGTTAACTTCGTAAACATTAGATAGCGTGACGTTTTAGTGCTAGTATTGCCAGAAATTGAAAGCCTAGGTCTCATAGGTTATAAATATATTTAGTTTAAGACTGAAATGTAATTATTTTAAGTTTTATCGCAATAAAACATAATTTGTTCGTTGGTTTCATTTATAAACTTAAATTAAGACCTGAAAATCACAGGTCACATAGTTATCATAGGTATTGCCAGAAAGCCTATGACATGCCCTAACACACCCTAGTATTCGTATCTTGGTAACCATAATAGTTCGGGAGTTATCTTGAAATTCATCCTCACAGTCGGGTTGATTTGTGAATTTTTATAGTATTTATCGTCGTAGCTTTTCAACCGTAGGGGTGGTAGGGGTGTGTTATACATAGTCGGATAGGGCATTTCATAGGCAATCTGGCAACATTTGTTGCATTTATATAGCTTCATAGTTAGTCTAGATATTAAGGTTTTTATAAAGGTAAACAAATAAATTGAGGCTCGGTGAAGGGGCGATAGTACGCGGTTCTCGGCGTGGTAAAGTTCTCTCGTACTTAAGCGCGCGAGGCTCGCGGGCTAATCGTAGTCATCGGCATAGCAATATTTCTTAGAAAAAGTAGTAAACAAAGTAGTAAACAAACCATAGTAAGCAAACACGTGATCGTATCGTCGCCCCTTCAACGCCTACCTAAGTATACTCGAAGACTTTTATTTTCACCAGTGCATTCCTCTCATTCCAGACCTACTTGAACCCTTGAAGCTGTACTCGCACATCATCATACAGTCCACATTCGTCAATAAAGAACCAGCGACAACACGGCGTCAGCGTCTCGTTAGCCATCGCACCTACACACCTGCTTCGAGTTACGCCCGTCGTGCACACTTTTCAAACATCATATATTCTAAAATTACATTTTAAACACTAACACAAAGCAATAAGGTACAATTTCGTTCGTTATCTTGAAAGTTTTTATTCTATAACAACCATTTCGTGTTCTAAATCTATACTGCCACGTAAAGGTTCCTCTTGTCTCCTCGCTTCTACTTCTGGATTCGAACATTTCTCCTCAAGTGCTTTGCGCTTGTCATTTCTGTGCTGAATAAAGAACCACCTGCGAAAAACAAATATTTTAGTAGATTTTGTTAACTACAACTGTACTCATAAATTTGGTATAGTATATGTATATTTTTTCTAGAACTAGTTGCGGAAAATAAGGGTATTTGTCGATTTTTTTTAAACTACAATTATACTTATGAATCTTTTTTTTTCTAAGTTTTACATAAGCATCTTTATCGTTATTATCAGTGTAATGTTTCTATAACTCTTAGATTGATATTAAAAAAGGCAAAATTACTAAAACAAACCAGTGTTCTGTGTAATAGTTTTATGCGCTTTTAGTATTATTTATTTCGTATTTACTGTAAAATATAATAAAGCAACATGATTTCAATTTAACATTTTGTTATAAAAACAAAGGTACTTTGAACTATCACTATAGAGTTAAGAAAATACCTCGTAAAAATAAACATAAAAGGCTACAGAAAGGGCAGTTAATATACCTAACACAATTTGTCTAAGTAACTTACAAAGTTGTTAAATAGTATTTAGAAACAGCTTTATTTAGTGAAGACATAAATAACGAGTTTAGGAGAAAACTATGGTCATAAATTCACAAGATCTTTAGACTGATAATTTATTTTTAAAAGCTTTTATTTAACTTGCAATGTATGGATATTTGTGTGTTCGGGTGAAATCTTTGAACTCAATTTTGAAGTAGATATAATCAACCGTTTGTGCTGAAATTTTGTGGACGCATTTTGTTTGGATGACAATATATGATAAGATATGTGACGTCATTCTAAATTCAATATGGCGGATCGTACAAGATGTCAGAACAGTTATATTTAATCCACTAATACAATATGGGTATCAAATGAAAGGGCTTGTTAAGAGTGACTAGAAAAAGAATATGACGACATTCTGAATCCAATATGGCGGACCATGCAGGATGGCGGAATAGTTACCTTTAGTCTACTTCTACAATATGGGTATCAAATGAAAGGGCTTGTTAAGAGTGACTAGAAAAAAAAATATGACGTCATTCTGAATCCAATATGGCGGACCATACAGGATGGCGAAATAGTTACCTTTAGTCTACTTCTACAATATGGGTATCAAATGAGAGGGCATTTTGAGAGTAATAATAACTTGAACAGACTGAGGAACCTAGCCAGCGATAACTAAAAAGTAAAAAATAAAAAATTTTAAGTAAAAAAACTTTTTAAGAAAAAGCTTTTATTTAAACGCTCTAAAAAGAAGAAAATAAAATATTCCTTTTGGATTATACTAACAACTCCTCATTATTCACAATTTATATATAATAATAAAAGCTTGTCGCGAGGTTTACATACCTATCAACATTCCTTTATATCATAATAATTTGTGGTAAATCGAGCGACAAGCTTTTATTATTATATATAAATTGTGAATAATGAGGAGTTGTTAGTATAATCCAAAAGGAATATTTTATTTTCTTCTTTTTAGAGCGTTTAAATAAAAGCTTTTTCTTAAAAAGTTTTTTTACTTAAAATTTTTTATTGTATTTGTATTAGGCTACAAAGTTAGGTCTAGCTATTTGTTAATCTCTTTTGATTTAAAGTCTTAGGCTTACCTCTATCTCTCATATAAAATAGTTTTAAGATCAATTTAGTTAGATATAATAGAGATAAAGAGTTCTAGCTGCTTCTTTAAGTTCTACGGTATCTATACTTAAACGTTATAACGGTTTACTCACGCGTATTTATCGGGATAGCCCGACTAGTTTCGGACCCTACCGGAGTCCTTAATCATGAGCTGACACGGCGGCGGGGTCGCGAGTCGAACTGTCGAACCGAAACTAGTCGGGCTATCCCGATAAATACGCGTGAGTAAACCGTTATAACGTTTAAGTATGAATCATCCTCACGAAAGTTATTATAAAAAATCTACGGTATCTCATAGTTTTCATAAAATTTTGATGATATTTACTCAATTTTAATCGTGATAGACATCAAAGCTGATACGGCGATACAGCCCAAGGACGATATATAATTATGAAAGAAATGTTAGATGGTCTTAGCCTACCGTATGTCGCTAACTTAACTTAGCATTTGAATGTTTAAATATTACTACTAAAGCCGACCGTATGTCACTGCGTCGGCAAACTCTGGTGTGTAATTCGCTTTGGGCTTAAAGTTATTTAGTATTTTAAAAACATAGATGATAAGAAAATAGTAACTTAGCAAACTTAGCACTTCAATGTTTTAATAATTTTATGAATATATAATTAAGCGTATAAAAACTATATAGGTAATAAAATATGATCTGGATCCAACTAGATAACCGAACACCTAAACTTTAAAACCCATACAATCACGCCATAAACAAAAAAAAACAAAACTTACACAAATATACAAAACGGTGGCACAGTAAGTACAGTGCTCACGTAATACACAATCCCAGCATCAATTTGCAGCGTGAACATATACATCCAGGAATACGCGGGACCAAATATCATTGCCGTCACCACCTCCATCAAATTGAAGAATGACGTCATTTTGCCTGAAATCACGCACGAATTGGTTAGATAAAAGTCAATTTTAGCGTGTGTGCTTTTGAACATGTTTTTCCTGTAACGTAAAGTGAATATCACATCAATAGACATCTATTATCTATAGGTTTTGTACTATTTTCGCCTGAGTTTTTTATAGAATACAATTAATTGACAATAATAATTCATAGCATAAATCCATATCTTTTGAAACAACTAAACAAAAGCAAGTGTAATAAACACTACTTTGATTATAAACTTGTAATCGTTTTTTGCTTAGGCATAAAGTCATATTCATATTCGTTTATTGGATTCCAAAATGTGGGTACATTTAGTGGAAAATATAAAATAATTGTCAGAATTATGGACCCTGATGGCCACAGCAATATAGAAGAGAGGAAGAAGAAAGTCTTATAGTTGTTGTATGTATCGCCTCTAGTAGCAATATTATGACAGTTGTAAAAACAAGAGCACTTCATGGTATAGTGCGGTGATTGTCTTTCACAGCTATGATTTTCTTTCACAGTTTTAATTACAATATTTACCTAATTCGTCACTTTCAACTAACTTCGATGAGATCGATCGGAGTGCGGTGAAGGATGTAGCGTTGAACATTTCAACTGCTACAGCTGAAAGAAAAGTTGTTACTATATTAAGCTTTATTTTTAAACCAGAAATAGCAAAAGATGGAAAGGTTTAGAATAAAAGGGGAAAGGTGGGAACTCAGAGGTATCTCCGACAGGCTACATAAAAAAAGCTTTGTTTCAATACCTTTATTAATATCATTAAAATATAAGGTTGACTTTTCTACTTATATTTATTTGCCCAAATCAGACTTAATAGTACAATACCCCTAAAAAAGCATTGAACAATGTAGGTAATTACAAGTCATTACTATTCATGTCGATTAGTTAATCATTAGTAAATCCGGGATCCCTTTTCACTGTAATTATGTTTGACACTAAGTAATTATTTTCCGGATGGATTACTTATCTAAAATTCTAAATCATTATTTTAAGTTACAAGTTTGGCTGTCATGTCATTACTGATTAGGAATGTTCACTAAGATTTTTTTTAATGAATGGCATTTAAAGTTAATATTTCAGAAGTATTTTATGCAGAAAAAAGAGGAAAAGTGAAGTGAAGTGAAAGCTCATTATTAAGTTTTACAACGACGCTAAATTTTGTAAAGGTTTGGCAAATCATGCCATTATCGAATCACTGCATGTATATATTATAAAAGTAAGATAAGATTAATATATTCAACTGCACGGATAGCCTAGTGGTAAAGGTCACCACGCCAAATGTAACTATACGCGACGTGTTGCGGGTTCGATCCCCGCGTAGGTCAAGAATTTGTGCGACCCACAAAGGCTTGTCCTCAGTCTGGGTGTTTTTGTGCTTGTCAATGTGAGTTGATTCATAAACATATCAGAAATATAATATTAAGTATATTGCTCACAGAACTCAAAACTATGTTATAACCGCGTGATATGTAGGCACTATCATAGAAGGGTCCACCAGATCTTAAAGTTGCAACCGAGACGCCGCTCTACACCGTGTAGAGTGCTATTTCATTCCAACAACTATTATAGTCTTACTTTAAAAGGTAGTGGTAAGTATCTAGAAGCTGTCTAATGCTCATTTAATCACTTAGTACATCCTTACGACGCCCATGGGAAGTGATTAGACAGACACGCTACGTAATGCCGAGCTCGATGCGGAATGCAACTTAAACTTTTTGAGTAACTTTATGTGTTATGTGGTAAAAGAGTATTTATTTCCAATCATTTAGTTGGTTGCTTATTTTACTTCACTAACTAACCAGCTACGCGGGACTTATTATAAGTGCACAAGTGTGTGCGCAGACTCAGGTGCACTACCTATTCTTTTACTCTTAAAGCCCGATGGGCGGCAATCCGACACGACCGGAGGCCGATCAGGCGCAGGACCCACACTTTAACGGGCCTTCCGAAACACTGAAGCAGTAATATTTATTTCTAAAAACACAACATTCGAAAAGCCATTGTGCGCCGTAGGGATCGAACTCAAGACTTTTGACTTGGCAGTCCTACGGTCATATCACTAGGCTATCAAAGCTTCAAGTTTCTTAATTAATAATAACACATACCCAGGTACATTTCTAAGCCGTTCCTGGCCAGTCCAGTGCTTAGAGCTCCCACTACCTTACTGACATTTGATATGAGCCCAAGCACAGAATCGTCCCACTTAAGACGGTGGCTGAAAATGCTTATTGAGATCAATGCACCTGAAATTTAAATAACATTTAGTGATAATCGGGCTATTAGATATGGTAAGGAGTATTAAAGATAAAAAAATATACGGTCAAAAATGACAGTATTGGGAAAACGAATTGCTTTTATTGACTGCTTATTGATTTTAGATTTATTTGAAATAAGTTATTTTTTGCGTTTTGTTATTCTCTCTAGTATCTTTTCAGCCAGTAACAGCTTAAAATAAATAAAAATATATAGAACTGAAAATGTGAGATTGATATTGGTTTGGATTTCAAGTAGCAATCACGTGTAAATGAATTCGGTTCTTTAACCAGCAAGCTACCACAACATTAAAATTTGATGTAGACGATATTATCGTATGAAGTGCATTTTTCTTTTTGTTGTACAAAAAAACATTCAAAAATAGGTTTGTTAATAATATGTGCTATACATATACATACATACCAAGAGCATGTATGCAGATATAGAAAGTGCTGTAGAAACTGTACTTCAGGGCGTCCCAGTTGAAGCGGTACCGTGTGAACAGATATCGGATTGTGTATTCACCTGAAATATACACACAAACTATATTAATACCTACATACATATACGTATATGTATGTAGGTATACATCCTAGGAGCCAATACTAACATTGATTTAGATGGTGCAAATAATATACATCAATTGTAGACCAGAAACAAGTCACAAGTATTCTATCATGTATTTTGGTGAAAACGCCCAGGTAACGTGTGATTCTTTTAAAATAAATTGGAACGTCACACACGTAGCACACGAAAGAAAATGAACTGGGACATTAACGGCAAAAAAGTGTAATGATTTTCAATGGTCAACAAAAATTGTTTTACTTTAGTTAATCTGCAAACAATGGACCAAGAATAGAAGGATAATTGTTGGTAAAAGGAACATTTTTTCATGTTTTTTTTGCCGCTCAGGCAAATGTATTAGAGTACTTTACGAACTAAAGACCAATATAAATAATTCTATAGAATTCCAATGATAATTTGGATTTATGTTCGGATTCCGTACTAAAGTTGAATAAAATATAAGACTACGACCAAGTACGTACCATGAGCGGGGCCGTATATAAATGCGATGGATGCTAGAATTAAAATGGACTTTGTCCTCCGTTTATTAGGTCCATTTTTGAATGCGACAGTCAAAGTGTCTTTTACGTGTTTTATGTCGAAGAAGGATTTTAGGAAGCCCCGTGCGCTGGACGATTCATTCTGCAATTATAAATCCCATTACTGGACAAGGTTTACAACGATGGTTAGTATTGTCTTATTTTATTGTTTTGCGAATACAATATGAAGGAAGAAAAACTGGTTGAAATGAAAAAAAATACCATAAGTATATAACATACTTATGGTATTTTTTTTTTATTATTGGATAAAACACAGTCATGTGGTACATATTATCTATTCATTAATTTTGAAAAAAAAATGGCGCATTAAAAAACAGTATTGCGTAGCACTTTTCATCATTGCATAATAGCGTTCAAACAACTACAAGACATAATATGACTAATATTTAACAAAAAATATGTGATCTGGAAGCACTGTAACACTTCTTTTTTAATATTTTTCATTGCATCGTATGGTTTTGGGGAACCTATAAAGGATTCTAAATATAGGGCTCTAAATGGCAAAGCATCAATGATAAAATCTTTTAAATTTTATCGTTGATGCTGACAAAATTATAGCATACTTAATTTTATAGTCTAAACAATTAATAAAAGTGCAATAGTAACTGGAGCTATTAATGCAATCTTTTAACGTATGGTGCATTCAAATTGAAAATAATACCTACTTATTTATCTGTATCAATATATTGCTTTACAATCATTACACAATATACTCTCAAAGAAATATAAATTTATACTTATATACAATGCCTTTTTTTAACATACCTGATTAGGTTTTTTCGTCATCGGCCTCTCCGGATCTTTAATATAAATAAAACCATACAAAATACTGAACAGGTACAGCAGCGAACTGATAGTGAATACTCCATAATATCCCGTGAACTTCAGCAGGAAACCACTGAGAACTGAGCCTATGGGACCTCCGGCCGTCAGACACAGGTTCGCGATCCCCACCCTAAACGTCCTCGACTCCTCACTGGATACATCACTGATATACGCGAATACCCCCATGTAGGTTGTTATCCAGCCCCCAGTCACAGCGGGGAACAAAGCCTCGAAAAACATCGTGACTTGGACCGGCAACTCGTAAAAGAAATACGCATTTAGCATGTTACTTAAACACACGATCAGGTCTCCTATAATTGGGAGCAAGATGCAGATTTTCCGCTTCCCGGTCCTGTCGCTCCAAGCTCCAAGGAATAATATCAGTATACTTGGTATAGCGGTAAGTAGCACGTTCTTCCAGGTTTCCATACCAGCTATCAGTTCCTGGATAGCCAATTCTTCCTTCAGATGTTTATTCCCTTCCCTTGCTATGAGAGCATCGCACACCGCGTCTCCGTAAGCCATGTTCACCCTACATGCTTTGTCCAGATTAAGATTTTGTGTCGCCAATCTTGAAAGTACTCCGGGAACGACATAGCACGCTAAAACAGGTTCAACAGTTATATTCCTTCTAATATTTGCAAGTTTTTCTCTAAACGTTTTCTTTTTAGGTTTTCCCTTATCTTTTAGCGGCTGCTCCTCAGGGGTACCCATCTTTTGCAACGATGCAGTAGCTACTAAGGAAAACATTGACGTAGAGGCTTACTGTATGCATCTTGCCAATCAAATATTAGCTTATTGTGGTAAGGTGTATTAACTATTGTTACAATTATAGAAATTTTATCAGTTTTTCAAAGACGCAAACGTTTTGTGCAAACATCATTTTGTTTGTTTAATATTGCAGGTTGATGTAAATCGCTACATGATTTGTTCACAATAAACACAATTATCAGATATGATAGTTCAGTTTTAATGGGGAACACACCTCTGATAAGAGGTGTCAGTTGACTAATGTAACCTCATTGTATGATGTTTTCCTGTTTGGTGTACTTTACAGCAGCGTTTGTTTAAAGATAGTGTTTACTGAAATAGCATGGAAAAGTATGAATGAACCAGAATCAGCTAAATATGAGCACTTAGGCAGGCCAAAGCAGCAAATAGCAAGCCCAGTTTGTTCCAAGTAGGCATTCGATGCTCTCGTAGAGCTTATGAGAACATCGATCATAGAAACGTCTAGCTACACTGCAGTACTTAGGGCAAATGACGTTTTATCATATTTTTTGCCATCAGTATACCTATTCGTTAAGAAAGTGAAGATTTTAATGACTACAGGCCAGATTATATGCAAATGCATAATATATCTGCTGTATGATTTTGACTTCGAATAGTAATTAACTGAAGAAAACGTTAATAAGCAGTGTGCAGATATCACTTTCCAGTTCTGAACCAACTAACACACTTATCAGGTAATCTAATCGTCTCCTAATCAATAGCATTACGTCTTCAGTAATGCAAAAGGCGCCAGCAACAATGTCCTATTCTCTACCGCATCCAATTTGTCCACTATAAAAAATAAACCGAGCAATCTAGTTCGCAGCCATCTTAATTTGCGGTTTAACAAAGCCAGATGGGGTTTTTCATTAAAAACTTGTTTTAAACTCCTGTGTGTGATGCTGTATAGATTGTTTCGCGGTAATGAAGCTGTTTTTAAAGTGTAGTGGGGTTATAAATAGGGAAATGTTTTTATTGTATTTTATATTAGCTTACATCATCTTTACATCTTTGCACTCAAGTTAAAAGTATCCCTATATATCATCAAAATCACATTATTATTTTCGAAGTTACCAATTCAAGGCTCCCTACGCACGCTTGATTAATAAAGTCCGAAAAATATTGACAGTTAAGTATTCCATGCGCATATGCGCACGAGCGATCATGGATCATGGATTTTGATCGTATACATACGTATTATCTAATAGGTAGGTATATGAACTTTTACCCCTACTTTTTCTAAAAGATGTGATGTATGATTGAATATTTTTTTTGTTAAAGTTCTCTATTTACACTCATTTTACAAACAGTACGTTTTATTGTTACCATATAAATATCTACTACGACATAAAATATTATAATAATATATTTTTATGAATATTTTATTTAGCAAAGAATATGTTGCATGAGCGCCGTGTGTTTTCACTTGAGTCAATGCACTTTTATTTAGACGTAGGGTGGCCACAATATCTGTATAAAATATAGGACAAAGAGTAAATTTTACGTATTTATCATCTTCTCAAAATTATACCTACTCTTTTAAGAGCCTTACAAACTAGAAGAAATAAATATATATTTGAAAACATAAGGTACAAAAAATGGGTCATAAAATCATTCTTTTCGAACACATTTTCTTTCTTTAACATTAAGGACATTATTTAAAACAAAGTAAAAAAAAGAAAAAAACTTTACCCACTAATGATTAGCCCTAACTTTACGACAAATTGAATCATCCATTCGACTTTAAATTCTAAGGCTTATCGAGTAAATCTGAACATTAACGCTTTATTTCGGGCCTTAAGAGCCCGGAGTGATTAATCAAACTTTGATTTTCATTCAGTGGGGGAGGGTTTCTGAGAGCTGACTATTCATCAAGTAAAGCCTGGTCACAGTAGTTTGTTGAAAAATGTTGGGGAGCGTTCGTGGCGCGTCTCCATTGTTTTTCTAACACTAATTTACTGCCACATTTTTCTGCTCTAAAAGAATAGCTGGTGAGCATTTCTTCTCACCTATATTTATGGATGACGGTTGTATTGTGAGATTACAACAATGTGTTTGGAACTGTCTTGTTATCATTTATGGCATGATAGTGGCATCTAGGGTATCGTAGACGAGATGATATGGAGATGGTTTTATTTACCTAGTTCAAAGTGCAGTAGTTTATATACTCGTGAAGTAAAATTAAATAAGATTGTTTTGTAACACCCTTTTAATACTGATTTTCAAAACGATGTTTGCCGTACCTGTAAACAATATTTTTAAAGCAATGACTTAAATATGTAGCAGTTATTCAATACTTTAAAAATAAATTCCAGTATTTGCCTTAGCCTTCTTTTATTTTGTAATAAACCTAAACTTCAAATTTGAGATTGCTAACTTGCCAGTCACAAAGTGCGTTCAGTACTTATTTCTACAGCTTTCTTTATTCTTCATTGGTAGGAAATTGACTTTAATATTAAAATAATTGCAATATGAACTTGAAATAAAATCAAAGTTATAGATACCAATAAAATCCGTAAATATGCATAATTTGTATTGTCCCTAGTCCATTATCATAAAAACAAATTGTCGTATGTTTTTCCTTATCTGATAGTATAATATCTGATGGCTGAACGACACGTATTTATTGGCCATAAATACTTGTATTAGTAGACTGACTTTTATTAGTGTTGTATGAATTCTAAATATTGCTTCCGAAGTGATAGCTTATCTCTTAAGTCTGTAGCGGTCAAAAAATATAATTGAAAAAAAAGGAGTGGCTTAAAAGGTGATGCGTCATTCAAACTGTAAAGGTTTACTGACTTATGACTGCCCGGATAGCCGAGTGGTATAGGTCACCACACCAATCACCTGTGTAAGCGACGTGTCGCAAGTTTGATCGTCGTTTGTCGCATGTGAATCAAATGTCTTTGAAGCCATCCCAGATACAAGGATTAAATTTCTTAGTCATATCAAAGCCTTTAAAATTACTTAAACACAGTAACATATAAATTAGTTATCAATAAACGTTATAAATTAACTATATTAAACAAAGACACCTATATTATTGTATCTTGGGAAATTCCCTTTTATATCTTATCTTAAATAAAGCTGAGATGACTGTCAAAATATTTAACTGTTATTCATAATTAGTAGGTATATTATTTCATGTGATGTCCTTATCAAAAAACAGGCGTCAGTGAGGCAGATCCATGCTTTGCCTTTGGTCACTCGCAGCTCATGAGTGTGTAAGGCCCAGGGCACACCGTTGGAGGCGCAGCAGAGAGCATTGATTTGAACTTGTCTTTAAATCAGTGCTCTTTGCTGCACCTACAACGGTGTGCCCTGGGCCTTACACTCCTTCTAAACCTTGGCTTTGCTGGCTGATTTTTTTTTGATTTGTTTAGTTTCGTTATAACGTCAAAAATATTTTTTGGAGTTTAGGACATACCCCCACACCGGAGTTCAATAAAAATGACACTCACATTTAAATTGCATTTACATTTGTAAAGCTGACGTCCTGGATTAATACATAGTTTAATTTTTAACCGATTATAAGCGAAGTTCGTGCAGACAAAATCTCGAGCAATAGTCTTTTACATAAATGCAATTATAATACTTTTGTTTGAACCCTGAGCTGTCATATATGTAATAATTATAGTAAAGTAAACTATTTATTGAACGTTATTTTCTAAGTATAGTTCTAGGAAGTTAGTTTATTTATACGTTG
This sequence comes from Chrysodeixis includens, assembly GCA_941860345.1. Lineage (NCBI taxonomy): Eukaryota > Metazoa > Arthropoda > Insecta > Lepidoptera > Noctuidae > Chrysodeixis > Chrysodeixis includens. Next base: position 11,217,318 of record OW796098.1, on the reverse strand, counting down.
TAGGAAGTTAGTAGGAATTTCTCTTGTGAGACATTATTATTTATGTATATTGTTACACCTACTTAATGAATAGTCTTCCGACTCACTTATATAAATTCACACTCAACGTTTGATCAATATCATATTAGATTAACGAATAGGCTTTAAAAAAACTACTGTGAAAGAGGGTAATATTTTTGCAACTAATTGTTTGCGTGTTTCTAGCAAACCATAATTCCATGATTATGATCTATAGATCATATTACGGGATTATTAAGGTGGTACTTTTAAATAGAAGCATTTTTGTGTCAATCTTAGATATACCTAAGTTTATCACAAAAATGCTTCTACTTAAAAATATGACATACCTATCCCTCCTTTTCACGAAAAGAACAATAAACATACTGAAGCAGTTTGTGATATAATCTCAAGAACTCCAACCAACAAACAGGTTCATAACTCACGAAATACCTTATAACTCTGAGTAAACTTACAAAAGTCTTTCAGGATATTGAAAATCTATAGAATTTTCTTTGCATAGATTAGGAATGAGCTCTCTGAGGTAAGAGTCTAGTGAAATGAGATGCTTTTAAAGTTTCGTTCTAGTTTCTGTAATGAGTTTCAATGTGAATGGTTTAAAGTAAAGTTTGTAGTTCAGAACCAATATGGACGTCGGTTATGGAGTGCAGTTTGAAGTTTTTGAAGTGGCTTATGATGTATAGGTGTTGTGGGTTGTGGAGGATCTGTAGTCTGAAGGTGTTGTTTTGATTCTTTAGGAAGGCTAGCTTTTGCTCTGATGGAAGCAAGTCGTCTGTTTCACGTAGTGTAGAGACTTTGAGTCTCAATTATTGATTGTTCTGATAATAGAATTGTGTACTCGAATATATAAAAAATCGGGTTGCTTCACGTGTGTTGTCTATTTAATTAATAACGAAAAAGTTATTATCTAAAATATTACTTATAATGTAATTTACTGATTAATTAAATGAGTTGCCTTAAAAATACGATATATTTTACTAAAAACTGACTGGCAGCTAGCGAGTTATTGGATACGTAAATGTAAGTCAATACAAGTAAGGTGTACACCCTTATGTCAGAATAACACTATGATAAAACTCTCACTATGACATCATTCTGTCTTTGTCACTACTAAGGAAAATGACGGAGACAACATGATGTGGTAGTGTCGTGTTTCCAACACCATCCCGTGTGTTCATGTCAAGTCTTATTTATTAGTTGTGACACATGATGTGCCGTAGAACTTGTAAAATAAATACTTCGTATACGTATGTTTCTTGAGTTTCTCTTAAGATCTATGTTGTTTAAGGTTAGAGAGCTTAAGGGAAAGTGTTGTAGTTGTGGAAACTAAACTTTCACACAACGCCACTGAGTCTAAAATTAAGTATGAGTACTAGACAAACAGGATAAAACAAATGATTTAATCAAATGTCAGCAAAGTTTTTAATGATGATCACTTTGTTACCCAGTTCTATCACTAGTCTAGTATATTCAGAAATTTTATAAATCTAACATAAATGCAAGAATTTTCCTGGCCGTACATAAATAAAAACACAAAAAAAATTAACCTCTCACCCGAAAAAAGAAACCAATAAACAATTGATCCCGGAATCCACTCGAAATCCTTTTCTTAAGGCCACAACTAGGTCCGTTTCTACATTGTATGTATGTGTAAATCTCATACAAGTTGAAGTAAATAAACTGGAGGCCGCACACGGCTCCTGTCAAACGTAATAAGCCCCTTTGAGTGGCGTTAGTCACGTAACAAATGAACGAATATACGAAAATACGCGAATATTTTCATCCTTCTTTTGCGTGCTTTTGGTGATAGTGCTCGCGGTAATGTTGGTGTGTTTGAACTGTTTGAGTTAGTTTGTGTTACGTAATAATAGGAAATATAAAGCAAAATAAGCACTACAGGATAATTTGCAATGTGTTCAATACTCTTTTGTGCTAGTAGTCCTAAAATTTATCGATGGCCGCGTCAAAGTTCCCCATAAAAATATATTTTTTTTTTTAATTACAGACGTATTTGCGACATGTTACGGGTTTTTTTAGTTAGCTTTTTGTCACAAATTGTACTGTATTATGATTTAATAATTATACTTAAACGTTATAACGGTTTACTCACGCGTATTTATCGGGATAGCCCGACTAGTTTCGGACCCAACCGGAGTCCTTAATCATGAGCTGACGCGGCGACTGAATAATTATGTTACCTATTTAAACACTACATAGTACGTACTGGTATTCAATCCACCGCCATGACCGGGAGTGCGTAGCGGAGAGGCACGCCGCATGCCTTGAGTCGAGCCACTGTAAACACGTTTACAAGAGGGTATACATTTGTTACCCACATACCGGTATTCGACAACTGATTCCAGAATAAAAGCTAATATTTATTCTGCAATTATACCTATACATCTATAACATACTGTTATAGATTTATAGAGACATACTGTTATAGATGAATAGGATATCAAGAAGTAAAATAAATTTAGGGTTAATTAAACCTTTAATTAAAATATTTTTTTAGATACTTTAAGTTTCTAAAGTAAATATGCAAAATTAAAGTTTTTGTTTGATGCAAATAAAGAAAGAAATGAAGGCATACCTATTTACTTTTCATTTAGTATAATAATATATCATGTCAATAATGGCCTGCCTTTAATCTTCCCATTAATAAACCTGCCTATACACGTCCCCTTGCCGGGCATAGACCTCTTTCCATATAGGGAAGGTTTGAGCATTAGGCTCAGGCCTCTTTCCATAAACGTATTGATCATCACGCTAGTTCACTACGGATTGGCAATTTCCTCACGATGTTTTCAGTTTATTTTATCAGTCCCTCACTGTTTGTCTTTGGTGTCTTGGGATAATTAAGAAAGTACATAATAATATGACTATGAAAAAGCCAAATTGATATTGGCCTGCGTAGGGGATCGAACCTGCGCCTCGTGCAAATTAATCTATATGGTCTGGTAGTTGAAACCAGAAGGCATTCCTTGTCTCCAACTGCAATGATATTACTATTAGTTTTAATGATAGGCCTCCAAAGCCCACTTGGTTTTAAAGGCACAGGAGTTTAAACACTTTTTTTCCAACTCAGAACTTTACTGTACATTCCTGAACAAAAAACTAACTTACGGTTTTTGACTCAAGATTCGAACTCGAGACCTATTGCACTTTCTACTATTGCACCAACGAGGCATCCGATAGACACTTACTTCATTTGAAACTGTAAACAGAACACTCAAGTTCAAACAAACTTTCATTTCCGTAGTTTAAACAAAGCTACCAAATAAAATGACTTCATACAAAAGCTACAATTTACATTTATTATAATCTGCTCTGAAAACCAGTATAACTTCAACCACTGAATGGACATTTTTAGCTTTAGTTAGGGTCGAAGGTATATTGGATAGTTGAATTGTGTACGCTGGGTACATGAACGTTGTCCTTAATTTAAGTGTGTACATGCCCTTAATATTATAATTTCTTGTTAAGACATACTTAACATAATTTTAATTATCTTGTAGCGTTAATCTCAATTAAGGTCTGGTCTTGTTAGGGGATAGCTTGTTTTTCTCTTCTGCAATTGATGTCTTATAATAGGGATGATATCAGGGTACGAAAAGTAAAAATCGAATTCGTCCGTCAGATAAATAACTAAATAATATTAGACACGTATTTTTGCGTTTATCTGAACAATAATTTAGGAGCTTGTCACGGAATTACTTTTTTTAAGCTGTTTTTGGTACTGTACGGCAGGCTGTGTATACTACTAAAATTTTCTATTTTTAGGTAGGTTTAGAATGCAACTCTACAAGTTATGTTTATAAATCCCTAGAAAAAACACCTTTCTAGGAGTGCCATACCATTTTGTTTAAAATATTCCACGGCTCTCACTCAAACTAAGCAGAGCTTGTAATATGAGTATTAGAAAACTGGTAAACATACTCATTGATTCCTAAATATATAAATAAACTACATCCAGACACAAAATGATCGTGCTCATCACACAATTATTTGTCTTGGGTGAGAATCGAACTCATGACCTCGGGTATATAATAGCAGTTAGGGCCAGTAACCACCAGATCAACAGGCCAGTCAAAATAATATTTGTGATAGTACCTATATCACAATCACTTTTGTGATAAGTCGTGAAAGATCAATAGACTGAGTTACTTTCTCATTTAGAACGTCGGTATGGACGTTATGCTCACCAACACTCAAACTCGAGGATAAAATTTACGGTTTTATACTTACAATTTCATGAAATACTACATAAAATGTGAAGACGAAGTAACACCTTTAGGGTCCATTCCCACCGATGCAAACCTGCGCCGAGTGCAAAAGAGAGGTCCGCAGATACGACAATCAAAGTGCTCAATATCTATCTTACACTATATTACTTTATAATAACTTTCGTTACAAGGTTTATAATTTTTTTATTTGTATTGACTCACACAAAACGAAATATTTGGGATAATCCGACTAGATATACTACTTACTATCCCGCACTGGTACGTAGCGGATACTCCAAGAATTGATCTTTACCAATTTACATCCCATTCTCCACTCAAACCAGTTCTGCGTCAGTGTAAACACACCCTAACCCAGAGAACGACCTTTCGCAAAATCCTGGCACAAGATTATCACACCTCAGTTATAAGTAAACACAAATGCTTACAAAGATAGCAGCGTATAAAATCTACGTTCCGGTGCTTACGTCCGCTCCCGAATATTGCCTGGAATTACAGGAATAACAGGGAATTACAGGTATTACAGAGAGTATCAGGGAATTACAGTTATTACTGTTGTAATACGAAGGATATAATAAAGATTATTGTTGACAGATATTGTTCTTTGAGCGGTTTTCTCGCGTTAGTTTTTTTAGTAAATTTTGGGTAGTAAACTGTTGGTGGATACTGTTTTCTATGTTGTTTTAGGGTTGATGGGACTGTGAGAATACGCTAACGCTAGTCAAATACCTATTATTATTATAGAGGACTAGCTATGAGCATTGATCGTCTCGAATGCTCTCATGCAGGTAAGAGATATTGGATTCAATTTGTAGATCTTGGTAACGACGTAACTCATTGGAACATTATATAATTCCTAATTATTTCGATACACCACTGACAATAATAATATACGTGGACCGATTTCGGCCACGGCGGTTAGTGTTACTATGATACCAGCCAGCTACGCAGGACATAAGATTATAGTGTCCAAGCGTGTGCGCAAAGACAGGTGCACTCTCTATTCCGTTACTATCATAGCCCGATGGGATGGCAAACCGACACAACCTGAGAGATATCATCATCATGCGCAGGACCCACAATTTTAATTGCCTTGTTAAACTATAGTAGTTTTAGGGGACAGAAAATAAATAAATCAATCAAGTCCAATAATTTGTATAATAATTTATTTAACAGATTTCATCAAATGAAAATTACATCATTGAGCAAATAAACATAGAACATGAAATTTCATCGTATAAAATTTATTTTAACGAAATAACTATTTCTAATAGCTATATTATAAATAAAACCGTTTATATAAATCAATATTTAGAGACACGTTTCACTAACAATGTTTAATTCCCATAGAATTCTTACACGAATTTAATATTGTCTACATCTTTTTAATAAATATTGGTTTTTAAGGTGACGTTTTGTGTACCACAAATATTCATTTACAAATCCGATTTACACTTTATGACAAAAGTATCTATAAGGTTCAAATTGGCAAAACTCAATCAATTTTATAAAATACCAAAATGCTTTAGTGTTAATTCACAAAAAATTATAATTGTCGGGAGTCAATACTTTTCAAAGAAATTTTAGAGACCGTATTTGCCTTATGACGATAAAGGATTAAGATGAAATTACTATTTGGTGTTTATAATGTTACAGTTTAGGTTTTAAAGGATAGTGTAGTATTAAAAGTGTAACGCCTGCTCAAAACTCAATAATACTTTGACTCCGAATATTGCTAAAGTAATACCCCAAATACTCAAACTCTTTCTGAGTTTTCTTGCTATTGCAATACAGACATGTCTATCCGCAATTTTAGCAACTTCTAGTTAAGAATAATCTTCACAGGAACTTAAAACACCGTGACGTCAGCATTTAAGTTTTAAGTTCAACGTTCAGCCTTAAAGAAAAAACGGAACGCGGTGACGAATATATTATAAATATTTGATTTATTTTTCAAGAATTAGAAGGCTTGTTACTTCTTACGTACACGAAAACATCACCTTAAGGTTATCGCCACATGATTGATATCAATCTAAAGGATCATTACAATTTAGTGGCGAAGTGTGTAATCAGCCTAAGGCCGACGACACACTACGTTTTTCATGAAACAGTCACAATATTTTAAGCGTAAAAACTCTATTATCAGCGTTCAGAAGTTTTTGGCATTTTTATGCTAATGTTTAAGTTGGCAAGTTTACAAGTGCTCTTCGGGCATATTTTACTTGTTTTTAGATTTATTCCAAGACATAACGCTTACTTATATTCGCTTTTACTTTGAATTAAGAAACTGAACTTGGCGACACTTTTTTGCAACTAAGAAATTTTGCTCAAGTTCTTTGAGTTATCTTTAATGCATTTAATAATGTGTTACTCTAAAAAAAAGAACTTAAGTTTATAAGCAGCTATTTTGTTGCTGTGGCCGTGTTATTATAGAAAAAAACCATGTCGACTATATACTTCAGTAATTCATTTAACTTAGTTTTCATGTAACTGTTTCAATATTTTCCTAATTTATAGATATTTAAGGATTTAATCTATCACAAATATCACTACGAAGACCTTAAGACAGATTCTTTATATAAAAAAAACATCTACGTGTTGTTTACTTAAAATAATAGTAATATAATTTTACCGGGAACCTACCACCATATTTGAAAGTAGTACTTTTGCACTTGTGGAAGCGAGACGGGGCACTACACGGCATAGAACATCGTCTCTTTTCCTCTCCCACAATAGTACGACAAGCACCAAAAGTTGATTAACACATTTAGATTTTCCAACGAACCGTACGCAATCGAATTCAATGAATGACTGTTAAGCTATTAGGTGACAAAATAGGCTTGACACCTGGTATAGTTAAAACATACTAAGCTCCAATTCCTACATGTCATAGAAAAATAATGTCGCTTTGTAAATCGGTCTGTGTTAACCGACTTCTGATGCTGACTGTACTATTTTGATAAATAGTGGTAAATCCCTAGCTCAACAAATCTAGGTGTATACCTAAAGAATCCCAAAAGGTCTCATTTTCTTAGAAAACAATTTTTACAATCGACTTTAGCATGACTTTTAAGATTCTCAATTAGTTATATTACAATTTTATCTTAGTCTTGGCAATTCACAATTAATTACATTTATTTAAGTAAACGTATTAGTAATATCTAAGCTCAATGAAGAGTAACAGGATAGCTACGTAATATAATATATTTATTTACAAACAAAAAACAAGAAAAAAAACGGTACATATTTTATTTTAGTTGCTTATAGTTGCCTCTCGTGTACGCGTCCTTATTCAAAGTGGCACATACATAAATTATGCCCACGTTTTTATTTTATATTCCACTTTGGCTAATGTTTATCTAAACTACAGATCACACAATGTTTACAGGACATCCATGAAATAAATATTCTCTTACACGTATATTACATAACTATGTACAATTTATTATTTACGTGGCTTAATATTATTGAGTAATGTAAAATTAGTTGAAAAAAAATGTTCAATAAATGGTTTGAATAAATTCGTTGTATACGATGCGAAAACAATTATATTTATATATTTGGAGACGTGTTCTGTTATTCTATTATTTAATGAATTGCTGAATTTTAATCAAAATTAGGTATTGTGCGTTTAATTGAGCAAACAATTAGCTTTTTCGAGCAAAACAAAGTCATATTCAGCCTAAGGACTGCAAACCAACGGGAAAAAGCCAATTATACATCGCAGTACAAATGCGTTACATCAAAATTAATATAAAAATGTTATCCTATTATTTTGCCCACAGTATCGAACACAATAAAAAACAGTTTAAACGAACAATATTCAATATTACAATGTTGTTAATCATCACATAAGTTGCTGATGTTGCCACTCATAAAAAATCGTTCCGTTCTTTGTTAGCTGTTTAGAAACCACCCGTAAAATATAAGACACCACACAATATGGATATAGACCGGATCGTTAACCATAACGCCAACGGGTTTATTATAATTGCCCAGTTTGACGATTATTATATTATTATGCATAAACCCACTTAGCATTATCCCTCCTATCTGTAAGGATTTGCCTTTATAATGAGATTAAGTTGTTATGTCGCTAATTATCGACCCTTTTCTTAGTGTCGTGTGTGCTCCGCTTTAGGATCACCGTGTACTAGCGTAAAGTCGAAAAAAAACCCTCTTTTAGGCTAATATTTACCTAAGCTGTGTTGGGGTCAGCTATGAGCCATACATTTTTCAGCTGATTTTGCATGGTGTGACAGCCTACCTGACTTTTGCAAATCGATGTAATGTATGACATTATCATTCAACTGTCTTTAAGCTTGAATGTCAATATTGTAAAGACGACTTTCAACAAATGCCAGCCGGGACTTATTAATTTACGAGCTTTCAAAGGTACACGGGTGTGTATTAATATATTATCATCATAATTACTGACTCTAAGCTCTCTTAGAGTAAGTGAGTATCTTGAAACCCAGAAATTGTTTTTTAGCCTTAGGACTTGATCCTGAGACCTCGTGCTCGACAGTCACACTTGTGAACACTATACTAGACCAGCCAGACAGTATTAGTGACTTGTTAAGATCCGAATGAATTTGCTTTACTAACTTCTATAATTATGAATGTTTTGATAATCTTCGATTCTGCGCTAGTATAAAATGACCCTTAGTTTTACATGCTAAAACTATAGATTTTAATGGTCTTAGAAACTTACAGTTATAGAGGCATTCATATTTATAGTGGTTATCAAGACACATTTATGTTAGGAGCAGGATCTTGATGTGGACTTACGGTCATTGTAAAGACATAATAATAGGATGATGCTATTACCGTATCAAAGGGGTTATGTCTTCTTGAATTAAAAAAACCAAGGAAGAAAGACTCTGCCCAACAGTGGACTGCGATAGTTTCAGTTGATACATAAAATGATGTTTATATACGCAAATAAATCTTAAGATAAAACAACATTTTTAATTACAGTGTGCCTATGAACGCAAAAATGTCTGTAATTACATCATAAATAACGAAATTTTTACTTATTTACAAGTTACCTTAATTCTAGAACATAAACTCATAATTCAACAAATAAATCTTAAGATTTAACTAACAGAATTACCACGTGTATAGCAGACATACGTATACGAGTAACGGTTACCTAACCCATATAACTATTTATTAATTAACTTAGTATAGTTGTTATATTAAAAATTCACTCTTATTTACATATAAATCTGAGGAATCGAAGCCCAGTCGTCAGAAGCCAGACATCATCGCAGGATGTTCCTGTAAAGAAGAAAAATGTATTTAAATTTAAAATAGGTACTCCTTTGAGGAGATGTTAGTAGTTGTAGAGCCAAGAGCAAAAACATGTATACACGACCAAACAGTTGCAGTAGATTTCTTAAACGAAGTTTCTGAAACTGTTATCGAATATTCCAGATTTCTCGTGACTGTACATCAGTGCAAAAACTATTTTTTAGTCACAGGCAATTATTTATCATTTTTTTTTAACGTCTCCGGCACTAATTACCATGAGATTTAAATATTTGTGAAACCGCATAAGACTTAGAAGAAGAATTTCTCAAATTCTCATTCTAAGCGGGGATCGAGCCCACGACTCGTAGTGCACGTTTCTTTAAAAATTATACCCGTTTTATTATTTCCGTCTTTTAACTTAACATGAATAATTTAATAGACCATTCCAGGTGCAAAAGATTTTAATAAATAGTAACCAAGTATTTCGAAATGGCGATTATAAACTTTCCAAATTCTGACTACGAAAATTTAACGTCAAAACGGTACCAACAAGTGAAATTTACTCCATAGGGTATGTAAGATTAATACTTACTTTAGTATGACGTCACGCACAGCAAACAAGCTGCTTATGAATGTGAGTAACAACGACGCTGCCAGTGGACCTGGGAAACAAAAAGAAACACAATTAATTAATTTTTATTTTACTCAATTCGAATTTCGCCTACAAATATAATAGTACAGGTTTTTTTTCAGGTAGCCTATACAATTTAAGACCCCACTACTAAGCAAAGGCCTCCTATAGTATAGTTGGGTTATTAGCATAAAGGAAAAATAAGATAAATGTACACGTGTAAACTGTGTTTGCGTAATATTTTTTTTATTATATTGTATATTGACTGTAAAGCAAGCTAAATATAGAATAATCCCTAACATCGTGACATGTTAGTTTCTTAATTACAAAGACTTTGATCCAAAGACACAAAAATATCTCATAAATAAGAAGAAAGCATAAACATATTAATTATGTATTAACGTATTAATTAACTCGTAACTTAATTACTCACAAGTTCTGATAGCCTTATGTGGACCAAAAAGATATTTACTGAATAAGAAAATAAATACTGCGAGCAGTAATACCGTCTTCGTCTAAAAATATAGGGAAAAACATTTGGATATTATCAATAGGGATGTTTGTTACAGGCTATGAGAAAATACTACATTATTAATAAAGGATTTTTTGGACAACTGACAAAATTTCCCTTATCCTATTAGATACTATAAATATGAAAGTTTGTAAGTAAGGATGTTTGTTACTCTTTCACGCTCAAACCGCTGGAGTAATTTTGATGAAATTTGGTAGGAGTTAGCTGACCTCCTGGATTAAGTTAAGATACTTTTTAGCCGACTGCGTCAGAGGGGTACTGTTTTTGCAGCTAAAACCAAATTAGCGCAAACGAAGTCGCGGGCTACGGCTAGTGTTCAAATACTTTTTTGCAAGTTAACTTGATTATGCTTGTCTGAACTCTATAAAAATATCTTTGAATCGCTGTTTCTTTTATCTATGTTGCTAGCTTTTCCATTTTTAAATAGGGAAAATTAAAGATACCATGTAATCATGTTAAAAAGAATAATCAGTCAATTGCGGCAAAAAATAGTTTGCACGTTTAGTTAATCCTTGTTAATTTCTATTCATGTCCTTAAAGAGCAACAGAAACTTTGAATCTCCATGTACTTTTAGGCTCTCCTTTTGCGTGTGAATTTTTCATTTCCTTTCCTTACAAGCAAAAAAGTCAATCTACAACTAGGCGGCCGAAACACCATCTAAAATAATTTCGACAAAAAATACTGGACGTTAAAATTGGACGAATGCAAAAACTGTGTACAGATGGGCTTGGACGGCGGGCAGCGGCCAGCGCAATATTACTTTTTCGCAAACCACATGTTACCAAAGGATCTTTATTTAATAAACTTGATCAAATGAACAATAGATTTGGGGCTACAAGAAGCGTATTAGGAGCTGGGCGACCGGTCCCCCTGGAATATCCGACAGTTAGGGATGTGCTCGCATTTTAATATTAGTTTATAGTTTTTCTTTGGGGTTGTTATTTCTAACATTTTGTAGGAAATGTTCTGCGTTTGTTTTGGTGTAGTTGAACGGTAAATAATTGATATAATGCCGATACTCACGATAAAGTATAATTTGATTTAAAGGAGTCGTGTACTCATATTCATTCATAACGCAAATTTACTATCTATCTTCAAAGCATTGTAATCAAATATCGATTTACGGAACTCGAAGATTTTTGCTCAAAATACATTAAATCTTTAAAGCACACTGACTATGTAGCTCTGCCTTTAACAATACTTTTCCCAAGCTACGTCATCTTTAGTTTCTAGACTTTCCGTTTTAATGAAATTCACGAAAATTATAATAATATTCACACAATTTAATCAAACCAATCTTTTAAAGCGTCAACCCTAAAATGACCTTTGTCGACGTCACAATATCTTTATCGATCAGGGCAGGGGTTTTTATCAACATCGAAAACAGAGTTCCGTATAACAAATGGTCGGTCGTTGGACGCTATTGACGCAGCCCAGTCGCGGTGTTTAGGGTACGCAGTATTTAATGATATCGTCAAACATTTGTAAGAGATTTAGCTTGTGTTATGACCTATTTATTTCGGATGTCTTTTGTTTATTGGGGACGAATGTTCTCGTATTAATTGTGTTTTCGATACAGGAATGTTATGTCTTTATAGCTGTTATTTGTTGCTGTCTAATATTTTTGTTTCTAGCACAATGACCTGAAAATAGTTGTTTCGTCACGTTGGATGCAGAATTTGAAGATGTTGGATTCTACTTAAGAATAATATAATTATTACCAGAAAGAAGACATTTTATATATAAAATTTCCATGTCACAATGTTAGTTACCGTACTCCTTTTTTTTTTTTTTCACCATTGAAATCGCGGGTAACAGATAGTAATTATATAAATTTACATAATATAAGTTTATGTTTCCTCTGAATACGTAAACGTGATCTAACTTCAAGGACGCAAATTAATGTCTATGTTTAAAGCTAGACTACACTCTAAAGTGATAACATATGGCGTTTGAAACGTTTTAGTATCAAGCCATAACTTTACTAGGTTTTGAGTATAATATTCAAAAGCATAAAATGTTTATACTCAATGTCAAGGTGTTTTAGTGTTCATTTTAGTACAGATCTTGGTTTTCAACGGCTGTTTTCAGTATTTTATCTATGGATAGCATATGATAGATGAATATTCATTTAAAATTTGCCATTATTCTACCTAGTAGCCAAATTCATCGATAGACGTAACAAAATAACTTGCAACTAGATACTAGGAAATTTAGTATCGTTAGTCTTTATCGTCATGAATTTATAAGTACCATAACGTGTGGTTGTGTTACATAAAATTGACCTTAATTAACTTGAATTAAGGTCGGTTTTCCATTTAATATTAGGCTTTCGAGCGTTACATGATCTCCGCAACTCAATTACTCGGGGTACCGATATTCTAAAATTAGACAGGATGTCAGAGAAAATCGAGTCAGCCTATCAAGATCGGTACTCTCTGTAGAGCAATGGAGCTGTAGAAAATATATTGAATTATAATTAAAGTTACGGAAACAGTTTCACTTGAGTTAAAGACAAGCTGTATTGAAGATGACAAAATATTGTTTACGCAGACATGGTTAATATCTCTTTAAGTAATGTAATATCTAACTAATATTATAAGCGCGCAGGTTTGTAAGCATGAATGGATGTATGTTACTCTTTCACGCTGAAACTTTTTGAAGCATTTGCTGTAGAAATGATAGACCTAGATACTGCGAAACGAAAATGTATCTAGTTTTATCCTCGCTCCTTACTCTAGCAAACAACAAAGGCTTTATATCACAAAACATCTCCATATATCCGTACAAAACAACTAACCACAACAAATACCAAAATGTTGTTTCATGATAAAAGCAAATACGATTGGATTCGCAATAAATACGACTTTATCTCATCTTATCCGGCGAGCATAGTGTAAACATTGACCGCTGAGAACCTATAAGGGAGCGTATTCACGAGCAAATACCTCCAGATATACCGACCTAGTTTGTTTTCCTTTATTTATTTAAGACAAGGATTTAATTTCAGAAGGTGGATCTGCAATTCGAGGATAATTTGGTTAAATAAAGTGCGAGAAGAATATTAACCATTAGACATGATTGTATAGTGCCATACTTGAACCTATTCCACAACACTACTGTTTAGAAAAACCTTAGCATGAAAAGTATCGAAAAAGTACCTTCATATCAAAGCTTCATAATTTGAAAAATGTTTTTAATTTTCCCGTTCGTTTTGATACTGTATTATCTCGAACTAGGATGATCTTTGTCCATAACATATCACCAAATCCCCATGTCCTGCACTCTTAGCGTAGTTTGAAGGCAGCGTTTCACCCAGCAAAGGAAAAGCGAATTATATTATCTTCTTCATGTATTGATAAGTGATAAAGAAAAGCCAGATGTTGATAGCAACTATCTCTACACGACTCTCCTTTTTAATCAACAATACAAATTAATAATACATACACCTTTTTGTGATTATAGTATTCATCATTAAATTAAGTGGCTCCATAGCTCCGTCCCGTAGAGACTCTCCCTAAGTATAAACTCAAATATTTCTTCGGGAACTTGTTGTAACTTTTTTCTGCTTACTAAAGCTTGCGATTAATTAAGCGCTTTTTTTCGTTAAACAGCGAGAATTTGTTCAGACTAATTGCTTTACGATCGATTGGTTTTTTAAAGTGTTCTGATGGTCTGTTCCTTAAGGTATGTTGAGATACATTAGAACTTTTTGTGTAACGGAATTTGTAGGTCCTGGTGGAAAAAAATATTCTTGTTTTACAGATTTTCTGTATCCTCTAAGACTTGCGAAGAGATATTATTTTCATTAATCGTACATAGTCGAAATTTATTATGAAGTATGTTAAGACAACTTATTGGCAGGAAAGTTCGTTAAATATATCAACCTATATAACTATCAAATTTGTTCCCTTAGTATAAAAAATAATACCTAAAGTAATTATGTAAATTTAGAATATTTGCAATTATTTTAAAGGATCATTTTTGTATAATTTAATTTGAAAACTTTACTAACCAAGCATAACTTTCATCGCCTTTTAAAAATACTTTTTTAAGTAATGAATAAATTAATAATTTCAGTTAAATATAAATGCTAAGTACTAGAATTTTAATTTAGGAGGTAAACTTTGAACATTCTTTGTGTATGAACATCAATCAGATTAATTATACCTATTACAAAAAAAAAATGATTATTTTTAGGTTTGATTACTGATTGGATTGTTGACGCACTGTTTCATCGAGGCAATGAATGTAGTTTAACATTATCACCTTTTTATAGCCTTCCAAACAATATAGTACGTGCATTTACACGCTCTACATTTCGCATGACTGGACTCGCGTATATGGTTTTCTTTCGGTGTATTCGCTTAGCCTTGTAATAGTTATTATCACTCGATATTGACTGCACAAAACGGTCAGTACGTTTGTTATTTCATTACCGTTACTTCTCCGTGTATAATCGGCCTTACATTACAATTTATTACTCTGTTCCGAGCTTAATTCGTTTACGCGTGTAGTTATTTTACCACTTACAACTATTGTTACAGGAGCTTACCTAATGCATTTAAAACCTAATTCTAGATAAATTTAGAGTATAATAACATTTGAACACGTTAACTTAACTTTAAGGTACAGATACAATAAGCGGCTTTTGCGAAATCATTCAGACTACATTAAAATAAGTCTATCCCTTGTGACAACGCATTAAGTGTACGCAAAGCACTAGAAAAAAAACATGTTACAATAACCGTAAACAACTCGCAAATTATCATACTTTTCATTTCCCAACGACCCACTTGATCCACCCCAGCAATACAAGCAGATCAAAAGCTAAACATACGCAAAAATTCAAACGCTTTTTAACTCCTCTCAACTAGTCCTGTCAGACTTCACATAAATAATACAACGCAATAACAAGTCGCCGAGCTAACTGCGGTTCGCCACTGTTATTACTTCCCCCCACCCTTGTCCCCCCCCCTCCAGCCCCCCTGTAACACCCTTCACCGGCATTCTTATGTGACAACGATTTATCCAGCATGTATTGTGCTCAGTTAATTTATAGAGCCGTTTAAAATGAACGGCCGGAATTACGCCCGTAAAAAATATTTGGTACTTAACATTTTTTTGGGGAATTATTTTCGGTTACCTGTCTGTGGTGTTGATTCGGTTTTGTCGTTTGGTATCGGAAGTGAATTTGTGAACTTACGATTTATAAGTTTTAATGGAAGCTAAGGTGTTAGGTACTCTATCTGGTACGCGATTTCTGATCTCCATAAACATGTAAAGTATTGTATTCCTTAAACATCAATTCTGTATGTGTAATGAGAAGGATTTGAGGTTTTGTTTTTTTTAAGCATCAAACCAGTAATTTTGGTTTGATGCTTATGATCAATCTTCTGATTGCCAATTTGATGACTAAAAATCAAGATGTTATTATAATGCCATGTTACCAAAGAAAATTTAAATACTACTTCTAATCTAAATTATTAGTTTGGGTTATTGTCAGAGAGTGAATAAAGTACTGCAACTATATCGAACAATTACGAGTATTCTTCAAATTTGTATTTTAAATTGTCTCCTTTTTTATTCTCTTATAAAATTTCAATATTATTGTTTCAAGCCTTGAAATGAGATCGCAATGACTTGAAGAGATTCTTTAATTACGGAGGCTTTAAAAGGCTTTTAATAGTCATTCTGATGTAAAATATTTTTGCCCAGATTTGCGTAGGTACTAAAAAAATATAACATTGAAAAAGTTTAAGCTCTTTGGAATTGCGTGAGCTAACAAAATTCTATTAAAGTTGATAAATTCTGATAGTTTTTACGCCTAGGAAAATGATATTTTTAAAAATGTTCTCTATATTTTAGTTTAGGAAGTTGTTTGAACAGGTTTTATATTTCAGCATCAGTTAGTGGCTGTCACAAATAGTTTGCAGGTTTCCCATCAACAAACATTGGAGGAAAACTAATAAAGCCGACTACCGAAAAAAAAATACACAAATAGCTACTGAAATTTATTACATGTGTCATATTTTGTATCCCTTCTTGTTGGTAAGTAATGCAATAGTATTTATTATGCTTAGTTAAGTCTCAGTTAAGTTAAGTATGTGTATGCATGAAAAAAATAAGTTATATGTTGTAAATTCTTAGCCTCCGTTGGCAGATGACGGTTCCATAAGCAAAAACAATGAAATAAATTTCTGTTATATAATATGTAAGCAAATGCCATTTTTTTAATTTACAACATGACTATAACTCGTCACATCCATTCACTTATTCTACACTAACAATCGTCAAATGTGCAAAAACAGATATCACAAAAAAAATCTTGTTCCAATTACACAAAAATCCTTTATCCCGTAGCAAAAATCGATCTACCATCAAAATAGTTTAAGACCTACATAAACGCCAAAACCACTTAAAACAAGCTAAAATATTACCTTCGTAAAAGCGTTGAAAAATAGTAATAATCATACTTCAGAATCCAATTACCTTTTGAGCTACTTCCAAACTCAATAGGCGCAGCTTTGAAACCAAAACGGGTACCTCACATCCGCTTTTCATAAATTACCTAGTGTTAAGGAAGCTAGAGACTTACTACCAACTCTTAAACTAATATTATTGGAGTTACAAAAGAGAGACACTGCTCTACATTTTGTAGAGCACTCTCACTCTTCCACAATCGCAACGATCTTACTTAGAGGTAGTAGAAGGCGTTTGCAAGGAACATTATCCATAATACATTTTACTATTTGCGACCCTCCAAACATAATTATGGGAGAGATGAAAGGCTCCTACATAATTACGATCCCCCCTCCCCGTCTCTACACGCAGTTTTATGGTAATTTCACTTTTATCGTTATGTCTTAATTCAATTTAGCATCGTCGAAGTTGATTGCGACGTGCTCGGACGGGAGTTTGAAGTTTAATAATGAAGCTTGTTTGATTGTCTGGACATAGTTTTTAGCGTATTATAGTTTTTTTTTTGGCGTTTGGCTGGAGTAAGAGTGCTTTTTAGTTTATGTTACATGTAAAATGGCAGTTTTATTTTAAATCTAGTAAAATTGTGTTGAATTTCTAATAATATGTTAGGAAACTTTAACAAGAAATATCTACATTTATGACTAAACTTATGTAACTAAAAAAATTACATATTTACAAAGCGTCGAAAAAAATATCCTCATCTCCGTCAATGGTGGGAAACGTGCCCAGGAGACTGGCCGCATTACCACGCTGAATGGCAATACCAATTCTTTGCGCGAAATACACGCCAGCCAGCCCTCTGATCACGGGTGGAGTCGACCAAGCGCTTAGCGAGTTCCTTATACAGAGCTCGTGCACCCGGTCCCCATGGCCCAAGCGTTTCAACCCCAAAGGAAACTTTTGTTTTCTTTAATGTCAACAATAAATATCAAATAAATAATATTACAGTATCGTAAAATAAACTTACCAGTTTTTAGTAACTTATTCAAAATTATTTTAAGATACCCCTGACAGACGGTGAAGGAAAACAACGTGAAGAAATTTGGATTCCAAGTATTCGGATCTGAAATCGCAAATCCGCAGTGAGCTAGCTTCGTGATCAATGGTCAAACCTTGCCTATATATAGGAAAATAAAATTCCTTTCTGTGCTATTTTATATATTAGAATTTTATATATTCAAGAAATTTTTATTTATTAAAGAAATAGATAAGTTTAATTTAAAAGAGGCATAAAACCTAGTTAATTTTTATTCCCTAAAATACAGCTATACCCCTACCGGTAGACCAAACGATCAGTTCCTTGAAACAGGTAAAGATGTTGAAAGTATAGTAAATTATTTTAATTACCTCACGCTTTTAGCTAATAAGTCTTGGTAAAATCTTAATGTTGGGTTTACATTTTAAGCCTTCTTAAATAATGTTTTCTTAAGAGCTCCGAGAAGGCCTCATGCCAAAATGTTTATTAATCGATCTACAAGGTGATAAAACTGCGTTATAAAAGGTATCAAAATGTTTTGTACATAAAAGGAATTTTCATGAAGCGTTTTATGTTTTCTCTCAACTTATTTACAGGTAATGCTACTATGCCTATTATTAATTTATTTTATATGAAGATAATAATAATTACTCCACAAAGCCAAACCTTCAAATTACGACGTATACGGGCGAAGTCACAACAGCTATATTTATATAAAATTTAAATTATTTGCCCAACTATTAATTACGTCATACAATTGTGTATTTTTTAAACGGATCCCGCACTAAAGGTTTCACAGACATTTAAATCACATGCACAAAGGCATCCAGATACAGATCAAGCGGTTGTGGATGAAAATGATTTTTTAAATATTTACTTCAAAAAATTTCAACATTTTATTACAGAAAACCGTTTCCCTTTATCTGAACCGGCCTTAATCGAGACAGATACTCCCTTCGGCTAAATAATGGAGTTTCATGTTACAGTTTTATTATAATTTATTACAAAACTTATTTGCTTTTAACGCCGCGGGTGTTTTTCACTAATTATTCAGTTATTTTAGTATGAATAACGATATGCGATATTGGTTGAACGTAAATCAGGGATAAGGGTTTAGCTTTTGCCGGAGTATTTCTTGATAATTATCGTTTGATGATTAATGAGACGTAAGTAGGTGCTCGGTGTTGGGAATTACGTAAAAGATCATTATTCATTTATGTTCCTCTGGTGTAAAGTTGTTTTATACTTGAAAGGGTTTAATTGTTTTTTGGTTAGGTTTAATGGGGTTATATTAGCACTAGTAGTAGTAATCTGGCCTAGCATGACTTGAATTCCTGCACGCAGGGTTGGATACTGTCTTACAGGAAAACAATTGACAGCATGTCTTTATTTATTTATAGGATTCATAGATTAGGATACTTTGTGAAAGATTTACCTAGCTATTTTCTCTTCATATTAGGGTTATGAACTACAACTCGCTGAAACAGGTACAAGAAAAGGCTTGAAATATTATATGCCTAACTATTTTTATTCATAAATTTACGTAATAACGTAACTGAACGTAGCAGATTTTAAACATAACTTACGTTAAAACTGCTCTAACTACAAAACTGATAACAAAAAAATATCCGAGTTAATACCATACTATATTTATTTAGTCTCAAAAGCCAAACATTTAATCTTAATTATTATAGGAATAGGAACTTACGTCAAAAATCTTGTTACGTCACGAACACACATGCTCAAGTGCATGACTTGTAATTATAACTGAATTGACGCAGTGAGAGCTCGCTTTAAACTAAGATTAACCGTCGTTTAACTGCGACACGTGTTTGACAATCTTTCGGGAGACATATTTAGGATACGCCACGCCAACGAATATGTTAATTATGTTTCAAACTTTAGCTTATGACGAGAAGATGCGAGTTAGTGATTGAACGTGAGTAAAAGGAGTTTTTAATGTATTGATGATGTGAAAATTTTTGATATTGTTTTATAAATTGTTTAATATTAATTTTATAGGTAATCATTGATTAATTATTATCATTAATTTACAGAAATTTCAATAAGTTACACTCAAGGATGTATTATTACTGTTATAGTTATATCTAATATTTTTTTCTAAGCCGTCCTGCAACAGGAACTGTTCAAATTTGACTAAATAAGTATTTAAGTGACTGCAATAATGTCTAATTAAAACACTCCAAATTTTATTAATGAGATCATCAATAACCGTCAAAAAATAAATACTGCTCAGAATTGTAACAGAAACAGTAATACACAGTAAACTCAGTTCAGTTGACTGTCGTTAACAAGGTTTAAAACTCGACAGATGTTGACAATTTTTGGTACCCCCGCCATGTTTAGCATGCACGCGGTGAGTGTGACAGAGATTACGTTACGTCACAACTTGTGACAGATTTTATTCTTCGCTCTAAAATGCTCGCGTCTGTCGACCGTGTTAAAATTTGTTTCTGTGATTGCGCATTTGAGGAGCAATGTATGGTTTTTTTGTTCAGTATTTATTTGATTTGTCAGTAAAAGTCATTCTGCTTAATTCATTTATTTAGCGCACATAGCAAACAGGGTAATTTTGTTTCTCAAAAAAGTATAATTATAGTTCTTCTATCTTAGTAAACCGTATAAATTCAAATAAGTATTTTCTGAAGTTTCTTGCTGATTTTAATTCTATATTGTAATTACATGGGACAGTTTTTGAAATTTTAATAACAATGTTTCTAAATATCTTTTTTAAGATTAATTGAATATAAAACTTTGGATTTAAATTATTTTTACGTTTGAAACAAAACCTCCAATAAATACAAAGATGCATTTAACCGTCAATAACAAAACACTGTCACAACCAACCAATTCCGCCACACAATTCCAACACAACCTAACATAACCTAAGTATGTTACACCTACACCGGCGAGAACGTAGTATTACTGTGACTGTCATGCACATAAATCATGAGACGTTATTCCTCAGGTTATGTGGCGACATTAACGGAGGAATCTCCGCTCATTACTCGCGAAGCCTCGTGGAACATTGACGTGGCGTGGTGTAACAGAGATATGAGATGGGGAAATAAGAAAATAGGAGAATAAGAGTTGTGTTTTGTTTTGTTATGATTTGTATTGATGATAGAGTAAGTAGGTATAGCTTGGTGTGTATTGCAATGTTATTAAATGATTGGCTTTGTTTAAATTTGTGTATCTATAATTATTTTTCGTGAATTTATTCGTATTTTCTTTGTACTTTTCACGAACACTCTTATGGCATGCGGCGTGGTGCGTGTTAAAATAAGTAGTTAAAAGTTATTTAAGTTTCAGGTGTTCTGATTTTTATGGTTTAGAATCTTCACGTATAATAAAGCGTCACAACAAGAGCCGACTAACATTAAAATCTAATCATAAATACAGATACTTCTTCCTTATGTACTTACAGATAACAATATTTCTGCAAATCATTCAAGAAGCAAACTAACATGAAAAGATAAAATTAATTATTTTGTTAGGATGCATACCTACATTAGTAAGCATTTTTAGAATTATGTGAAATGTTTAGAATGTGTAGAAAAATAAACAATTAATGAATGATCCGTATAAAAAGTAACAATTTTACTTATTATTTTTATCAGAAAATTTTGAATGTTCTACTCTATAACATTGCCTATTTGTATTTATATCATGAAAATGAAAAGTAGAATAAATTGAGCTATTTGTAAACGATATTTTTTCACCAGTGCATTAGGCTTACTGTTATTTCAGTGTTCATCGACGTATGTTTATTTATGAGTTTTTATTTTACCATAAATTGAGAGTGCTTAAACTTCTGAATGATTTATAGGGTATCGGTAGAATGCTTGCATCACTGCAAATAACACTGTTTTTTATTAAACAAAAGCAGCCATAAGATATAATTATTCTGACAATTAAAATAAAACAAAACACATTAAAAGTACAATACAATTATTAAATTTAATTTATTTGTGACTAGCTCTAGCATCGCACGTGTGCAATACCTCCTTCTTGAAACATTCTGTTATTTATATAAAAAAACCGAATCTAAATTAATTGCGTAGTTTTAAATATCTGAACATACAGAAAAACAAGCAAATAGACAGCGGAAAGATACTGATTTATACTATGTATTGATTAAGCATTAATCTAATAAAACTGCTTTCATATTGTTTTATAATGAACACCGATATTTTATAAAAGCCATGCACCACACAATATTCAAAGTTATTTTAGGTGAAGCTTAAAATAACACTTGTTTGCTTTACCTCTATGTCTATTTATCTTAATAAAAGGATAAGAATATTTTTTATGGCAACTCGCGACGTGAAAGATGATGCAAGATAATAAAGAACACCTGGGTCAACGCAACCGTTTATACTCATTTCTTTTATTTGAAATTGGCTTAACCGATTATAGATGGTCATACATGGTAATTAATTTAAATTATAATAATGTGTTCGGACCGATTTCGGCCACGGGTGACTAGTGTTCCTGTGATACCAGCCAGCTACACGGAACATAATATTATGCGTTTACGCAAACACAGATGCACTCTCTGTTCCTTTACTCACATAGCCCGATAGGACGGCGACCCGACACGACCATAGAGATCAGACGCAGGAATCACATCGTACCTTTCGAAACACGGATGCTGCGATATTTATTTCGAAACAACCCAGAACATTAAAAAACCAGTGCGCCTCGTGGGGATCGAACTCGAGACCTATAATTAGACAGTCAATTGCATCTAAAATCGGCAATCATCACGTGTTGTGAGAAAACGTGATGATCAATTTTCGTTGCTTTTTATAACAAAATAGGCCTTTGTCTGTAGCATTTGTACTTTTAAGGTTTCATTGTTTACGCGTCTACTAATGTACTTCAACTCAAGTTGGAAACGTAACGGACAAATTACATTTACTCATATCAATTGTTCAATATAAACTCGGCCTTTACCAGCCAAACCTAATCGTACCCTAAACACAACATTCAGAGTTACAACCGACTTATATTAGAGTCGTCTGTTGAATAAAAGACAAGTCAGTAACGATAGAATTATAAAGGTAAGTATTATAACCGAAAACGGTACCGCACAGGGAAGATTTGGTCTTTTGGGGCCTACCATTACATCTTAACTGAACATTGCAGTTGCGGAAGAGAGACAGCGCGCTACACAGCATGTAGCGTCGTCTCTCTCCCACAAGTGCAATAATATTACTTTAAAACATCTTAGTAGACTCTTTAGACGCTCTTATCGTAACAGAGGTAGTAAGCTTTAAGATATGTACTGAATTCCGCTTGACGCTATTATTTTGAGTCTTAAGTGTTATTTTACTTGATTTTAAACTGTGGTGTAGGCATTCTGGGCTAATTTACATTTATTATTTACTCGTTCTTGAGTGTTATGTTGTTTTAAAGGGTTGTTAGAGCTCAAGACTTGAAATTGCGAAGATGATACCCAGTATGATACTAGGGCAACATTCACTTCAAAATATCTATATACAAAGTCACTCCTCGTACAAAATCTAAAATTAAGTTATCATGCTTTTGTAGACAATATTATTATTAAAATAGAACGTAATTATAAACCAGTCTATATACAACGCGCTTCTGGGTTCAGACCTTCTTCCATTTAGAAAAAGTTTGAGCATTGATGACCGCTTACCCGGATTGACGATTTTAGATTTCAATTTTTAGAATTTGTAAAATCATGTTTTGAGTGGCATTACTTTGTTAAAAATACTGTGCAAAATAAATGACGATAATTACTGAAATAATGCGGATAATATCAGAACATTCGTATTTAGTTAGATCAATCAAGCTACATAATATGCACCTAAGTCAGTACAACGGCTAATACATACTATACCTGAGTATACCTACTCGCTTACTACCTTTGATCTCTCCATCTTAGTTTACAACACAATGTAATCAATTTGCTTGGCTTAAATTATTGTTTACTGGCTGATGCAAACCAGCGTTGCTTGTAGTAGCTAATCGTATACCTGAATTATCGCTGTGTTCCGTTACCAAGTTTACCTGAACGGGGTTCATGAATTCGTAGAACTATAATTGAATTCACCATTTATGATTAATACAATTATTAATGCAATAAATTAATAATTGTATTAATGCAATTATTAATTCAATAAATTAATAATTTTATTAATCATATAAGGTTAAGCTGCGATTGGCTTTGGGCATGTGTAAGTGACTGACCATTCCATAATGTCATCCTTTTTTTCGACGCTATCGATAAGTCAGATTACTGGATTTCAATACTATGCCTGATTTCTTACAGATTGCCATCCCATCCCTTATTATGGCAGGGAAACGAGAGTGCAAGTAATGTAGGAAACACACTTGTTACCAACCATATCACTTGGCAAAGGTTCGTTGAAAAAGGACCAAAATTTTGTCAAGAGAACCTAAATGTTTTGACCAGAAAATATCTCTAGTGACCCAAATAACAATATCATGTACCACTAAAACTTATTTACCAGTCACCCTTAAGTTGCATAAGAAATATCCACTTAACGTCCAAACAGGGGGAACAAACGAAAAAAAAAAGTTGGGGGCAAAGACAAAAAGGACTGTGCCTAATGGGAACAAGTTTTGGAAACACTTTGGCTAAACATCCACTAATGGAAATGGAAGCAAGCCAGCGAAGTAACACCGATTGCGTTGTTTTTTATAATTTACTAGTCGCTGGTGCCAAATACGAGTTTTTTTGGGAATGTTAATATGTGTCAGAGATTTCAATTTTAAAGTTATGACCGAACATGTGGAGGTAGTGGCGCCACTTAAAGTTTTATGTTCGGTTGTTGGAGCAGAAAACTAATATAACTTTTTTCTAGATATTTTAATGTTCCATCTAAATCGTTACCATCACTATGTTGGTTTAAACGACTGCCCAAGGAGAAGGAGAAACGTCGATTTAGACGTTGTTATTTCAAGCGTGTACAAAATGTAGAAAATTGATCTTTTTCACAAGAAATACAAAGAGTTCCTTTAAAAAGATTAGGTACGTAATTTTAGTTTATGTATTGACATCACAGATTCATAAAAAATACCTTTTTTCCCTTTATTTTTAAACCTTGAAACAAATGAGTATCAACAAAATGATTTACATCCAATTGTTAATACTTTACACCAAATAAAACCAAAGGAAATTCAAGTCGAAAAATTTGAGCGCTTAACAAGTTCACGAGTGAATCATTTGGGGGCCGTTACAAACACCTGTACCGCACACCTGAGTTATTGCTCAAGTTCACCGTTTTTTTTTCACTTACATTATTAAAAGTTTAAATAAGTTGGAGTAATCTTTGGAGTCAGTGAATTAAATTGATATTTCCAGGTGCGGTTGGTTATTTGATATGCTGTGACTTGAGAACATGTATTATTTTATGATGGGAGGAACCTCAAATTTTTTCATCTTTGAGATGAATAAATTTGAGGTTATGTAAGTTGGGTAGTTTAGATTGATAACTATAGGACGTATTCTCAGACGATAAAAAGTGACATGCTGTCTTGCCCCTCTTAAGTAGAATAAAGAGAGAAATAGGTATAAATTAAAATTTGAAGGTCTCCGCTGCAGAATATCGTAATTATTTTTTTTCTACTCGTACTTTTAAGCTTTAACTACCTCGTCTACACTATCTAAGTAATACGACATTCATTTAAAATCTTTTATCAGTTTTTGCGTAATTGAGCACCAAACATCCTTTAAAGTCCACAAACGAAGTCGCTAGCAACAACCAGTGATAAATAATACTCATTTGTTACAAACAAAGTACAGAGAGAAAATAAATAATTGCAACAATGTGAGCATTTGCAATTACCAACTGAAAAGGTATGTTCAAAACCTTGTACACTTTGTTCGCAACAAAGAAAAGGCGACACAACTCACGAAAGCCAATTTACTACAATTTTTAATTTACAAAGCAAGTTTTGTACGGGGATAGAGAAATAAAGTGTGGGGTAACTTTTGCCCCACACTCCATCGGGGTAAGTAACCCCACACTCGAGTTACGAACCGTGTTTACGATCACAGTTTAGCCGATTGCTCTCATTTATTCTCGATAAGTTCGAGCTTTCGTTTGTTTTATAAACAAACGGCTACAATAACTTTGGCAGCAAATTTTAGTTGCAACGAAAACTGTAACTTAGTACTTCGTAATAAGATTCGATTTTAAATGATTGGTGGCTGCGGTATTATTTATGCTTGGATTTAAACTTTATGCTTATAATTGCGAAGGTTGTAGGTTATACTGATCTGCTGAATTGTTTGAGTTTGATTAATTTAACTTTTATAATGCATTTACGTAACCAGAACTTTGTATATCTTATTTTTATATTGTGTACTTATAGTCTCAAAGTGACGTTAAATTTATGTAATATTGTTATAAATTTACTAGTTTCGTAAGCCGTAGTTATTAATCAAAATAAACTCAGTATAATCACATTGAATTTCAACATTTAATAACGAGATTAAGCTATACGCCTGACCAACTTCCAAGTATTCAAACAACAACACTCTATTTACGCTAAAGGTCAATCTATCAACATTTGACACTTTATGTAAATTACAATTACACAGCTAAATTACAAGCATAACACAATATTAGTAAAGGTCATATATCACAAACGGATTGTACCCAAAGACGTCTCAATTTCACACTCAATCTGTAAGAGGATTAATTAGCTATCGAAGCAAAGCTAAATCACCTGTACTCAGTCAACGTGGCACATTACTCGATTAGATTGCTTAGTGGCAAATATTGCTTCCTCAACGTCAAAGTAATCAATGTTCCTATAAATTGTATCGGGTTTTGAAATATGTAATGTTGGGTGTTGTTAGGTTGATGTTTTGAAACTTGAAGTTGGAAGATGATTGGCTAGACAGTATTGAAAGTAGATCATAAAATATTTTAAAGTTACATTAAGGTTTAGGCCAGTATGTTTTAAATTGCGAATAAGGTAGTGATAGAATGGATTGAATAAGGAATGATGTGAATCAAAAAGGTCAATGATACTGTGACGTCAGATGGGGGGAATGGAAGAAAAAAACGTGTTGCACTGACCTCAAGTAAAATGGGATGAGAGCAGGACGATGACGATAAGGTACTGATAGGAATCTGTCCTGGGTTGGTATTGAACCCACGACTTCCGGTATAGCAGTCAGGGTCACTAACCACTAGACCAACAGGCCAGTCAATTTCAGTAAATTTGTCACTTTTCTCAGCTATATCTGTTGCGATTTAATGTATCCAAATTATGTTTAAGTAAAACTGTAAGAAGTCAGCATTACACAATCGGAGAATACAAACGTTGTAAGCGTTGTATACTTGGCACTTGGCACGCAAATAACCAAGGAGTTTCACTAATACAATAATACAATAAGTTGTTTTGTCTGTTGCAAAGTTGATGTCGGCGAAACGCCGCTCCACAACTTTTATACTAATTAGCAATTAAGTTATCAAAATTTGTACAGTTAAACATTATAAACAGTTCATGGAATAACGCAGTTTATGTTGAAATCGTTGAATTTTCCTAACCGCAGCGAATTTTATTGTTTGCATTACAATTTTGTTATTTAACTAGAGTTTATTTTTGTATACGTTGGTATTATACGCATTCTTGTATTTGCAGATTAAAAACTATGTGTACATTTAAATACGTTGACATGGCTCTTAAAGAGTTTTAGTTTAGTCTAGTCTAACAAAATGCCTAGGTATTCCTAGACATTTTTTTTTTGCGGAAATAAGTGGCAATGGTCAAAAGAACCTCGAACTTAATATATTAATGTCTAATTTTTCACCAATAATTGGGACTAAAAATCTAAATCGTCCGTCATAAATTTCCAAAAAACATTGGATACGCATTTTTTGTTTTATCAAATCAATAAAAAATGTAAGGCCACTTGTCATTGAAAAATGCATTGAGACGTGATGTCAGACGAGATTTCAACTCACTATATCATCATTCCCCTGCCCTTATCCCAATTTTTACTTGGGGTCGGCGCAACACGTCTTCTAGACATGTTGCTTAAAGTTTTGGCTATGGTTTTATAGTCGGCCGCCTGCCTGACACTAACCCTCTTTGGGAATGCGATTGTTGGTGGTTTACCCGCCACCATTCGGGCGACCCAAGGTGCTTGGTACAGTGCACTAGGTCTTAAAGTCCATTAGTCGCCTTTGACGACACCCAGTGGACGATATGGGGTGGTGCTATTCTTTATATCCGGACACCACACGCACAACATTTCACCACGGACCACATTTCAACTCACTGTATCTTCTCCATTTTTTATTTACGCGATCAATCTTTTTGGATACCTATCTATCTGACGGACTAATTGTTTTGTTTAAATACCCAAATCAGTACTAGACCTACCCAAGTCAAAGTAAAACAAATACTGAAAATCAATTAAATGCTCACATTCAATACAATATGAAAGCTCGTCCTGATGTTATTATATGGGTTTCCAAATTCCATACCAACGTGTATTCCGTAAACCAGTTGGCAAATTTGCTTATTAGTATTAGTATTTTGATTAACAAATTCTTGTTGGAGGTCTAACGTATTATCAGAGATATTAAAACAATACCTAATATCGGAATAGCTTCAATTCACTCGGAATTATCGAAACGTATTTGTGCAATTCATAAATTAGTTCAACTAAATTGCTCTATCTCTTTGTATGCCGATTCTATGTGCAAATTAATGAATATAGTTTATCAAACCTTATTTGTAACATCGAATAAAATAGCAATTGTACGTGTATAACATTTCATAGGACTAGCTGTTGCTTACGACTCTGAACGCGTTTTTCAGTTAAACAAAAATATGGGAAGGCAAATGTTAGTCTGGGTGTAATTTTTCTATAATATGTATGTATTTAGAAATATATAAGAATGTTTATAAGTTGTCTAGAACTCATAACTCAAGCTACTTATAATCCATTTGTTTAGGTAGTTAACTAAATGTAAACAATCTTGGCGTTACTTTTTAACCAAAAAAATATTTTTTAATTTGGATATTACTGCTTATAAATCAATTAACTATAGTTTTAGAAAATCTGAATGTATTTCAAGTTGTAAAACGTATTTTACATTTTTAAAGATCACATTTTGTTTAAAAGACATACCAAAATTGTTTACATTTAGTTAATTACCTAAACAAATGGAGTATAGTATGCTTAGTTTGAGACTAGATGGTGTT
This sequence comes from Chrysodeixis includens, assembly GCA_941860345.1. Taxonomy (NCBI): domain Eukaryota; kingdom Metazoa; phylum Arthropoda; class Insecta; order Lepidoptera; family Noctuidae; genus Chrysodeixis; species Chrysodeixis includens. The sequence continues at coordinate 11,187,930 of OW796098.1, read as the reverse complement.
GTGTGAATGTCGAAGAATATTTACCTATTTATTTGTTAACAGTGTTCGTATAACTATTTGTGAATGTAAGTACTAGGCGCCCATAAACTGTAACGTATTAATAATAAAACATTTTCCACTGACTACGGTTCGTTATACCTTTAAACGAGCATCACTAATGAAGTGACTCGCAAATTGAATCGGATGTAATATGCAAAATGTTCGTGCCGCGCAAATTGTTTAATAGTCGCACAAATAGGATTTTTCTTTATATTTATCATATAAATGCTGTACCTACATGACTGTAATTAACGTTTTCAGTGTTAATTGAATAGACGATTTAGTGTAGGAAGAGGACGTGGTGAAATAACGTCTTCTCTGGCGTGTTGGCTAAGACGTTAGAGATTTCTAGATGTCAACGTAAAAAACCTGTATTTATTCTGTTTTTAATAATTTAGTCTGAGAACTACCTATTGTAATTAGGTCATCATCATTCCAGAGCCCTTATCCTAATTATTATTTGATTGCATGTCTTCTTCTTCCACACGTTTCTATCTGACGTCATCTCGCAAGTAACACTCTTTGTAATTGTAGTTAGGTACTTGATTAAAAAAAATAATTAGCCGTCAGATAGATTACTAAAAAATATTACATAGATGTTGCACTTATTAGGCTGAACTGTATTTAAGTTAGAAACTGAAGACGGGTAGAGCATGTACTCAACCACTACTTCTTACAGTAATACTATTGTAATTGTAGGAGTGAGATGCCGCTAAACGCAGTGTAATGCACTGACTCGCTTCCACAACTGCAATTTTATTTCCTTAAGACTAACTACAAAAGAGGTAACTCTGCCAACCGCACGGCAGTCACGACTTCCCTGATTACATTTTGTTTTAATTATCGAGCCACGGTTTAACTCCAACTTATTAATGTACTAAAATACTTTTTAAAATCTTATTTGTATAATGAGAAAGTGTAAGTACTGGAAAAGGTTTTACAACTTGTTAAACTGTGAAATGTAAACGGACACTAGAATTAAATTTTATTACGTTATTATTTCATCGTCTAGAAAGTTTTAAAATAACTGAACTAGTTTTAGAAATAGTAGTTTTCTTGATGGCCTAATGGCTTAATGGTAGCATTCGTACGCCTTGATAGTGGGTTTAAATCCTAAACTAAACTAATAAAAATTCGCCTTTTTTTCTACTTTCGTTGTCATTTTAGACACTACTGATAAACAGTAAAAAAAACATCGAGAACAAATTACCCATCCGCAAGCGAGAAAGCAGTGTTAATAATTCATCGTCCTTTTTATAAAAAAAAGCTATTGCCATGTTTAAGCAACATATACAGGAATCGTATGCTTATACATACAGGTTTTATTGATTGACTTTAACTTAATATTTTTTTTTTTCTATCTAACATATGGAATGCAATAATTGAGTATTTCTAAAAATATTTCACTGATTTACAGCACGGATAGTCGAGCTGTATAGGTCACCACGCCAATGGCCACAGTGCGCGACGTGTCGTGGGTTCAATCCCCACATAGGAAAAGAATTTGTGAATTCCACAAATGTTTGTTCTGAGTCTGGGTGTGTTCGAGCATGTGAAACTCCCCGCGATACAATGACTGAATTCCTTAGCGCAGGAGTCGTTTAAAAAAAAAGAAAAAAAATGTAACTACTTATATTATTTTAATGTAATAAATTCCAGTAGAACATTCACCCTTTAAGTCACGTCTCAGCGTCTTTTAGGCGTTTGACACTTTCCATGTAACAACGCGAGCACCATTCGTCTTTGTCAGCTGTGGCGGATCGATTGACAGATACTGAGTTTTTGGCCCTCTACTTTAGTTAAATAATTTACATGAGAGACAATGTATATTATTGTAATATCCGTGGTATACACAATATTAAGGTAGCCCGGTCGTAATGTATCTCTTCCTTCCATGCAAATGCAAATGTTTTTTATAAAACAGGTGGTCAAATCAGTACTAAATTTAGTTTTTTTTTTGTTTATTTACTACGAAGGATTAGAACGAACACAAAACGCACACATTTAATCCTCTTTAAAAAAAAAAAACACGGAAATCTCATATCAATCATAGTTTTCCATAAATAAAATACAATCGAATGAAACCATTCACAGAATCAAATAACATATACCGCCAGTAAAAATATTGGTATAAGTTTGCAAGGCCATCACATTGCTTACCCTTCCTCATTCCCAAGTTAATATTCCGGGAGCATCGAAACTCTGAACCGTAAGTAATACCCGCCTTAAACCGAATCATATCAAGCCATCAACTAAAAATCGTAAACCGAGAAAAAAACATCCTACCCTCGTTTGAGATACGTTATTGCGATACAGCAACGCCATTACGAAGGGAATGTTCTCGAATGTTCTATAATATGGCGAAGAAACAAAAAATAAGCTCAAATTCCCATCCGGGGGAACCCTTGAAGCGTCTAATTCAACAGATTCCGATGCAGTGACAAATGTTAGGTTTTTCTCGGCCTCGGCTCCCGGGTTAGACTGAACGTTGGGCCTCTGTGACAGCGGAGAAATCGCGAGGCTTACGTCAACCGCTCCCGATTTGGGGAACAGGAAAAAAGTCAGCAACTGCTAGTTTTTTCTCGACGTTGTCTTATGTAACATTTGATTCTCGACTAGGAAACAAAGCGATTTGTGTACGTACATAAAAGATGTAGAACAAATCTTACAATCACCACATTTTTTGACAAATTTCGCCTTCATGAAATACAGTGCAACATATAATTTTGACACAGGAAAGTATTGTAAGATTTTTCTGAAGCCTAAAAATTCGGTTACCTTCCACAATTTTTTTGTATTCACGAAAGACTCCATACTCGACTTAGTACTTACAAAAATTGGAACGCTTTCCTCGTGGCCTGTAGTGAGGCCTCACAAAAAACCGGTCCTAAGCGGAAATTCAAATTGAATGACAATAAGATTGACGGGCCGCAGCTTGATAGCGGACCCGTTTCATTTCGCTAAGGTTTTATATACAGCTCGAGGAGACATATTACTTTTTCGATGTCAAACGATACGATATCCAGACGTGTTGATGTATAGCTGGATTTTGTACAGGCGGCTGCATATCAGTGGTAATGCTTTGACATTAACGGCGGCCCTTTTTTAAGGAGAGACGGTCGGTTTCTGTGATTTCATTTCGAATAATGTTACTGAAAACGTGTTTTTGACTGTATTCCCGTCCCATATTTGATCAGGACTGGGCTGTTGTATAATCTAAGGTGAGGATTTGCCAAATCTGGGTTTACATTCTATTCGATAGATAATACTGTCGGAAATTTCGCATTTCGGGTATTTTGGAATGCCATTTCATAGGGTTTTCAAACGTGATTTAAGCTTTGGATGCTGCGCCGGTCAAATGCTATTCCATCTGATCGATATAACATTTAAACCGATAAATAACTCTCCCCATACATATTCAATAATTTTCGATTCATCGTAGGCTCAAATCTCTGCTATCACCCGAAAATACAAGTCCCAAACGGAATACAACGACAATTATCTTGTTAAACTATCCAAAATTACTCGGAGCATAAAGCGGAACTTTTCAACTATTTAAAGTAATACATTCGCGTTGTATTTAAACAAAAATGTTTAACATTTCTGCGTCTCAGTGGCGGTGAGAGCTTGTTTATAACACCAGAACAAATTAGGCTTTGCGGTCCCGACTCGTATAACTGGTGTTATGTAGGTGTTAAAGTATCATGCTGTAGTTGGTGTGTGCCGTCAACCTTTTGGCGAGTTCACAGAATAAGTACTTACAAGCAATGTTATTTCGCGAAGTGTGAGATTGTCTTTTGTTTCGTTCACGTGTGAAAGGGACATGTTTGAATATCTTGACAAAATTTTGAGCGTTTTTAATATAGCATTAAGTATACTTTACAAAATATGTTCAGAGGTTTGATTCAGCTTAGAATATATGGTTGTAAAGTAACAAAGTTTGTTATGAAGTCCCTGCCTTCCCTACTTTAGACCTACATCATACACTTAAGCCCTAAATATTTGAGTAGGATAACAAGACATAACTGTGCTTACGAAAACTATTTAATGTATGCTACCCGTTGCGAAATCGTGGATAAAACTGAAACGCTTTGGAATATGTCCAAGATACAAACATGTATTGCTGTAGTGCTGGGAAAGTGCTACTTATCGATAACTATTTTATTTTCAAAACTATAAGTTTTATTTCAAAAAGTGTGTAAATTCCTGTAATAAATATGTTGGACAAGCCTGTTTTTTTAGTGTTCATATTTAGAAGTATACAACGTTGATAAAAGCGAGAGGCATTAAATGAAACCACATATTCTGTACATCATTATAAGGCTACACAACAAAAATCAAATCAATGTAAGCAATAGTTTAGTCACAGGATATTTTTTTAGTTTTTTTTTAGTTTGAACATGCTGTATCTTCCTGATTAGGTGACTAAGTTTTATAGGCATAGTTATCTAGTTGGCTCCGGTTGGGTCCGAAACTAGTCGGGCTATCCCGATAAATACGCGTAAGTAAACCGTTATAACGTTTTAAGTATGAATCATCCTCACGAAAGTTATTATAAAAATATTGCTTACATTGATTTGATTTTTGTTGTGTAGCCTTATAATGATATACAGAATATGTGGTTTCATTTAATGCCTCTCGCTTTTATCAACGTTGTATAAGTATTTTTATCAGTTGTCTAGTACTCATAATACAAGCTCTGCTTAGTTTGAGACTAGATGGCGTTGTGTGAAAAGTCGTGGAATATTTGTTTATTTAATATCTCGTAACGTAAAAATATGTTTGACAATATTAATCTATTTCAGGTATACAGTCATCCACGTGTCCATACAGATCGATACACATGTTACAATAATACGCCCGTATTTTAAGCTTGTACCAATTACCGATATCACAAAACCCACATTAACATTACACGAGAAAGCACAAAAATAAATAAAATGTTCAATGAAGATGATGAACATGTAATTACAAGCAAATATTTTGTTTTTTTATTAAGAGAATAATGCTGGGTTAATATAAATGACATTAATTTATTTTTCAATATTGCGTAGTTTTTATTGCATATTATTATAAGAATAATTAATTATAAATGGTCTATTGATCTAATGTTCATGGCCCTGACGTTTGTGCTTTAGGTAGTGGATTTGATTCTCACTCAGAACTAATCTTTGTGTGAAAAGCACTATCCTTTAATCTGAGTCTGGGAATTATCTATAAATATGAATGTATTTAGAAATATATAAGTATGTTTATTAGTTGTCTATTACTCATAGCACAAGCTATTTATTATGCATAATCTAAGTAAGATGTCGTTGAAACAAAAAAACATGACATAGTTTAGAATTTATACGTTTTCGTATTAATTGACCAAGTTTTATATACCCTATACCATAAATCTATGTAAATCCATGCTATAAGGCGTTATCCTCCAATCACCTTTAACGACCCCTTAAACAAATCCAAGATTTTCCACACCAGAAAACAGAACACCATCATTAATTAAAGCACATAAAACTTTTATTTTATCGTATCTTAATATCGATATGTCCCATCACTAAGTCCTAGTAATCTACTACCGTTTCTCAGACATCACTAAGCTAACGTAGGGAAGGGTATTATAATCTACTTTTGTGAACACTTTGCAAGCTTTTACACTAATTTACCCAGTTTCAAGTTTACAGATTTAGAGTGCAGACATTCCTAGAAGTCAATTGGAGAATGTTAAAAGGTACGCTTTATATTCAGCGCATTCATGCTGAGCTGGATATTTAGTTTGGCGATTCCTCGTATCTTTTAGTTAATTTATTTCAAAGTAAATAAGTGTTATATAACAGTGTTAACTTAGATCAGTGAAAAAAAGAGGATTGTAATGTTAAGAGCTTTTTATACCTGAATAATTAATTACTATTAATAATTCAGGTATACTTGCTTACTTACTATATATTTTCTTGGTTTTTTTCCTAGCCTGTAGTGTACCACTGCTGGGGAAAGGCCTCCTCTAAGACCTTCTACGACTCTCTATATTGCACCTGAACCAGTAACTAAACCTTACTTAATTACTGGTTCAGTATATTTAAATAACGTAATAATAATGTGTCCAAAAAATAAATGTATATACAATAATACAAAAAATATTACATTCTACAGAGTTATACAATGTATCTGCACTTAAAATTTATGGAAGTGACAAGTCATTTGTGAGCGTTAGATTTGCCGCTTTGCTTAAGGGCATCGCATGTCACTAACATACATTTGAACCTACACTCGTACCTACAGTCTACACTCGTATTCGTATCATCATCAATGAACTCCTTCTTTTCATGACACACACACACACATGAACAACCTGGTATCAGAGTCTCTAACGTGGCTTAAAACACTTTAATTGTATTCCTCCCAGCTATCTAATCGTGGTCGGGAGTTACATTGCATGTTATCGTTGCAGTAACGTAATCGTATTGTAAAAATGACTATTGAAGCTTAGGAGACCTACGTGTTGGCGCCTATGTGTAATGTGCCTACAGTGACGATGTCTGCGGGGACTGTAAGCACGGTGGGGGCATGGTCTATGACACACGACCATTTTATCCCTTCCATTAGACACTCGCCATTTGGTGTCGCTATGGGCAGCACCACATTGTTTTGTCAATTTTTTTTATTTCAATTACAATATTTATATTTGGTGAGTCGCCTTCTTTCATTTATGTTCCCTTACTGAACACTAGGAACAAACAATAATCTAGATTTCAACATTAGACTTTTCCTTGTTCTAAAGTTAGCGAAACAATAAAAAAAACACACATGAAAAATGAAGTCGTGTAACCCAGGGGTCGCGGTCTTATCTTTCACATTAAACTTGGTAAAGCGTAAACTGTAATTGTGTTCTTAGATAGTAAGGACGTATAAGCAACTCGTTAATGTTTAATTTCCCTTAGTTTTATGGCTGTTCAGATGTTATTATTGCTAGTGTCTTTAGAGAAGGAACTATTTTCTAATAGTTTGATTAAAGAAGTAATTAAGAAAGATTTTACTTTGGGATCTTCTTTTAATAATACTCGTATATTCTCAGATTTACACGAATATCGGGCATTGCAATGAAACTCATTTTTTTAAAACACAAGTTATGTGACCTTAACTAAAACCTTTAAAAAGTTCAAACTTTCGATACTCAAACCAAGTAAAAAATCATGATCAAATCGGTCTCGAAATAGTTTATTCATTATATTCAAATCAAAACTTATTCAATATTCAAACCACAGCTAAAGGTCAAGAATCTCTTTTAAATCCTATCAAGTTTATTTTTTTCTATAAAAATGATGTAATTTCATTATTTAATAACGTCCTCTAATTATTCAGTTCATTGGGAACAGTTTGAAATCACCGTTAATGAGTAAAGTGAGAGGGAACTCCTTGGAACAAAAAAACTTAAAACTCCAGGCGGTAATGAGATGTTTTAAGAGTTTTAAAATATAAGCTTTTAGCGTTTTTTACAAGAATATTTTGTGAAGACGTTCACGCAACATTTATTACTAACTAAACAACTTGTAGCAAATAGCCAGAGTGTCCCATTCACTTTAAGTCACGAAAATTATATAAAATATTATTCATTTCAACATAATATACTTTCGCGAATTCTGCTACCGATAACGTTTGTAGCAATGGGAGTGCCATTGCTACAAACTTAACGGTCTTTAAGAGAACCTCAAGAAGTTTCCATATCTGTTTAGATATTAACAAAATAATGTGGAAGTTCGTAAATTGACCTCGTAATTATGTTTGATTATAATAATAATATTTATTTAATACATAAAGAATGCGTTACGATCTTAATAACTAAATTACATAATTATGTAAAATAATAAATGTAAAAGAGCTGAAATGTGTATCTAATGATATTCAAAATTTTCGCTTATATTTTACACTTAGTCTAGATTTATTTAATGCCTCTTTTTGCAGCTAATTTTAGGAATAGGCACTTAGTACTTTCGCTTACCCAATAAAATAACATTTTCCATTTTCTCTCTAAAAGTAATTCCGTAATGCTTTTTACAATATCACTTAGTCTGGACTTACTTAATTGAAACGTTGTTTAAATATTTATCAGTGAGCTCAAAGTACTGTTTATTCGAATACGGTCCACGATTGATCGATTTAATTTTCACGTCTCGAGTCTCTAAGCCAAATAATTTACTCAGGACGCCCGTTCTTTGGCGGATTAAGTAAAAAAAAATCGCCATCCATTTGTATCCAATTTAAAATCAAATTAGAAGTAAATACATTTTCTATTTTATCCAATCACGTGCGATCCCGAGCATCGCTTAAGTTCGCGAGGCGCGGTAAAGAAAAATTCCCCATTTCCCCAGCCGGGTGGGAGATTTACCCCAAATCGAATTCCGTTCCCCATCCGGAATGGCCTTAATTTAACGGACGAATTTGTCTAATTCCAATTCTTATGCTGTGACAAATGTAGTGATTCTTATTCAGCCTTCGTCTTTTTTCTTTAAGTTTAGAAAAGCGACAACAATCTCTTTCTGCGCCCGCTAGGGGTTTAAACCTTTAATGCCCGCAGAAGATAAAACGTACCTACTTCAAAATACTCTGAATATAAATTAATTACGGATTAAAAAGGCCTAATGCTATTAAAGTTCGTTAAGTAAAAGTTTTACTTGAAATAGCTTACGAAAATTTGTTTTTAATATTATTATGTATTTGGAAAACTTAAGCAAGTCAATGTTTTTCAAGGTTTCTGTTTATTATAACTAAGTTTATTATATCAATAGCGGGAATTGTGATATCCCTTATTGAAAAGGAACATTACTCAAGTAACAACTGCTCTTGTGTACGCATAGCAAGTCATGTCTTTAATACGACATATTCAGTATCTAAGTGACCGCTTTACAATATCTTATAGGTACAAACACAGGCACGCGTTGTTTTAGACAAAAGACTTAAGAGTCTAGGAGTTATGCGGACTATTGCAAACAAGACTCTTATGTCCGGACACCGTTAACCATCCAAAGAAATCTTATGTGAATGAAGCATTTCATTTGATAACATAAATATAAGAAACATTGTAGATCAATTTAGTAGAGAAATTATACCCAACACAAAACCAATTCCACCTAGGTTTTTGTCCTACATTTAACCCTTAAATCCCGTCGGTACATAAAGGCACACGTAGCAATGTAACCGCCAAATGTCGCCAGCGTATTATTGTGGTACTCACGATAAAATATTATTGGCCTTATATGATAATATTTTGATGAAAGCATGGCCTAGTAAAATTATATTATTGGCCTCGCAAGTGGGACGACGGCACTTGATTATGTTGCGGATGTAGCTTTTCATCCTAATTGTATCTTTTATATTTATTTTAGGGATGTTATGAACCTTTGTATCCGTAACCGAAAGAATCGGATATCCGAATAAAAATGTCTTGTTTTCCTTAAATATAAAGTAGGTAGATCTTTTTCTATGAGTAAATTCTTTGCGAAAAAAATATTTCAATTACTACCTATTTATTCAACTCTACCGTTAAAATTAACAACTCCAAGAAAAGCACAACGTAAAAAGAGGTTTTATACATGTCAGTATAACATGTGTCACACTTGTCGAATATACTAAGCCTTGTAACTTTAGAAGCTAACGTAATATTGAGTAGAACGTCAAGTTGTCTTGCAAGGCCCATATTAGTGCTAAAACCTGAGAGCGTGACATATAACAGGGCCATACTGTGTGATCAGTGTCACTTGTCACGGCAGCGTGACAAATATCGTCTTGTTGTGATTCCCAGTTTTATTAAAAGCCAAAATAGTTTAGTGGTTATATAAATTGTGTTGACAAGGAGTGTTATTGAATCGAAATGAATTTGTAAGTTAAAAGTTTTCTTTAAGCAATTATCTATTATTCTGATTTGAATATTTATTATTATTACTTTTTTACGACTTCAAACTTTAAAATTTCTTTTACTTTTTAAAGTCATTTTCACCACATATAAATTACGAAATGCGTTCTGTTATTTTAAATTCCGCCTCGGCACAATGAAATGAGCAAACATTTTCCAATATATTCCAAAATAAATATGACCGCATATCAATTACACCTTGTAGACCAAGAACTCTTAATCCACTTTATCTCCATATATTTTAATATATTCATGTATTTTATTCGTATATTCATCATTACTGGCTGATATATCTTCACCCCAACTGATTCAGCGAAAAACAAAGATTGCCGTTTGACTTACGTAAATTATGATGTAAAAACGACTTGTAGGCAGAAAATGATTGTTATTTCCCTTTATTCCTATTTATTCTACGCTTCGGTTTAGGGAAGTCAGGAAGTCGATAAGTTTTTCTATAAATTGATACTATAGTAGCATCTTTATTTGTGCGGATAGTTGCCACTGCTATTCAAGTAGGAATAAGAATGAGAATAAATTCACTTCTTTCAATACGCTTACAGTTTGAGTAGGTTTATGAAGTTAATTCTATACAAAGGTTGTTGTATAAGACTTTACTTTTATAGAGAGTGGCTCTCAAAATCATCAGTTTATTTATTTATTTATTTAACATTATTTATAAGCTTTTACTATTAACCCTATTTAGGAGTACTAGCCTTCTCCATTTTCGAAAGAATATACTGCATGCATTCAGTAACACTTCTAACAAACACTTTCATCACTAATAACATACTGTAAGTGAAAATTGTTTAACCAACAATCAAAATTCATACTCAAACTTGTTCAAAAGCAATTATTTACAAGACTCGGAACTGTACTCATTCCAATATCAGGGAGCTTACCACAGCCGCTTAAAGTAATATTATTGCAGGTGTGGAAAAGAGACGCCACTATACAACGTGTAATGCGCTATCTCGCTTGCACATTTGGACTAATATTCCTTTAAGAGTTTGTGGTAGGTAGGAGGGTAGCAACTGCACTGTCATGCAATTACCTTTGAGTTTAAGATGTGCTAGTCATGCCACGCAGTTCCTTTTGCTTAAGAGCTTTCCGAAGGTCAGATGTGGTAGTGTAGTCCTATTTGTAGTCTCACTTACAAAGGTTAGAGGTCATGTACCCTATGTCGCTATTGGTAGTTTTGCGTTGATTTCTTTATAATTTTTGGTGGATCGTTTTTCAACTATTTTTTTTGCATGAGTAGATGAAAGAGGTACCACTGTCCGTGTGGTGTCCGGATATAAAGAATAGCGCCACCCCATATCCTCCACTGGGTGTCGTAAAAGGCGACTAATGGACCTTAAGACCTAGTGCACTGTACCAAGCACCTTGGGTCACCCGAATGGTGGCGGGTAAACAACCAACGATCGCATTCCCAAAGAGGGTTAGTGTCAGGCAGGCGGCCGACTATAATACCATAGCCAAATCCATTAGCAACATGTTTAGAAAAAAACATGTTGCGCCGACCCCAAGTAAAATGGGATAATGGCAGGAAGATGATGAGATGAAAGAGGTACCAATTGGGGTGACCTTGGATGGTAAGAAAAGAAAAAAACGAGAAAAATCTGCCTATTGTAAACATACCTTCAATTTTTGCAATATGCAACAGTATAAGTAGCGCGAACTTAGAACATAGAGCATCATCAACATCTTCCTGCCCTTATCCCATTTTACTTAGGGTCGGCGCAACACGTTTTCTTCTTCCATTCAAACAATAGAGCATCAATCTTCAAAATTAACTCGATGTCCAATGCGTTATTCAAATGCATGATATTAATAGCAAAGCTACGTTAATCATAAAATCAAAAAGCCGTCACTTTCTAAAAGCTAGCAGCACTTAGCTATTGACCATCAATCACGCACTTTACATGCAAAAAGTATTCACTATTTGCATGCAAAGTGGACTATTTACGCGATGAATTTTATAACAATAGAGTTTGAATATCCATGCACAAAATAGTTCTATCGGCCTAAAAGGTCTATTAATAGTTAAAATTGGAATTTAGAAGCTTTTGATTGATTACCGTTCAGTATTAATGTTGGGGAATATTGCCTTTTAGCTACACTGGCAATGTTTAAATAACTGCAATATGTATCTGTCGAATATTATGAAAACGAATATGCATGAAATACAGGCAATAAAAATGAACCTTGTGATGGATTATAGTTTAATGATAAGGAGCTATGTAAAAAAGTTTTCAGCATAAAAACGTTTTGACTGAACAAAATATTTTTTCGACTGGGTATAGAAAATATTCAAGCAAGCTACTAACACAAGTACACTAAACCTTGTCGTTATTTTTAATTTATGTCTCCTTTTGCAAGTCCGCTGGAAGAGATTTCTCATTGAAGTAAGCACTTTCCTACTTAAGTTCTTCTATTAATGCCTTTGTGTACATAAACTGTTAAAAAATTCCATTTATCGCGAACCAAAATGTAATCCATGAAATATAAATTCCTGGAACCATTTAACAGTTTCCGTATCATGTAGTAACAACTGCAGTAACTGCAGGCTTCGATTCACACTGGTTTTGCGGCTCGTTCGCTGAATTTGTAGCACGATTTCAATGAACGACATTGGTATATCGATGCAAATGACCCGCGCAGCTAGTTCATTATCATCCGCATCATAAATTGATTCTCAACGGGATTTGTTAGTTAAACTGTTTTACATAGTATTTGATTGCGTGTGTCAAGGGTGGGATGTTTCCAATAACCGATTTGGCGGTTAAGAATTGTTGTTATGTTTACAAAGAAAATTTTCAAAAGACAAAATTGTCTAAGAAGTGAAATTTAGTAGCATCACTCTTCTTCTTCCAAGAGCGATTCTAGTCTCGTGAAACAGTTAACTCTCTTAATTTCTATGTACCAACAACAGCAACAATATTGATGGCATTTGTTTTTAACGGTAAACCGAATTTGAATGTATAAAGCTACGAGTATAATATATAATTCAAAATGAATGAACATCCACACAACATACCATCACTCAAGCTCTGAAACCATAAGTGCCTACATTAACTTAGTAACAACAGAACAAACACTACTTTCGTATGCACCAGCTAACAAGGAACCTAGAACTGCCGATTTAGTTCTCCAAATCCCATTAAATTTCAATATAATATTAGTTGAGTTTCAAAGTCAAACACTGTTGGGAATCCATCGCGCAATGGAAACGAGACCTGTACGAAATATGGTAATGTAAGAGCTCACATTGAAATGCATGCTTGTCTGTTTGTATTTGGTAAAGGTATTGGTGGAAAGGAGGGTATACATAGTAGTTTAGTTGGTTTTGTAGAAATAGTAGAGGAAGAATATAGTACAGAAGATGCTGCAACACTCAGATGGTTGTTATTAAAATGTTTTAATTTTGTGGAAACGCTATTCGTTTCTGCAAAATTGGATTCTGGATTGTTATCCTACTTTTGAACTTTGCTTAAAATCTAAATCTACGTTACCAAAAACATTCATATTGTGAAGAATTTTGATAAAAGTATCAATTTTGTGTCTCTTTCTGGCAATGATTGCACCTGACTAACTTTAAAACTACTCAAATCAGTTGGATTTAGGCGAAACTCCAAAATTAAGGCCAGCTACCTTTCTATGTGGAAATTCATATCTAGAATAACCATATTATCAATATTATCCTGTTCATTGATCAATTACATCTAATCATTGCAGGTATTAGGGGCCACACTAAGCTGGTTATCATTAGAACTGATTACGTCAATTATGAGCACTAAATTATCAAAATAACCTGGACATTAGCATTGCAAGTAGATGCCTGTCCAAATTGACTCCCTACTATGATCCAGTTAAATTAATTATGACTAATTTGCTAACCACTTTGTGGTTTTATGGTTAGCTGCTGTCGGAGCCATATCAGGTGGATTCGTTAATTAAATGAGTTTGAAAGCAATAATAAGTTAGTTATAAAAGGTAGTTGTTAAAACTATGGTTTGGTTTGGACTTTTATTTTCATAGAATTTAATTTCTCTACTTACTATTGTTAAACTGGTGTTCCGGAGGCTTCGCTGGCGTGGATATCACTTTCAGCTGCACAAAATTTGCCCTTTGCTTTTGCGATCCATTGCAAACAACGTGTGAATTGATCCAAGGTGTCAGCTAAATGCATACCAAATTTTATCAAAATTGATGTCTTCGTTTGAACTAACATACGTGCTCACTCGTACTTTCACTATTATAACGTCAGTGTGATTCAACAGAATGCTTTGTAAATTGCCTCGTCGATATAAAATAAACATCCACAACCAGAATAGATTACAAAAACAGATTCCACAGCTTCAGACAAGACAACCAAACCTACACACAAACGAGATAATTTTTAATCATCCCCACTTAACTCCACTCATCAAAGCCGTTCACTGAACTATTATAAAGGGAACAAACAATACCTACTCAGTCTTCAAACCCGCTACAAAAGTTACCAAGCAGCCTTAATGCTCCTGAAATATGCAGAACCGGTCTTATAGACATTATCTTTGAACGTATTATGCAGCCTAACCCTCTCAACGCCGTGAATAAAAGTAATGCACGTTTTATTAATTATTCAGAGTGCATCGAGCAAGCACTTCGCGAGTGGTTTGAAAAAGTTAATTTTCATGTCTTTGCGTCGCTTGTGTGGATTTAGTTTACCGTTTATTTATGGAGTGTTTTAGATTAAAAGTCTCGCGGGTGTTTGCGATACAGGTTTGGTTTTGCTGGAGTATTTATTTTTAATTAAATTTGTTAGCGTTTCGCTTCGAACATTTTTGTTAATCTGTTTCTTTTGATTGATTTTTTGTTTCTTTTTAAAATTAAGTCTTAGGAAATTAATTAGTCTTTAAATAGATAGAAAGCTCATCATATACCCTTACTATGCTTTTTTAAGTAGGACAATAAGTTGTGAATATTGTGAAATATTTATTTCATTTATTTATTAGAGACTTAACGTCTAAAGTGAATATCGTTTTCAAATAATAACTGTGTAAGTACTTTGATATTATTATTCAAAATTCTTGAAATAAACACAAACTAAAATACAAATTGTGAAGTGAAATTAATAAATACACGAACCACAACTATTTAATTACAAACAGGCTAATTATCTGATAGCAGACTGTTAATAATTTATGTTTCATGTTAATATTGTGTTTTTTCTACTAAAATTTACCAAAATGAAACCTTTTTAAATTAGCACTTACATTATAAATTACAAGTGAAATTAATTTTATCAATTTATTTGAAATACCTTGGTAACCTTACTTATATTGATTTTAAGCAGCATAATTTAAAGTTGATAATAACATATTAAGAGTGTTTAATCGATTACAGCTTGTCACAATGCTACGGAAAGCAAAAGAAAAAAGAGTTTTCATAAAAAAATTACAAATTTAGCTAAAATCTGATGAACCCTATAAAACAGTTGAAAAACAAACACAAGAAGCGAGTTCAAAAACAGCCTCGAGCCTCTAAAATGTATTTACATTCATCTAACACAATGAAACATTTTATGTCACATTTATGAGCCTTCTAAATCACAAGCTCATTCAACATCACAATTGGACAATCAACACATCAGATGAAGTACGCAACGCAAACAAAAATTGAATAATTTTAATACCTCGCAATGCAAACGGGCATTATTGCCGTTTTATATAAATAAAACGGCGTAAACGTCCGGGCTGTTAGGTTATTGCTTCCGTTTATGCGCGTCGTAACAAAAATGTATAAAAATGTCTGCGTGTATTGTTAATATGGCTCATATATTTCTTGTAACTATTGTCTGCGTTATAAATGGCCAGCGCGAGGCAATTGTTTTTAATTTTTTTCGGCGAAGCGCACTGGCTGGTTTGAAATGTTACTGGCAACTATGCTTTTTTAATGTCGGTCGGGCTTTGGCTCACTGGCATTGTTCAATTTAGATATTATGAGTTTTTGTTGAAATATGATCGTGTGTTAATTGGTTTTGTGTGATGCATGGGGCTTTGGTTGACCCCTTCTAAATCATTTGAAGGGAAATTTACAGGTGGATTTTTTTGCTGTTTCGGGTAGGAAAGACCAAACCTATTTAAAACGAAAAAAATAGAGCCTAGCCTATTTTAAAAGAAACAGTCTTAAATCCAGCTGTTTACTCCCCGTTATTTTGTATGTTTATAAACAATGTCGTTTATTATTTTACCTGTTTAATTTTCACAAATGCGACTAATTACTCAAAATCGAAAAACTAAAGTCACAGTGACCCCGAAGTGGGCAGTGCCGTGGAAAAGAAATATCTTTATTAAAAAGCTTTGTTTTGTAATTAGGGGGGCGTCTTGCTCCGGCGAATCATTAGCGTAATAGCGTTAATAGGGAGACTAGGATAGAGCTGGGATTTGTCGATAGTCGATGAAAGATAATTGTTATTTTATATGAGTATCTTTTTTTGAGTAAAGAACCAGGATAAGGCAACTGTGCAAAATGAAGCTTGTGTGCTAGGTGCTTATACAATTTTAAAAATGTTATGTTTGAAATAACCACACAGTTTAGTTTGGAACAAATTGTAAAATATTTTACATTAAAAAACCGAATTTAGCTAAGGATTTATATTAATTTTTCTTTTCTGTCCCTTGCTCTCTTGCGGTGGCATGAAATGCGTTGTGTAGTCACTACGTATATCATAAAAGATTCATTCAGTTAAATAAAAAGAAAGACTATCGATGTCGATAAAATACTAACTCTACAACAATTAACAAAAAACTGCCGGCTTTTCGTGAATTTTCCGTCGAATAGGAAGAAAACGCGATAATTCCTCGTAATGAATATTTAATTATTGTTTTCTTTTTTTAACGCTTTATCGTAAATTAAACGTAATTATTTCATTGCTTTACACGTTTTTCTACTCTGTTTGAGATTAGCTTACTTTGTTAATGTTTCCCTTTAAATTGGAATTTAGTGTTATGTTCTACCGTAGTTAGATATTTATTTTTAGATTGGTGCTACGTTTTTGTTAGCGTTCAGCGTTGCTTTTTATATGAATACTTTAAATAAAGTAGCTAGTTTCTTGGAACGTAAGTGAAGATTGTAAATGTTTTACTGTAAACACTATTATGAGATGGATTCTTAATTATATGTTCAGTTTTTTATCAATCATATTTTATTATGCTTTAATGGATAATTTTAGACACGTATTTTAAAAATTGACCAAAGTACGGTATGGTGTTGGTGGCCTCAGGTTAAAAAGTAAGTATTACCAAAATGAATCTTAATACTTTGTAATTCGGATTACATTAAATCAAAGAGCTACAGCTGATGTACATTTAACAATCCATTCAATCGAATAAATTTTTCAAATGTATCGATTACGCTCAACCATTGATATTGTAAAGCAATAACGATTAAACGACCGGCTTAATGCATTTCGTCTAGACGCGGGAACCAACAGCGTTGGAATAAATGCAGAACATTAACGTTCAATAAAATAAATAACAATGCTAGTGTTGTTAGTTTACTTTCATATGAATTGATGGCTGGACTCCTGGTCTTGCATTAATTAACTTTTTTGAATACAAATTTTAAAGTTTCTGTAACTAAAAAAATTACATATTTACAAAGCGTCGAAAAAAATATCCTCATCTCCGTCAATGGCGGGAAACGTGCCCAGGAGACTGGCCGCATTACCACGCTGAATGGCAATACCAATTCTTTGCGCGAAATACAGTTCAGCCCTCTGATCACGGGTGGAGTCGACCAAGCGCTTAGCTTTTTTTAGTTACATAAGTTTAGTCATAAATGTAGATATTTCTTGTTTTAGTATTGTTTCTGTTCGTTTTTGGTTCCTCTTTTGTTATTTTAAATCGTTCTATGAATAATGTTTCGTAGAAATAGTCTTTGATGGGTTTGCAACAAAAGGGTTCGTAATAAGGGAATATTGTTGCTGTATAAAATTTCCCAGTATCAATCAGTGTACGTAGCGAGTCTAGCCCTTTTTTTCAGAATATGTTCCGTTTATAGTCTTAACAAATTCCGCCGAATCGGAATCCAAAAATCATATTTTACAAGGAAGGTCTATCTAACTTCTGCAGCCCATAACCTAGTAAAAGCATTTTATTATTAGGTATGTTCCATATTATAGGATGTCGTGGTGGCCGTGCGGTTCTATGAATGGATTTGTTTGCATACATAGAATAGTATGCATAAGGTGCAAGTTCGATCCCCAGCGTAGGTATGTACGTACTAATGTGACTTTTTCAAAGTTATATGTACTTTCTTAATCATTCTAAGACACTACTGATAAACGGTGAAGGAAAACATCGTGAGGAAACCTAGACTCCAAATATTGGAATCTAAAATCGCCAATCCGCAGTGAGCTTGCGTGGTGATCAAAGCTCAAACCTTCCCTATCTGGGGAGAGGCCTGTGCCCAGCAGTGGGACGTATATAGGCTGGTTTATTATATTAAAAAAGTACCAATGTTCTATTAACCCAGTTTTACTAACCTTTAACAAAACACACAAAATCAATTAAGTACTTATTGTATTTGTAATGAAAGCGTGTGATAACAAAGTTAGTAGTTTGTGAACTATTGCGAACAGCTAAACAATTTAATTAGAGCCAGCATCGCTGCTTGTCTGTTACCGAGTGTAGTAACGTATCAACTTGTTTGAACCATGTTTTAAATCTATAGTGATTATCGAATTATATTATTTTGTATTTTAGTAGTACGTATGGATGCGGTAACATTTAAAATATAAATACTCGTCAAATAGGAATTGGTGATTAAATAAAATGGATTAAGTATTTTTTTGGTCAGCTTAAGCTAAAATTATTACGAACACTATGTGTTAATAGTACTCGAAATAAATGTTTTTTTTCAAATCATTTCAATAAGCGAGCCACAACGACATAAGTTGACTGCATTTTATAATAAATTATCTCAATTGATTATCCTTTTAAACTCATTGTATTGACTTCTCACACCAAACTCCATTTTTTTTTCAACTTCAACTTGCTTGAACATCAAATTTGTTCTATTTATTCATATTAAAACTAGAAAGTCGCAATTGTCAAACAAATACAAATTCTGACTTTCATTTCAAGTATTCTTCTCAGTATATTAGTTAACTCACAGAATTGATAGCTCCGTAAAGTAATTTAACAACGTCTGACGTAACATATATCGTGTCTCGTTTGTTTCAAAGAAACGGAGTAATATCTTACAGCTGGGACCTACTGACATCTCTAAAAACAAGACTGTTCATGTTGTGGAAAAGAGACAACAATATTCGCCGTATAGCGTGTTGTCTCGCTTTAATGTTGAAAGAAAACTGGTTTAAGATTTCATGGTAAGGGACTTACTGTCTCAAAAGATTCTTTATCAATATGATAATGTAAGAAGTGTTACTGTATGTGTCACATTATTATGATGATGTTTTTCATGGAATACAGAACATTATTATACAAGTATTATATTAAGCCAGTTCCTAGTACTCATAATTAATCTGTCGCTTCCCATATTGATAATGTATAAATATTCCACGACTTTCAGACAACGCAATCTAGTCTCATACCAAGCAGTGCTTTTATTATGAGTACTAGACAACTGATAAACATATTGATATATTTCTAAATACGTACTTATTAATGATAAATAACGCTCAGATAAGATATAAATAATTGTGTTCATCACACAAAGATTTGTCCTGGGTGGGAATCGAAGCTACGACGTCTGGTATAGCAGTCAGGGCCACGAGCCACAAGACCAACAGGTCTCTAACGCACCTGTTAGTATATCATACGTGTTTGACATTATAAGTGTGCTTGTTTAGGGCAAAAATTGTTTTGAGCTCCAAAAGGAATTCCTAACCATCATTATTTATAAACTTTGTAATTTTACTTAATATTTGTCTACATTCGCATTCTACTTTATCATTTTGATCGTCAACTATTCATTTAATTCCAATCTCCAAAGTTATTATCATCATATTGTATAAAACTATCTTAATATACAGAAATCTTCCATATATTATAAACAGTAACAACGTATGCGAAACCAGACGAAGACCTATAATATATTATATATAACACGATTTATTAGACATGTACAAGATATTCAAAATCTACAAATACTATATGATATCGCTTCAAGGGATTCAATTGATACTCGGAACAGGGTTAGCATAACACACACGATACTGTTACCGTGTAAATATTTGATATCTAACATTCAAACGGTATCGCAGAAGCAAAACGATTTAAGGACGAAAATTGTTATGTAAAAGTATGAAGTATAGAACAGGAGAAGATTTCGTAGACAATAAAAAAAAAAGGTTTATTACAGAAATATGTACAACTTTTACAGTTAATCTTACGTAAAAACCTCCTTTTAAGTAAAAAATATACTTGTGCTAGGAGGACAATGAAACTATGAGACCGGTTTTTAATCGCAACATGTTACAAAATGTAAACAGATGTTTTCTGGATATTGTAAATCGATTCTGTTTCACTGGTCATTTCTTAAACAAAGGTGATGTTACTCCCGGTAGCATAGCACAGAAAACGAGTGAGACATTCCGATCCAGTCCCGATAATCTGGGGTGACGGTTCATCCTAACTATTTGCGCACATACAAACACCCGGCAACGCTAAACATTACCTTTGCTTAGTGGACCGGAAAGCTCGCAGTCGACAAACAGCCTCAATACCAGCCAACACAGGCAAATGTTTGAGTGATTGCCTACATAGGTATAGAAGGATTCGCCAATTCAGCTTTTCACATGCTGTTAATACTTCCCCATTGACGAACACCAATATTCATGTTTTGAGTGAATACTCAGCCACTTTTGTAGCGATCTGTTTGTGGAGCATTCGTTCCCATTGTAAGTTTTTTCGAATTCAATCGTTTAGTGTCACGTTAAATTGGAATGTTTGTTGCTTTGATAGCTTGGGGTTTCGGAAGAGATGAAATAGATTTTAGCATTTTAGATTCATTGGTTGGGTTAAAAATGTACGAAACCCAGATTTCAAAAGTATCTGTTAATAGTTTAATACTTCTTAATATAAACTGTTTCGGACTACACGATGTCAAATATACAAACCATATTATCTGAACAAGATTAAATTAAGGTCTTCAGCAATTTCAAGTGTTCAAATAAAGTATTTACAGACAGAGCTAATAATGGTAGCGATCGGCAATCTTCGCCGCAAACAGCTCAGATGCTCCCCACGAATAGTTTTCTATCAGCAAAATAATTATGTTTACTATGTATTTTTTACATTTTTCATATATTTGCCAAGATGCAGCGTTCTGGAAAACTTCTCGTGGCAAATTGCAGTGCAAGTCGGCTGCCGCAAATATTTGAATTGTAGAGTGGGATTGCTTCGCCTGCTACGTATTCAGACGTTGTGTTTACATCGAGGAATAAAAATTCTTTGCGATTCGCAACTCGGCCGAGATCCTAGTCTAAATCTCAAAGAAAATTTCTCATCGGAAATATTGGCTTGGTTTGTTGGTGTTGAATGAGGCCAATTTTCTAGTATATTTCCAGTTGCCGGGTTCAGGTACTGCATAATGTTGTTTATTGGACCGTGACGAGCCGTGAAAGCTTTCGATCCGTTCGTGATTAATGTCGAAATACGTTTTAAATGCTGCGATAAAAGCGATGATTTATTCGAATCGGAGTGTTTCCGCGTTCCGTAATAATAGTATTAATTTTATTTATTGTATTTATTTCGTTTTTATTGCTTTTCTGATATTGAGTTTGTATTAACTTTTACGAGGCGTACCTGCGAACATGATAGGTCGGGGATTGTTCCGGGAGTTATTACTTTAGCATTTTTGGAGATATTTTTTCAGAATTGCATACTTGTTAATGTTCGATATCGCATCATTTTAAATTCAACTTTGATTGACAGTTCGACACCAAATTGGCGTTATTCAAATGCAATTCAGGTCTTTTCCACAACACTATTCATGTTTGTAATATCCCAATTCATTTTTTTTTCCGAAAATTCTTACTGGCACATAACAGAAAATTTTATCCTTAAAACTGGTTTCAGATATTTCAAATCATTTTCCAACTTACCTCCAGCAGCGTCCCTAGTTCCGAGGACCGATGCTATCTGCGGCCTCTCTTCATTGATGACCAGTTCTGCCTGCTCGCTGTACACTGAGTGCACTGTGGAGATGCAGGTCAGCCTTAACTGGCCACGCTCGAAGCTGTCAGGCCGCACCATGAAGGAGAGCTGACTTATTGATGCCACCTGATTGGAGAGGAAAGGCAATTAATATTCAGCTCTTAGGTAAGTCTCAATTCGTAATCAATATTATAGTAAGCAGTATTGTTTCGATATCATCATTATTCCCCTGCCCTTATCCGAATTATTATTTGGGGTCGGTGCACCATGTCTTTTTCTTCCACACGTTCCTATCTGACGTCATCTCGCAAGTCACACTCTTTGCAGCCATATCATCTTTCACACTATCCATCCATCATTTTTTTAGAAAAAAACCTAATTGGTTCCAAAAATCTTTCTTTTAATTTACATTCTCATTACTCATAAATTCTTCCTTCATCTAAATTCTTCCATGAGAATGATTTTTTTAGACTGTATCTTAAAAAATGACAAAAGGTCTTAAATCTATAAAAAATATACCTAATCGAAACAAATATTCACGTCATTCCATTACATCTCCCCAAATTACAACATCTAGTTATCCGCAGCTGTCATAAAGTTTGGCACAATTTCAGAAGTTACCTTATTGGAAGTTTCTGCTGTGGGTATTGGGTCAGTTGCATCCTCATCCAGAGAACTGTCATGGTGTCTCGGCGATGGCAGCACGACCGTGTCTTGACTTGGCAATAATTCACCATCCTGGGTATAGGACATATTAAAGATGATGTAAGAGAATAGAAGGCCGTTGAAGGGTTTCATAATACTAAGATACTTGATGCTATAGGTAAGGAAAAAAAATGATAAGATTTTGAGATAATCCGTTGTTTGGGTGTATTAAATTGAACATCAAAATTAAGGATATTAATTTCAAATTAAACTACTCACTAAGATACGAATTTCTGCGCACAAACTTATTCGTACAAGTAAGATTTTGAATAACTGAAAACCTTTTTAATTACCATTATTATTTTTCATAAAATTTATAACAAAAATCAGAAAAGAACAATCACTTGCTTATATTACCAGAACCCTACCAAAAACAACGTTTTCACCCTCCATAATGAATATGTTCACGACAGCGAAACGATTGGGTAGCGAACACGGTGCTTCAGCGTGACGTCATTAATCAACGTCAAAAACCAATTAGAGAATAATATTTGTACTGAGAAAATTTGCGGCTGTACCTATTGAAAATATCAATCTTGGTGTAGTAGAATGTACGAACTTTGGACCTAGAATGTTCTCTGAAATCTCTTAAAGGCCAGTCACTCTTTGATCATGACGTTAAATGAAAATACTTAGAAATTATCTCTAAATGCTCAAAATGTCAAGTCAAGCCTCAAAAGCCAGGTAATTCTAAAACTCAAAATTACCTGTTAAGACTAAATTCTATGGAACTGTTGTTAAGTTAAAAAATATTTTCTTTTGTTAATAAAACACCATAATAGCATGGTTATAGTAACAACTTCTACTTTTTCGTGGCATTTAAATTTTTTTCTGCTAAAACAAATATTATCGAACAGCCATTTTCAGAAAAAAAAAATCTATGAAACGATAAATATTTTTCGATCGAAAAACAATAGAACAACAGTGTGGTTGAGCAAACAAAAGAACTGTTTGATCCAGTTGACATAACTTATGCCCAACACTCTATTTTGAAACTGTTTAGTTTGTCAGTTAGGATTTTCCCGAAATTTTTGTTGCTAGCGAGTGTGGTTTAGAATTTAAAGCGCTTCAAAAAATAAATCGTCCGTTCAACCGATTTTTTTTCAACTACATATTTTTGTCAAGCCGTCCAAAGCGAGGTTCAGTACATCATTCTGAAATTTGTTTTATATTTTTTAACGTTACTTCCTTTACGGTCGTCGTTGCTTTCCATATGTTCACATTTGAATGCACAAGACATGTATTGCCCAAGGATCCGTTTTAAACTAACAAAACTATGTATTTTTGATGAAATATTGATATTTACCTATGAGTATTTTACTTTTGGGCAACGTACTCTTTTATATAAACAGACTGTATTTCTTTTGTAGAACTAAGCGTTAACAAGAAATATGCCAGAGAAAAAAAATGCTTAAATATTGACATATTACAGTTATTTCTTATTGCCAAATAGATGTATGATGTGTCACGATGATGATGTTAGGATGGTCACAATATCACATGCATCAATCGGTTAAATGATAGAATAAACACTGAAATACATACGTATTACCAACATAAACTTGAAAACATTACAAATCCTTTTCCCCATATACAAAAATCAGATGCACTAGACAGGAATCGGAACCAATGCTCGTTTTATTCTGTTTGAAAAGAGGCCATTGTTCTTTGGGATGGTCAAAAGCTATTGTTACCTGTATTGTGTCGACGAATGGCCCAAAGGCCTTCCACGGGCTGAATATGATGTTGTTGTGCTCGTCTCCAGGCGCTGGAGTACTCCGACTGTGGCTGTATGGAGTGTCTATTGACACCACTGGACTTGGCAGGATCCTCTGCTGGATTATTGGCTTGCCTTGGATCTGTGGACAAGATGAAAAACTTAGACAAACCACGACAGACTCGTATAATATTACACCTATTAACAACGATAAAAGGCCTAGAGACAAATTCCTTTAGAAAGTTAGATACGAGTAATTTGGCAATAGCCAGAAATACAGTAATGTGTTGTTGCTAGTTGTGACGCGCGGAACGGATGTCCGTTCTTAAATTATCTTTCATGTCTATATCGAAAACAGACGGGAAAAAAAACGAATGAAATTCAAGTAATAAATATTTTAACGTAATGAGGGTTACCACTGTTTCGTGGCTAGTTATGAGGCGCGGAACGGATGTCTGTTCTTAAATTATCTCTCATGTCTATATCTAAAACATGCGAAAAAAAAACGAGTGAAGTTCAGGTAATAAATATTTTAATGTAATAAGGGTTAACGAATATTTTATTTTTCATCGTTTACACTTTCTGTTTTAAACAACATTGTTTTCCTTATTTTTTTTACGATAGTCCATTAATATGATAGTATAAAAACCATTTAAATTTGGATTCTTAAAATTTATTGTGAATTTTTGGAGTAAGGTTTCCCAATAAATAAATGAGAAAATAAATCCGTAGTAAATTATTCTGTGGAATATTACAATATTTGTTAATATACACGCTTTATTAAATGATATTGTAAATTAAAACCCGCAAAAAATTACTGCATGGTTACGTATTAACAATTGTATTCATGATTTACTTAAAACATATTTTGTAAAACGATTAAAGAAAACAACACTATATTAACTAAAATAAATTTTATAATTGCAAAGCAATAAAAATGTTTATTAACATTATAATTTCGTTTGAGAGTTACACGTTATTACTGAAAGCAAGAATTGGAGCTAGAAGATTACATTAAAATTTTTGACACCCACGAGAACTGAACTTGAACTTTTCTTTTTTCATGTAGCCTATAAAATCCCACTGCTGGGCAAAGGCCTCCCCCTTTTCCTTCCAAACATCTCTGTCTTTTGCGATTTCTGACCATGTTTCTTAAAATGTCAAAATTCCTACATCTAACAATACAAGAAAAGAGATGTGGGTTTGTTTCTCTTTAGCATATTAATTGTACGAAACGATCAGTATAATTCTTTACCAGTTTTTCATAGACATCTCAATTGTTCATATTTAAGAGCTAAAATTGTGTAGCAATCAAAGATTGATCGCAGGTATTTGTCATAGCTCGTGTCTATGTAGCAGACAATTGTTTTATACCAGCACTTTATCAAACTACTTTGTGTTACTATTTAATAAATGTGTGCGGAACTTTAGTTTTGGGATGACTAAGATGGAATGTGTTTATTTCTTTTTATATCCTAGGTTTTCTATAAGAGGCTTATATGAAAAATGATGGAAATCTCTCGTACTAACATGATATATTATTGATTGTGTTTTACTGAATATTTAACAAACGTAATGTAGTAGTAAAATAAGTATGTTTATCTGTTGATTAGTACTCATGATACAAGCTTTGACACTAGTTGGCGTTGTATGAAAGTCGTGGAATATTATTTGTATCTCTTTCAATTCACGGAATAACTTCTAGGGAAGAAACCCGGTCCTTTTTAAAGGCTTACACGGGGACACAGGTCCAACATACAGAGGCCTTGTTGAAAACTTTAGTCTAAAATGTGATGGGGCACCTACCAAGGGCCATCCACCCCTGCTCTATAAAAGCGTGGACGGCCCAAGGTAGCTACAAAACTATTGCAAATTATGGATGAAACGGATTTGGGCTATGGATAGGATATGTTAGATGTTTTTCCTTCTCTAACTATGGAAAACTATGGCACCTGCCTTTCAATACATAAAAATGCAATTAAAATTGGCAGGCGGTGACTCGCCGGCTCCAAGATGGGCTCCCTATTATACCGCCACGATAGGCAGCAGGTGGGCAATACCAGAGAGTAAGGCTAAGGGGTGTAGAGAGGTGCGACACCGATATCGCCATCGTGGTAAGTCTATTAAAATATAGAGCAATTTTATAAATAAGCGCATGGCCTCCTTAAACAATCTAACTATCCATCAAACTACGACAATTTCCATCCCAAACTTCAAGCTCAAAACTAAACAAAAAATGTAAATGAAACTACTTTAATTAACTATCAAGTTGACGTTTCTGGCGAACACTTCGCCCCTCGTCCTTTGCCTAGTTTTAAATTAAAAACTTTGTTCAATAAGTAGTTACAGAAGAATTAATTGGTCCCAAGTTATTAGAATATAGCATCGTCAGTCGGTTACAAATGACTCGGTATTATTATAACTTTATAGGTCTCTTTGAGTCTGCTTTGGTTTGTAAAGATGAAAGGTTATTTGGGTATATTTTAGGGTCAAATATGCTTTATTTAGAAAGATGTAGGATATAGCCCAGTAAACAATGATTTGGTATCCAGTATTGATGGGAAATCAAAGAAAACTTGATTTTAAGACCTTTTTGAGTGTCTAAATCTTGGACCGAATGAAATATATAGGGACTGCAGAAAGCATGCCTGGGCCGGATATGCTTGTTCAACCTGTAGATTGACACTCTTAATTGAACAGGAAGGTGCTGATTGATTCTATAGTATTCGATAGCTTTCAATGATTTGATAAAAACAAAATATTGAAAAAAAAAACACAATAAAAAATAGCTTATGCAATTTGAGCCCCACCCTAACCAGTACATTATCATCATAATATTTCCTCAGAATTGGATAAAACCCTTTATGACTAAACTTAGACGGTGATCAGTCACCGCTGTATAGAGTCCAAGCGTCTACGATAGAGACGTACCCGATGATTGAGCGTTACATCGCTCATGGCGGACAGAACGCTCTACTGCTAGTGTTGTACAATGCTTGTATCGATAAACTGTTGTTTGGAAGCGGGTCTTTACTATTTTATGCTTAAATAAATAAATTTACACAAAAGTTTGACGGATGAAAAATCTGAGCAGGTGCATAAAATTACAGATTAAATTGATGGGTTTTTCAATTTTATTAATTGTATATTTCAGAGTTTTCGTTTCTGATATTCAGTATTGAATGTGCTTATATTGAATGATTTTAATTTGTTTATTTTATTTAATGAGCTATAGTGATGTCTCTGATAAATTATTACGATAAGCTCGAATAAGTATTTACGATATTGATTTTTATTACCTACATACACTTAACGTCATCGTTTGCTATTTAGTATCGATAAAAACATCGATATTGAATTCCCAAAGGCTTATTTTTATTTCAATTAAACAACAACGATAACAATTCACGATTTTATCGATAGCCACTAAATCAATCTCTACTTATCAAGCGAGTAATGTCGGGGCTTATTATGAACGGAACTGTCATCGGATGCCTATTACGTTCAATTGCCTCATAAATTTTAGTTTCAAGAGCCCACTACGCTATGAAACATTGTTTTGTCGTCCATTGCTGCGTTACTAGCACAATATTAATGTAGCCCCAGTCCGTAGCAGTAATGAACTGCGAAGTGGAAATTTATGTGTTTCAGTATTAATATTTTGGTAAATCATTTTTGATATTTAATTGAGAGGGTTTATGTAAATCCTTTTAATATAAATTATCTGAAATGAGTACTGACTTATTCATGTTTATTAAATTATTTCGTGATGTTCTTTGTAAATGAATGGCTGGAGGTTAAACGTATTAATGTTTTAATAATTAAACAGTACTTGATAACTAATGAAATGAAAATAGTTTGATAATAAAAATTGAAATATATATACTAAAACAAAAGAGTAACTTATTTAATCTTTTGCCTATGTAGTATCTTATAAGAAGATATTGTTAAAATGATGACTAGCGACGAAGTTACATTAAAATCTTCTAACTTTTTCTCGCGGCTATGCCTGCATGGATTTCACTTACCTATACCTGCTAAACATTAAACTTATTTACATTCGGGGAAAAAATGGTCTGTGCTAATCCAGGATGTCTGCTAACTCCATACCAAATTTCATTCAAATTGCTTGAGCCCTAAGCGTAACCGAGTAACAATCATCCATCCAGCGGTACTCACAAAGAGTTTGTTACTCGTTGGCGTTTATAATATTAATAGGAATTTTGGAATATTCCTTGATTGGACAATGACAAATTAAAATTTTTGCTCATCTGCACATGTCCTTTGATTTTAACCTTACCCCTTACATGTATATGTACCTTATAATAATACACGTTACAATATCAGTTCCTACTATTTTAAATAGCTCCAACCTATTAATGATTAATCCTTTTAGCGCGCCCCATTTATTCAGGATTAGTGACATGGTTACGAACATAATTGGCATTACTGGAATCATGATATTATCGCTGCAACTAACTACGATTTATGGATAATCTGATTTTGGTGACAATACCAACTTTTGACTCATGTGGTTTGCTTAACGAACAACGGTTCTATATTTAGGAATTAAGTTAATTTCTGGACGTTATGGTAGGTGGATTTTCAAAAAAAAACAATAACAATAAATTCGTTTTTTTTTGTCATTATTTCATCATCATCATCGTTATAATATTAGAAGTCAGTCTTATTTTGCTTGTGTCAGCGATGATAAGAAAGACGTTCTCGTACTTATCGATGTTCGACGAAAAATAAATTGAATCGAAACAGATGTTATTTTTGAATATGCCAGAATTCGAACATGCTGCAAAAATTACATAGGACGTTACGCAAGCCGCACGAGCCTCCGTCCGATCCAATTTATTGTATTTTTTTAATAGTTTCACGTATTTTATGTTCGCTCCCGTGCCTATTATAGTCCGCAAAACAAATATAACTCAAAACGGGCGTACAATACAACTGGCCTTTTTCTATTGTTTGCCAAAAATATCCTCTATCTATGGCGTTTAACAATTTGCCCACGTCCGCGCCGCGTCGCTGCCGCTGCCGTAGTTGTGCTCCACCGTGCACTATTTAATACGACCGTGGATTGAGCGGGATATTGTTCTTGAAAAATAGGATATTGAATGTTACTGTTCCTAAAAATCAACGTTGGAAAAAAGTAAAACAAAGATGAGACGATGTTGTTGGCGTATTAACATTTACGCGATATATTGTCAATATTGTTTAACAAATAACGGGTCGTTGATTGGTAAAATAAAAAAGCTCACAACGTGGCTAGTAACAAAGTTATGAAAATATCGTTATAACATTATTTACCAACCAAACATAAAATAAAGTAAAATGTACTGAAATATTAAGTACATCACGAAAAAAAAATCCAATTAGACCAGCCTTACAACTTACGAACTTGTAAAAATATCCAACGAAATTTAACAATTATCTCACGTAGCGCATGTAACAATAGTTTTGTTCCACCGCGCACCGTTTAATATACCGTCCGCATGACGTCACACGAAGGCTCTTTCATAGTAAACTGTCGGTGGCACGCTGACACGGTGTCACGCGCGACACGTGACGCGGTCAGCGTGACACTACCCCTCCGTGTATTAGATGGGAAATGTTATTGAATTTGTAATCGGAACGTTTTTCTAACGATACAAAGGTTTCCGTGCTAAGGTGTTGAAAGGGGCGAACGTTTTTGTTCTTTCAAGGTTTTTTGAAATAAGAAACCTGTCTGACAACGCCGGTATTTCATTCTTATATTATTAACTACAAAGCCTACCGACCAAACTACATATTTTACTACAACAATGAAATACCGAAAATAAGGTTTTATTATTGTTGCCAAATAATTTATCAACAAGCAGACTTACAAATTAATACTTAATAATTACTTCATCAAATTCAAGTTAGACAATCAACTTCAAACAAGTTATATTCGACAGCTCTCCGAAATCGTCTTATTTATTTGAACAAACTTAAATTGATAAAATATTGAGCCACGCTAGCTTTGTCCAAACCGCGTACGAATAAACACGCTGTCAGTTTCTATAAGAAAGAAAACAATCCCAAACATTTTTTGTGTTCATCGCAAAGTATCGGACAGCTAAAGAATTGTTCAGAAATTATTTCGTCTGAAAATATAATATTTATTTGCTTTGATGTTGGGGACGCGATATTTTATTGTCCGATGTTCAAACGAGTTTTTCTATGAAACATATAAGACGATTATCTAATAAAGTTTTGATGGTACTTACAATAAAGGTAGTAAGATGAACGAACCTCAATTAAAAAGTTACAAAATCTTTGTAAACTTAAGCTTAAATACGAAAAAAATATACAAATAAAACAAAAAAACAATATGGAAACTATACACTAAAAAGAATTACACGAAAAAAATGTGTAAAAAGAAGAACAAAAACCTCGGAAAACCCGTAAAACAACGAAGAAAATATTAAAACAACTTCTCAACACAATTAACACGGTGAGGACCACAAAAAAGGGGGCATTTATCAAAAGTAGAAAGATTACTACACCAGGATTTACCAAGATCCCGCGGAATATTATAACGACGTGCCTCCCGGGTAAATGACATTAGAATAGAAAAGAATAAAATGGAATTAGCAACACAAAGAGGCGAGCGCGGACGCGACTTGAATAAATTCCTCATACATGACTTTTGTAGAGAGAAATTAGTACGAGCTAGGGCAGTAAAAACTGGAGGCGTTACCCGTGTCCACTAAACAACGCCGGTTCCTGTATAAGTAATTTATTGTCTGAATGTGGCTCTACTTTTTATTTGTCATCTTTCAATATATTTTTTTGTCTCTGCAAATATCATAATTATTTTGTGTTATAAAACTAGTCATTTTGTTAGTCTACGTCAATTATGTAATGGAATTCTTTCTGGCGTAAGTTTTCTTACATTATTTTTTGTTGATATGTTATTGAGAAAGAAGTAGTAAGCAGCATTTTTTCGTGGTGACACTATAACTGCGTCATAGGTCTTATTTTTTACCAGACTAGAAGTAACTAATAAAAAAAAGGTATTGATTTAACCATAAAACGTAGTAACCAATAAAAAGTCTTAGTGTAAAAAATGCCCAAGTTGTTTTGTTTATAAGCTCAAAATTAAAAGGTAAATAAAACTGAGTTACTTTCAAAACTTGGTTAAAACAAAGGAAACAGCCAGTTATTTCTTTGCAAGTGACAGGTTAGCTGGCCTGTTGAAGTTTGCCAGTAAACGCGTTAAAAGAAGCATAAAGAAAATCCCTTTTTTTGTTTATGATTTTAAACCAGTTTCATTTAATCAAGCTAGAATGTAAATTAATATTTCTATTTCACTGTTTGCTTTTGTAAAAGTAATTTTTCATACTAGTTAGTTGTTACCTTGTTGAATGTCAGATGTAGCTGCAAACCCATTAACTCCTCTGACGCAGTCGGTTAAAAGTAACCTATGTGTTAATCCAAGGTGTCAGCTAACCCCATATCAAACATCAAAATTGATTTAGCCGATTAAGCGTGCGAGAGTAACAAACATCCATCCATCCATTCCCAAACTTAATCTCTTTATAGTGTACCTGTGTAGATAAAACTGAATATTCCTTTGAAAAAATAATTTTATTTTAGTACCTTAAAACAAACTACAATAAAATTAAAACCAAATGCGTCGCAAACTTTCTTTCATTCTCAGACAAAACATAAACAACAAAGCATAACGAAATAGTTCAATAACAAAAGAAAATAAATGACTAACAATAAAGTTTTTTGAACCTGCAAATTTGGGGTTGAAACCAGGCGATGACGTCATAAGTACATTTAACGAGCTAATTATCAAAATTCGGATAGGAAAAGCCAGTGCTCTCGACTCCGTATGCGGGTCGCAACGAATATGGAAAATTCGTAATTATTTTAACATTTTCGTAACTATTTTCTTCTACATTTGTAGATTTGAGGTTTTGGTTCTGAATCCAATTTTCAGCAGTCGAGTTGAAATTCTAGTTAGGATTTTAAACTTCTGAACATTTGAATTTATAATAATTAAATCAATTTTCATTAGATCGTGTTTTTAATACAATAGCAACTTTTATCCTAGACAACCTAACAACATTTTATCCTAGAAAGCAAAGTTCTCTATTTTTTAAATAGTCTTAGAAATTA
The DNA here is from genome assembly GCA_941860345.1 of Chrysodeixis includens. Classification (NCBI taxonomy): domain Eukaryota; kingdom Metazoa; phylum Arthropoda; class Insecta; order Lepidoptera; family Noctuidae; genus Chrysodeixis; species Chrysodeixis includens. Next base: position 11,155,232 of record OW796098.1, on the reverse strand, counting down.
ATATTTTGTCAGAAGCCGATAATTTGTACGCGAAGGCCATTTTTTTAATATTTATGTTTTTTGATAAAACTCAGAAAACGGAAAACTGTATAAACGTCTTGTTGGTATAATGCCATTTACTGCGTTTAAAAGAAATACATAAACAAAAGACGCTCGAAGTGGTCCAAAATGAAAATTCATGTCAAGAAAGTTGGAAACGTCTAAACTTTTCATCTGACACTTACATTTAACTTTTATAGCTTTGTAACCGAATAAATACTCATATGTATTTACAAACGTTTCATTTTATAAATAAAGAGTTAATATAATACACAAATTCTGGTATATAAATAAAAAACGCGCTACGATTTACGGTACATCAAATTATAGCACAAAATGAATGACTACAATAGAAATGTTACCTGTATAAGCGTGTTTCATTTTCACTGTTTGTTGAAATGTGAATATTATAATAGAGACCGTGATTAGCATCATTGATATTCATGGAAACTCTAATCAATATTCTTTCTCAACGTACTTTACTTCAATACCTGAGAAATAGGGTTGGCAGGCAGTTGGTTAAGTTTTTTCAAAATATTTCACAATCTACTACGAGTATCGGTACTAAAGTCAATGTAAATACTTCTAATGGATAAGAATATTAAATACAAATTGCCAGAAACTTGTAAGGTACATAAATATATTATATCCTTCAATATTCAGTACGGATACGCCAATCTAATAATATACCTTATCCTCATCGCTTCTAAGCCTCATTCAGCTTACCAGCTAATATCGTACACATACATATTAGTTCACGTGCTTATATCATATTTTATTCAAAGACTTTAACGGAGCTTGATTTTGCGAGCGCCCACAAAATTTACATATCTGAACATAACGGTAATATCCTTGCCAATTCCCAAGCCGATGTAAAAGAAAAAATAAAACATGTATATGGGAGGTTTACAGGGAAATTCGAAGGTTCACCTGTGGTAACCCTGGCTGAAAACAAGACAGTAATTCACGCCTTACTCCGCGACACATATCGAATAAGTAATTCTATAAAGCCAGACGCAGACCTATGGGAATGCTGGAATAATGCAACATGGTCGCCGGCAGGGGAATACAGAAGGAGCTTCACATTAAGACTGTTTGTAGTATGATTATTTTAATTCTCTTTTATCTGTAGTTTTTCTAAGACTTAGACATTTTTAGTAAAGTATTTTATTTCGAAACCCTATGTAAATATTATTTAAATGTCGATTATAGCTCCAAAAAAGACCCCCCTCTGTTAATTAACAGCCTATGTGTCAATCTACAGTGCCTCGTGTGTGTTAACTCTATATAATTTCATCAAAATTGAACCAGCCGTTTGAGCGTAAAAGAGTAACGAACGTCCATCCATTCATAAGTTAATACTTAAAATTAAATGACAATGGCTTACATTAAAAAAATCTTCCTATATTAAACAACTCGAATGATGTTTGATGAGTAAATTAATTTATAATAGACTACATATATTTTGACAAGATTAAGCCTTTTTATTTCTCAATTTCAGTACTAAGGTATTTCATACTAATAAGCACTAACCTTTAAAAACACAGCAAACAGTAATATATTATACATAGATGACATGATGTAAATCCGGGAAATGGAGGAAGAATGGAACACGTTAGTATGCGCTAGGGGAATACACAAGGACGGGCGTAGGTCGGACGAATAACTTTTATTAAGGAGATTTTATGCTTTTATGGATTTTTGTTTTGGTATTCAATTTGTTTTTTCACGTTGTTAGATGGTAAAAAGTGTACATCATGACAATTAATCAATATTTTTTGTTATATTTAATTTCTATTAGAAAAATCTTTTTTTTTTTAATAAAATGGTTTTGCAGTCAAAACACATTTTTCCTTTTTTTTGTAACAAAAGCTTGTTTAAAGTTCATATTGTGTTCTAGTCAGAATAATTATTGTGATATAACCCATACTACATTAGTAATACAGTACAATAATAGACAGAAACTATACTAAACAAATAATATGTACCTTTTTAAACTAAACTTACATAACTTTTTATTCAGTAACTGACTGGAGTTGTCTAATATAAAGCAGATACCATATTCCAGTATAAAAACACATCATGACAAACAAAATCGCAACAATCCAAACATTGTATACTCATTTAAACAAACAAAAATCAGACGAACAATCTCTACATAACTAGCTCTACAAGTAATAAAATAGCGCCTTTAAAGTGTTTGTTGTAACAACACTAAGACAAAGGAACTGTTTTAAAACCGGCAACTTTTATTTGCCTAACAAAGTTACTAAAAGCTGCTGTTTAACGATAAAGAAGTTTTATTGTCAGCACTTTTATTCAAAGTACATTGGATGTAGCGTTGATATTGTTACTAGTTTGAACTGTCTGTTTTGTTTTTTTAATTGAAAGCTATTGGGTTTTTGTATCGTTTTGTTGAATCAATTGGCTAGTGCTTGTAAATTTTTGTTAATAGATTTTTTGGTGTGTGTGCTGGTTACAAAATTCTATTCAATTTTGTATTCAGGTCGTTTTTTTATAAATAAACGAAACTGTAGGTAATAGAAAAATGACTAAAATAGATAACTATGTTTATCAAATTTAGTACACGTAAATAATAAAAATATAACGCCAGGATTAAAAGAACATTATTACATTATGGAAACAGTCTGAAATCGTACAGAGCGAAGCAATCGAACACATGGGTTAAGTTTTTCATTAAAAGCAAAGGGTATAAAACCTCTTTTTTAAGTCCAACAGGTAGAGTTCTCTTCCATTAAAAAAATAATAACTCAAACTTTTAAAATCGACAGTCACTTTTTTCTAAAAACAATTCATATCTACAAATCAATTTTTCACGTTCCTTTTTCAAACATTTTCCCGAACACGTGGCTACCGACTCTACAAAGTTACAAAACAAAATGTGCGTGATCCGTCGGTAATAGGTTTAGCTAAACCTTTGATCCGAGCAAGGAATCTGACGTTTAATTAGATTTCCACCATTATGTTGCTCGGATCATAACAGGGCACATTGTGAGAGGTTACGTGGGTAGATGACGAGTTTAGACTTTAATTTACAATATGTTAGCCCTGAAAAGATCGTGGGGCCGTGTTGTGTTCAGTTAATTAAATTGATGGGGTTGAGAATTTGTTTTTTATTTATAAGTGTTTTTTATCGATTTCATTTAAAGACCTGTAAGAATTGTTTGTTTAATTGTGTATTTTAAGATATAATTGTTTGAAATTATGGCTTTTGTTTTTTTAATATTTTCTAAAAAAATATATTCAATAGACAGAATACCGTATTAAGTTTTAAAATAAAATAAAACAAAATAACGTATTTTTTAAAACAAGACAAATTTACTCACTTGTATATGGCATTTTTTTATATAACGTCGCTGGATTGAATATTTTGTAACTAACTCCACTCTAAAAACGTCTAAAAAATCTCAGATGCCATTGCCTCCTTTCATAGTGTGTATAAAATTAAGAGTATAACTTGCTCATTAAGTGATAATAAATGTACGAAACTAGCCTCTAGGATGATAAGCTATTTTTTACGAATAAAATAACGTATATGACGCATAAATCACGTTAAAAATAGCGAGACATTAATATACTACGACCTCTAACCCGAACATATACATTTTAATCCACATAAAGCTGAGCCTAAAACTTGCGCGGTATTACCAACATTTATCATAGGAAGCGTCAGAAATTCGACCCAAATCGCGGAAGGTTGTCAAACAAAGTGACATCTACGACACAAAGGACCGATGGGACTTCATACTCCCTTCGCGATGAAGGGTTGAAAGGTTTATTTAATAGGTCGGGTTTATCGGCCGAGTGTGTCCGAAGTCTGCCAAATTAAAATACAATTATGTGTTGGTAACAATAATTTCGAAACGTTTTCATTTGAGGACGGTTGATGAGGAATGGGGTATTTTTAGACCGTAGTTAGGTTTGGGTTTGATGGAGATTTCGATAAAGTTGTTTTGTATTTTGTACTGAATACTGCTGTCCTTCTTAATTGTTTAAGAACGAGAGTTAACATTATGATTGTGTGTGCCTGGCTACCTGATTTAGAATGTCGAAAAATCTCGAAGAACCTTCATGAAAAATCTACCGCCTCGACTGAAAATAGTATGACTAAAGTTATGGAAGTGTGACAGCGGACTCTACAATGACGTAGAGCGGTGTTTATCTTCAAGTACTGCAATATTTAACTTCTAAAAAGAGATGGTCAGCATAAAGATCCTTCCATTTTTATTTGTAAAATGCAACTTCATTCAGATATTCTGAATTAAGACCCATTTAAAGTCAACGTAGCAATTAACCGAGCAAGTAATTAGTATCTGCGCTATTTGACGTCAAGGCTAATTAATCTAATTATGCGACAAGTCTAGATTTAACCCGCTTTGGATATTACTGCAAACATGGAACGAGCTAATTAGTACTGTGGCTAAATACTGGTCCTCAGAGGTAAAGGATCAATACAAATAAGTATTTTTATTTTCAACCACGGCTAATATTTTGTTTCAAGTGTTATGATTTCAAATTGGTACGACGAGACTAAATTAGGTAAACGTCTCTTTGCAAAATATTAAAACATTACAGCAATTATTATTGACCTGTGTCTGTATTACAAGTTTTTTTGTAGTAGTAGTAGTGCTAAATAGGTACACACATTATGTACCTAGCTACAAAAATAGAAAAACTCTTTTAAGAGCTTATTATACAAAATGTTATTTGAAATTCCGATTTTTTTCACCCCTTCTATTCTACATTTTGATGCTTATTTAAAGAGAAATCTCAAATCAATCGTTTAAACACAGCCAATAAAAACCTCTTCAATAAAACTTCGAACAGAAAGTTTCATTAAAAATAGTAGAGTAAAAGAGTCAAAGTACTGCACAATAAGTTCTCTGCAAACAACTAATAATCCTCGTTGGTTTAGCTCATTATTTGTTAAAGAACTGAGCTATTGGAAGTGTATTGCTCGTTTCCTGATCTCGCGAGTCGGGAACAAAAACACTAAGAAAAATGCGGCCAATCAGACAGAGTTATATGCTCTTGTGCAATTTTAAAGTAACGTTGGATTTTTGATTTGATGTCTGGTGGATTTGCATGTTGGATGATTGTATGTAGACAAATTGTAGAGCAGTGATTTGGTTAGATAAATATGAGTAATTTGTTTTGTTATTCGCATACAGTAGCTGGATAATAATACAGCAAATCAAACAATGAAATGTTGCCATAGTCTTCACCACAAATATTGTATGTACCTTTCGATGTAATAACGAAAGATATCATTAAACGGATTACAATTGCAAATTAAAACTTCCAAATAAAGATATTTGAAATTAGCGATTTTAGTAAATAATATTCCATGTAGGTATCCAGTAGTGAGCTCCTCGACTAACAAAATGCCTTGACATTACTCCTTAACAAAAAAAACTCAATACTTCAAAACAAAAAAGCATCGCGTATCAGGGAATCCGTATTTTATCTGGTAGAAGCAAGAAGTTTGTACGAACAGAGTTACGGGCACAACTACTACGTTCCTGAGCCAACAAACAAGAGACGTATTTGTGCAAAGGCTGGATCACTCTATCGGAAACTCTACCGTCTCCTAAGCTTGTTTTTCTCGAGCTCACAGCAAAGTTCTTTGTGTAACCATCGTTTGTAATACTAACCGCTTAAAACCTAAGATATCGGGCGTTTTGTGGCGTTCAGTCGCAAGTTTTTAGATAGTTGCACCTATTTTATGGAAAGAGTTTAGCTGCAATTCGGATATAAGCTGCAATTGCTTGGACGATAGAGCCTGGAATACAATAATTTTGTAAAAGATAATGATGACTAACTCACAAATGTTTTTTTGCTCTCTGAACGAGAAGAAACCTTTCAATTATCATGTGGTGAGATATTTACAGTCCTATTTAATTATAAATGACCAAGGCTATCCACTAATAACGTTATCTCATAACATATCTATCATAAGCACTAATACCAACATTCTACACACACTAAATAAAGACGTTACTTTCCAAACACGTTATCGCTATTAAAATTCAATATCAAATCGCTTATTACGCTAAAAGACGCCATAATATAACTGCAACACGAAAATAACTACCCAATGTAGTTGATGGTACCGGCAATAGCTATCTATGACCGCAAACGATATTCACTTACGGCGATATTCCGAGCACGAGAACTAAAACTCGCTTTTAAAATTCTGTTTTAAAACGTAGCAAGTGAACGGTACTTTAAAGTACCCTATCGTTACTTACGATTATGTTTTACGGTAGTTTTTAAGCTTTTAAGGGGAGATTTTCAGAGAAATATTCCGTTTTTTTTTGTGTAACGTTTTTAGGATAGTTTTAGCTAGTCATTAGTCAGTTGTTTCTTGTCTGTGTGATTTGAATTGTGTGTGTAGTGGTCTCTTTGTTACTTTTTCTTAGATGTAGTTGGCTAGAGTTGCAAAAACCAATATAATATTGTATATACTTTCTTAAAGAAAGGTTTAAAAATACAATTCTGAGAACTACGTGGGAGGAATTTCCATGAAGGAAACTTAACAAAGTTCATATTATTTTCACGCTATTTGATACTACAGCTCTATACACATAGTAAAACAAGAAACAGGCAAATAACTACATCTTCAAAAGCAAACTCCACCCAAATGGTTTTACAACACTTTCGAACTAACATTCACGTACACTCAAGGCCTAATGTTTGAGCAATAAAAATCTACTTCAAAACAGCACTAAAGTCTCCACGGACGTTTTAAGTTCAAAACTTAAACTGCACATTTAATCCGGCCGACACACACATACACACACGTACACACACGTACTCACACACACATCAATATTTGAGTAGTGAAATCCTTTTATAGCGAAATCTACTCGATATTTTACTCGATTCAGTTTATATAAATACGAAGTTGTTATTTGAAGATGGTAATAGGCTGTATGTAGAAAAGTTGTAACATGAATAAATAGAGATATGTATGATTAATGAGAATTATATAAAAGCTTTGTCTTTGCGAATATCGGTTATAGCTGCAAAAACATTACCCTCATTCAAACGCAGTCGGTTAAGAAGCCTGCCTTAATCCACGATGTCAGCTTACACCTTGCTAAACTTATATCTTGATTAGACGCTGAATAAAAACTTTTTCGTTTATCATTTCTTTTTGTCGAATAAAATTGATTAGCTAACCCATTATTTTGTGCGTTGCATTCCGTCGTCGCCGTCATTACGCGTATTGTCATTTTCAGTATTTTAAAACGAAATATTAATCCTAAAGACAAAGGTTTAATTTAAAATAAGTAAATTTATTTAACAAAGACTTTATCTATTTTACAAAACGTTTAAATTACCTGTCATGTTTCAAGAATGACTCTTAACAATTTATTCACTGAATTTGTAAAATTGACCTTTACAGTTCATATAAAATTGTAATCTTAAACGAATGCATCAAATTCAAACGTCACTATAGGTGACATCCAATTAAGAATGACTTGTAATAGAAAAATCTTATTACGCTTGACATTTTAACAAATATTTTTTAAAGAATCATAATCCAATTACTTTTAGGCGCCTTCAATGTGAAAATCGTAACTAGTTTTTGTTGCGTAGCTAATGAATACTGTCAGACTTTTCGATTAGTTATTACTTGTGACTAGACAGCAAAAGATATGAAGTGATCAATGCTTACATACACTTTATCGTGTAAGCTTTAAGGTTCAGAATTGAATGACTCTTTGTAGTTGTTAGGGTAATCTTTGAATACAAAAGAAAAACAAGTGAGCGAAAATGTTTACTATTTTCTCGAAATAAACAGTGTATTAGGAACTCTTTGTGTTTTTAATTTCGTCACTTTAATTTTGTAAGGTCAAGAGACATCCAGCTCGATTCAATGTTGTCTTAGAAAATGAATACCGGGATAATTTGTAACCACAATGTATTTAATATTTCTTTAATCGGTGGTGAACCAGTATTACTATATTATAAAAGAATTTTAGGCAGTTAAACTTTGGGAAACTAGCACATGTACATAAACTAAAATTAGAAAGCCACACAAACGTCTAATGTTTTTATTGCGCTTATCCAGAACAAGAAAACTTTATAAAAAGGCAATAAAATAAAGCAAACAATACACAAAAAGATTTATCTACGAAAATACGATTAAACTGATGTACGAAATAAAACAAGCGAAATAGTGGTCCAGAGTCATTTATCAAGCGTCGTGACGTCACGACGACAAACGCTGACGTCAGAATCCAGTACAAATTGATTTCATTATTGTTGCAATGCGGTGTTTATGTCAAATTACTTTTAAGCTTATTTATTTCGTTAGAGACACCGTTTGGTTGAGTTTGGACCGTTTGTGCTAGATTTACAGACATATAGAAGATAGAAATAGGATAGATGCAAGGGCAAGATACAGAGGAGAATGGCATAAACACAGGCCTATCCTAGCAGTGGTTTATTCGAAGCTGATAATGATAATGACGCTCAATTTGCATTTCGTATAAATAATTAATTATTACCAGTACAATTTTCTTTGTTTAGTATAAATTTATAATTAATTTAAAATTAATTATTGTGAGTATATTTTTTTTTAGCAGCTATTCCTGTGGGTTTTCAAATAAATTGTAAACGTTATTAATTAACTCAGCTTATTACGGTCCGCTGCTGGAAATACATCTGCCCAGTAGGTAACAGGGTGCCTGGTAACCACTCATCCACTTTCACGATCCAGTCTAAGATGGCTCGATCTTTGACTTTTGATTTACCTATTTTGTACCAATTATTTCCTCCTCGTAATTGTAATGCACGGCTTAGACTGCCAGCATGTGCCTCAAGATTGTACATTAAGCCTCTCCTGATCAATTAGTCTAAGCGGAACATTATTAACTCAGCACGTCAGTGCCAGTAACCCATCATATACGTAGAGGCTCCAAGAACTACCTTTACTAATATATCTCTCCCCTAGACACTGTCTTGTCATGGGATAGTTAGACATGATCTTTACCTTATTTTTAGGGTCTATAATTGTTTTTATCTGCCAGTCCTGTGGGATGTTCGTCAGAGCTACCGCGACCCTGGCGCTCAAAGGGCTCCAGGAGGAACGTAGTAGGTTTTAGTCATTAAAATTCTGACACTCCCTCCCACTGTGCCCACAGCGGGCGGGGTCATTTGATGATTTTCCAAAAAAAAAGGGTCTATAATTTTTTATTCAGTTTTAGTAAGAACGAAGATCATACGTTAAGCCTCCCTGACCAATTTGTCTAAGCGGAACATTATTAACTCAGCACGTCAGGTACTAGGAGCCCATCACTTATGTAGGGGCTCCAGGAACCACCGCCAGACGCCAGTAATATATCGCTCATTAATAACCTCTAGAAACTTTAGGTCATGGGATAGTTAGACATGCACTTTACCTTCTTTTTAGGGTCTATGATTGTTTTTATCTGCCAGGGCTGCGGGATGTTCGTCAGAGCTACCGCGACCCTGGCACTCAAAAGGCTCCAGGAGGAACGTAGTGGGTTTTAGTCAGTAAAAGCCTGACGCTCTCTCCCACTGCGTCCCACAGGGGGCGGGCCATTTGATGATTTCCCACGAAAAAAAGGGTATATAGCTTAAATTCATTTTTAGTACCAGGACAATATGCACCTGAACATCACACGTTAACCCTCCCTGACCAATTTGTCTAAACGGAGCATTATTAACTCAGCACGTCAGGTACTAGGAACCCATCACTTATGTAGGGGCTCCAGGAACCACCGTCAGTAATATATCGCTCATTAATAACCACTAGAAACTTTAGGTCAAAGGATAGTTAGACCTGGTCTTTACCTTCTTTTTAGCATCTACATTTGTGAACCTGGCACTCAAAAGGCTTCCAGGAGGAACATAAGGTCACACGTTAAGCCTCCCTGACCAATTTATCTAAGCGGAACGTTATTAACTCAGCACGTCAGGTACTAGGAGCCCATCACTTATGTAGGGGCTCCAGGAACCACCACCAGTAATATATCGCTCATTAATAACCTCTAGATACTGGTCCTGGGATAGTTAGACTTGACCTTTACCTTCTTTTTAGGGTCTACAATTCTTTATTTATTTGCCAGGGCTGCGAGACGTTCGTCAGAGTTACCACGACCCTGGAACTCAAAGAGCTCCAGGAGGAACGTAGTGGGTTTTAGTCAGTAAAAGTCTGACACTCCCTCCCACTGCACCCGCAGCGGGCATTTGATTATTTCACACGAAAAAAAGTGTCCATAATTTTTTGTACCAGGGCATTATGCACCTGAAGATCACACGTTAAGCCTCCCTGACCAATTTGTCTAAGCGGAGCATTATTAACTCAGCACGTCAGGTACTAGGAGCCCATCACTTATGTAGGGGCTCCAGGAACCACCGTCAGTAATATATCGCTCATTAATAACCTCTAGATCACGGCATAATGGAGGATGCACGCCGATGCCATGACGCTGTTGTTACATTCTGACAGTTATTTGACAGCATGAAGAATGGGTAGAGGTTGGAGTTTAAAGGTACTTGTACTGAATGAAAAAGGAAGGGCTGTACTGGTTATATATCAACGGAAATCATAACTAGACCGTGAAAATGCAGGCTGCCATTTATTTTTACTGTTAAAGGATTTTTTTGTTTGAGTTTGATATAGGCTTTAATAATATATGTGCTTAGCCTATCAATATATGAAAATAAAAGAAAACAGCACAACAAATAAAATTCAGTCTAGTAATACTGGCAGACAAACAAAAATTAAACATATTTTTCAACGAAAGCTTAAAAAATCCGAATAGAAAATAAGTACTTCTGAAAAGAGTAAAAAACACATTCAACCTTTTTTGTCATCAAAGGTTTTTCATCTATTCCATCCAACCATTTTAAAATACGAAATAAAAGGTTTTTCCCGTCGAACTATATTTTATTTGAACTATGACGTCATAGAATTACCAGGAGCACAGTATACCTATATAGCTGTTGTTTGGTTGCACCCGATATCTGTTCTCAGAACGTCAGTGATACATCGGCCCTTTATAACTCATGCTAGCCTGGTTATTAATTTGAATGGTCTACCATGGCATTTATTGAGCGATGTGACAATTATTGGAGTCTTGATTAAGTGGGCAACGAAAACATAGAGGTATATGTTACGTTGATATTGCTGGGATAATTATTTCAAGTGGAATTATGTAACAGATGATTGTAAATGTATAAAGTAATGTGTTACTATGAATAACGATAATTTTTATTATTTTGTTATCATATAGTCACTTATATTCTATTTTTTTTATTTTGGGCAATTTACAGGCAATCTCCAAGACTTACCTCAAACTATCGTAAGGAATATAAGATAACTTTTATATATTTTTTTAAAGCAAATTGTACTTACATCTCTTCCATTTAGCAACCACGTGAGATTAGCCGGCGGATCAGCAGGTGGCGATGAGCACTGTGCCCTGAGCGAGTCGCCTGACGCGTACCAGCCTTTCTCCGCCTTTATCGTCGGCTTATCCGGCGGCAGTTCTAAGAACAAGAAACAAAACACCCATTAGTATCAAAAAAGTATTCAAAAACAAATGAACGACGAGTAAAATAGAAATCGGGGGCACACTTTATTGTTTGCAGAACGTAACAAAACAATTTACGTTTTGTTTAGACACCAAACAAAGGCTAATCCAATGTTTTCACCGCGTCCATTAATTCTAATACCCATTAATCCATGATACGTGCAAATTCATATATAATATATAACACATGTGATACACCGCGTGTTCGAATGGGATCGCTTTGTAAATCCCGGGTGAACGGGAGCATGTGTAAAGTAGACAGAGATCATGAACGGGATCTATAACAGAGGTTTTAAAAGAGATATTGAGGAGGAAAATTTTCGGTCGCAAACGGCAAATGATTTTTTTTTGTTGTATTGTTCAATTGGTGCAACTACACGCGTAAAGTTGTCATCGCCCACATTTTTCTTTCATCCTATTTTGTCAAAACACTTCAGCAAAATACCTCAAATGTTTTGCCATTAACACAAACCAATTGATCACACGTTTCTGTAATCTAAAAATCGTTTTTGCCCTGAAGCCAGCAATTATAAAGATCTAAGCGTCCCACAATTATAAGTCGGATGAAATATGGGTGAGACCCTACGGGAATTATTTTATTTAGGGTCCAGGATGTGACAGGAATTCTCACGAGTATTTTTTTGGGTTGACCCTATGAAAATTAGCTAGCTTTTGGGGTTAGCCCGGTTGAAAATCAAGGGAACATGAATTTTGAATTAAATTATTACGCTTGAATATATTTTAACAATGGTGACATTAAACAAAGCAAAAAATCTTTATTATTTTAAATAAAATAATGTTTTTTTTAATTGCCCATTCTTTCACATTTTGTGAAGATAATCCTATCTTCACAAAATGTGAAAGAATAACTTGGGTACAAACAAACCACTGAAAAAAAATAATAAGAAGATTACATTTGAAAAATAAATGCGATGTTTACTGATGATGACTGCAGTATAACAAATTCGATTACTACATTAACATATTTTTAAGATTCGTTTACCAACACATAAAAAAGTAGTAATTCTACAAATCTTCATTAATATCTTCGCCCTTTATATTTTTCACTTTACCGTCAATAAACAGAACTAGTGTGATATCATTTTAAGTATTCCTAGAAGCCTTTAAACAAATCTACCGACACGCAGCAGCTTTAAACTTATTCCAAGAATCAAAATCTTATCACAACGTTTGACGAAGACAAGCTGTTATTGTTACAGTAACAAGTTCGTGCAACGTGTTCCAGATAATCTGTTGTAGGCTTTAGGCGATAAACCGCGGTATGAATTATACCCTTGATAAATGCCTCTAGTCTAATTTATTCTGTAAGAGTACTAAAGGGATAAAACAAAGAGATGTGACAGGTTCGGGGTTTCAAATCTGTTGGGATCGGAAAATTGATATTACTTTTTGTTGTTTGCGTGGTTGGTAATAGTATAGTAGGTAACTGATCTATTAATGAATTTAAACACATTATTATATTAAAAATATTTTATGTCCTTATTATTATTTAAACCAAAAAATCTAAATAGATTCTCCAAAAATCCGTTCATCTGTTATTTATACATCGGGCTGACCTTATTTGCAAAGGAAAGTTTTTCGCATGTATAATCACAATTTTTAAATGTTTTCAATTTTTCAAAGATGCTATCATAAGAAGTCTACTGCTGATTAAGCAAACTACATTCTAAACTACACAAATAGTTCCTGTAAAGAGGTAAGTGAGACATTTACCAGCACCCCTCACTTGAAGAATCCCAACATGATTGCTTAGTGCATAAGGAATAAAGGAAAACCTCTTTACTCCTGAAAAAACAAGCTCTGTGATGTTTCAAACACAGATAGGAGAACAAAACATTTATTATTTGGAAGATTTTGTACGATAAAACGCAGGAAAAATAAAGTGAATTTGTTTCTTTGAAACCTTTGCAGATGGAGTTTAGGATTCAAACGGTACGCTCCCTTTGAGGTTGATCTGCTCACAATGTAATATGAAGCTGTATATGATGTGCTACTTTGTAGCGAAGTTTGTATAAACATTTAAATTGTAATGTACTGTAAGTAAGGATAGCCAAGCAACTTTTTTTTTATTTATTATTAGAAAATAGGAAACGTAGTTTATGTAATTTTGGATTCTACTAAAACCTTTCAACACTGATCTTTAATCATTTCTTGACTCTTTTAGATTGTAAAACTATGTTTGCTCATTGAGACATCGACTGTTGTTACTATTCGATTAACATTTAAGTTATAATTTAATGATTTGAAATTGAGTATTGCACAGCAAATATTGCTATTAGCTATATGACCACCAAAGTACACTTGCTGTTTTACTATTTCATTGTTAATGTTATAACAACAAAAATATTCTATACTACAGCTCAAAGCACAATCACCAGTAAAGCAAAATCTGTCTTACAGTAAAATGAAAATTGAATTACAAAATCATCTTCTAAAGTTCATAAGTTTGTTTACCTTAATGCGAGTTAGTGTTGCTTTTCAAAGCCATAATTATATCATCTTAATTTCCTAAGAATAACTAAACTTACTAAACTGTAATTTAGTTAATAATAATTTGGAATGAGACAGTGAAGTTTGATGAAGTAATTAGCTTTATTGGTAAAAGGTGAGCTAGATAAGTACACCTACTACAGATATTTGTCATAAACGAATATGTAATAACTATATCAAGTTCGCTCGTCTAGACAAAGGAATTTTCTCCATTTTAGGTATGTTTAAAGTTCAAACATACTTTTAAAACCTGACACCAGGCCACGTCACGTGTCAGTTCTAATCAACCCCATAAATTAAGTATGCAATGGTCAGTTGCACAAACAATACACACCAATCACGTGATGACACGTAAATCAACTGACACGTAGCGTGGCGTCGGATTTTAATAGTATGTTTGGACCATATTACTCGCTCATGTTGTATGAAAGAGAAAACGCCTTATTTTTGATCTCCTGTTTAAAAATTGACTTAATATTTGTTATTTCTTTGATGACTAATGCTTCATGATCGTTTTAATACACGGTTACATTGCGTGCTCAGCAATAGAATTCTTGAATATATGGCTACCATACTTAAATTTCTGTGAACACATTTTACAAAATAATTCTCGATAGAAAGTAAGTTTTATTATATTCATCAAGATTTATTGAAATAAACGTAAAACAATATACCTTACTTATAAGAAAGACTATTCTCATTTAACCTAGTGTAATAACCACAATCAGAGCTATACCAAACCTTGCAGTTCGACAATATCACGAACAAACGAACAAAGAGAATTCATTCAACGACATCTTGAATGTAAAACTCCTTTGATGTCTCCGTTCGGGTAAAATTTTGATTTTTGTTGAAAAAATCTTTTATGTAATCGTCGTTCCCATCCCACCTCTTCAAGAATTCAATTAGATTCTGCAAAGTTTCCAATCACAAGCCTGTTGTTCGCCGCCTTTTAGTGTCACTTGCAGATTTTGATGCTTAGCGATGAAAAATAAATAACTTTGGCAGACTCGAGTACTTTATGAATTTGGCCTGAGGCTATAAGTCGATGAATATTTGAGCCCACTTGTGTTAAAAGGAAGATTTTTGAGAGTATTTATTTGTTAGGGGAACTGTGATTAGGTGAGAAATATTCGTTTTGTAAATTAAATTTCGAGATGACATTCATTATTGAAAGCGTTCAACTGCATTATATATGTACTGAGATACACCTTTTACTAATGACGTTAAGTCAAAATTTAATAGTCTTTACCATGAGTGCTAACTACAGAAAAAAATATATTTTGTCTTCAGAGCATATATTTATGTACACCTACGTGCTACAGTCAGTTTCAATCACTGTCAAACGTGCATGCCACTCGCAGTTATATAAAACACTTATCAAAATGTTACCCAACATTTATATGTGTGTATAAATTAATTTTAATTATAATATCTTCTCGCGCACATTACTGAATTACAATTACATTACCCAAAACATAGCGTATCAATTTCACAGACAAGCAACTAGAAAATCGCCTAAAGGAATTAGTAACACAGTTTGAAAACGTATTATTTAATGTTATTTTCGTCTTTAGCGAAGCACCAAACTTGTCTAGACTCTACCAGATTAAGTTTAAAATGTCTCTAAACCTTATTATGAAAGTTGCAAAGGAATTGTGACCAACAACTGACGGAGTTCTCGTAAAATCTTTATTAGTTGTGTGGTGGTGCGAATTGCAAGATATTTGTAATCAAATTCATGATTTAATGGAGTTCTTGGCCTTCAAAAGAGATTGCGATCTTGTAATCTTGTAGCGATGAAGACAATATTAGTGGAATTCAATAAGCAAACTTTATTAATCTTAATAATTTCGTTATTTGATAAAATGGATGTTTCTATTAGAGGGTCGTCTATTCGGAAAACTAGATTAAACGCTTTATATTTAATAAACATTGCCTCAATTTTCGGTATAATGTAATAAACATGAATTAAGAAGATTAAATAAATCTTTAGGAATAACGTTAGATAATATTTCACTAGTATTGAGACATTCGAATTAAAACTTAACATTTCACAGTTGGTTAGAGATCCATCTCAAACATTTTGTTTTTCTTTAAAGGTTTTGTTGCTTATAATGGTTGGTTTACTAACATACCTATAAAAAGGTTGTTTTTGTATAAAAATCTTTTATCGGAGAAACTTTGTGTAGCTTTTTTCGTAAATACACCACGATAGGTTCTTCTTTCTAAACATATTTTTTATTTTTCATACCCAAATTATAATTGGTTGAGCTCATTGGTTCAAAATTCCTTTTGATCGTTTTATATTGTTTTTAAAACGAAAGATTTCACTAGTTTTTT
The DNA here is from genome assembly GCA_941860345.1 of Chrysodeixis includens. NCBI lineage: Eukaryota > Metazoa > Arthropoda > Insecta > Lepidoptera > Noctuidae > Chrysodeixis > Chrysodeixis includens. Next base: position 11,138,745 of record OW796098.1, on the reverse strand, counting down.
CATTTTATACTTTGTGGCGCAAGACAGAAAGACGTGGGAGGATTTGGGGGAGGTCCTTTACTCAGTAGTGGTACACAATAGGCTAAAAAAAAAATATTTGGTTCAAGTAAGAAGAATGCATTTATACTTAAATGATATTTTAACGGTTTATAATATCATTGAGATTCAGATCATGACTGAGGACTCCGATTGGGTCCTAAACTAGTCTGGCTATCCCGATAAATACGCGTGACTAAACCGTTATATCATTTAAGTATAAATCATACAAAAGTTAATATAAAAAATAAAAGAATGCATTTGATTAAATCCAGTTAAAAAGCATACTGTTTAAAGAAACAAGTCTTAAACACACTCAAGTTTTTCAATCTACGCCGTCTCGAAATAATATTTACCATGACTCCCCAGTGATGGGCTCGTTAGCCTAGCTTCCACTTGTGTTGAGTATATTGACTTTGCCAGTTCGTTGGAGCCAAGAGGCGATGTTTTACTTTTTTTTTGAAGCATGACGAGTGACGCGAAACGAAGCACTCTTTTTTTTGGCATGTGTTCGAAGTGAACGATTTTTCTTTTCGGTGATTGTAATAGAATTATTGTTAATCGATTGAGCAATTGTGCGATTTGGTTGTCGATGGTTCGGTGATTTCCTATAACTATTTTGTACTGAATGTTTTAGTCGAATTGCTGTAAAGGTTTAACTCTAACAGCTGTGTACTAAACGATAGTCAGATTACGTTATTAGAAATTTTACTGATATTTAAAAAAAGTTTTACGTTACGTGAACTAAGCAGTGTGTAGCTTTATATATTGTAGCAAGTATTTTGTTATGAGATTATTCACCATAACAATAATTCCTAAAAAACACGCAACAAATAACATGGTATAATTATATTCCAACGACATATAAAGTTTAAATGGCTGATCATTGTAACAAACGCACAACACGGGACGCTTGAGGGCTACACGACGAACATCATTTTAACTGTTCATTCTGCATTATAATGGAAGCTTTTAAAACTTCTATAGTAATTCAAATCTTGAAAACAAGGGGCGTTTTGTTAACCAGTTAAAAAGACCCAAAGGAAACTGAGCGGACCTTTTTAATTGCGAGCATTTTCGCACGCATAAGGGACCAATTTATGTTGACATAAATTAGATTTTAAAAATACTAATAAAGTGGAGGGCTTGTTAAGTGATAATTAATGTTTGACCCTTGTGATGGAACGTACGGGAGATACAACAATTACTGTTTACATTATTGTAACAATGTTAGCTAAACTGAAATACCTTTAGTTGTACCGTTTTTAGTTAAATTTAATTATAAATAAAGCAACATGAATAAACTTAGTTAAGTACACGTTTTGTATTTAAATGAAACAACATCCTGTCAACTGAATTGCTATTTTTAAATGATGATAACATAACGTTAATGTTGTCATTAAATCAAGAGAAAAGGAATTAAACAAAAAAAAAACAATAAACCAAGAAAAAAACTGTTCTTTCTTAACAAACAGGGTGTAACATCTTTGCACACCACAAAAATACCAAAAAGGTCACCAGTGAAAAGGTGCTTACTCGTGTATTGTTCCGACACGCGACAAGGGTAATCGCGAACGCGGAAAACGAAAACAATCCGAATAATACGAGCATTACCATCTGTACTAAGAACATGTAAAGAAGGTACAAGGGGCCTACCACTTGAAAGCTTACCATTACCTATCTATTAAAGAACAATTTTTGTTGTTGTGAGAGAGAGAGAGCGAGAGACAGAGAGAGAGCGAGAGAGAGAGAGAGCGCGATACACGGCGTAGAGCGATGTCTCGCTCCTAAAACTGCAAGTCTTGGTTAAGAAGTCGTTGTACTACCTCTTAAATAACAATTTTAGCTGTTGTGGAAAAGAGACAGCGAGTTACACAACGTAGAGCAATGTAGAGCGGCGTCTCTCTCCCACAACTACAAGTCTTAGTTAAGAACTCGTGGTAAGACCCCAAGTCCTTTCCAGGGCAACAAATTCGCCAAATGCAAGGACTTACGATGAATATATTATGTTTGTAACCGCGTAGACGTCGGATCGAGTAAAAATGGTTTATAGATACAGCAAAATAAATAAACCAAAAATCCCCAATGTTTTGGATGTAAAAATATTGGTTTACGAGGTCGAGTGCGTATCGTTTTGTTTGTGATGTAGTAGTACATTTAGTAGCCATGCGAAGGGTTTATGGACTTACAATAAGACTGTTACTAAGAGCAACTTATTATAAAGGCGTATTTATTGGTTAGTGTTTTATTAAGCTCGTTAGTGACGTCATTGACCTTGAATCCTACACTTAAAATTCCTGTGCCGTGGCAAATTGCTTTTATACTAATCGATTATCCGTAATTTGATTCTGACGAGACCTTTCAATTATTATTTGTAGTATTTTTTTTGACTCAAGAAGTATTTAAAATATTATCGGAATTCGTTTATACACGTTATATACGAATGTGGGTTCTGCACCTGATCTCTCTCTCGTCGTGTCGGATTGCCGCCCCATCGGGCTATGAGAGTGAGGAAACAGAGAGTGCACCTGTGTTTGCGCACACGCTTGTATACTATATTATGTCCTGCGACACACACACTGTGTGGGTTATAAAAACGCTCCTCTCCCTGATGCAGTCGGTCAAAAGCAGCCTATGTGTTAATCCAAAGAGTCCGTTAATTCCATATCAAGTTTCATCAAAATTTATTCAGCCATTTGAGCGTGAAAGAATAATAAACATCCATACTCACAAACTTTCACATTTATAATATTTGTAGAATATATGAATACAAATTGTATAGCATTGTCCATCTTAACAAATATGCGGAACCTCCATCATTTTCAGACATCACAAATCAGCATCAAAATAAAATCCATTAAGTCAATGATATTCGTCGCATGATCCCATTCGTGCCCACTTCGTGTGGGCCTATCAGGTAGCCGGCAACCGTTGGTCGCAAATACTTTCCATATTTCACACTGCCGGCCGTGGCTTGAAATCTTAATGAAGTCGGAATGTTATACCGAATCGAATGGGGATTGGAAAGAAATCTAGAATTGATAGGTTATAAATCTAAAAATGTTATAGACTGGTTATTTGAAATGAAAATACCAATATAGCGGTCGAAGATTTCGCTGTTTGCCTATTCCGTGGTTTTGAATAAAATATGTTTTGTTTTTAATTTTGATCATAGGCTATCGTATGCTATTCCTTCCTCGCAGCACGTTTTTTGGTAATTTTTCAGTTAGAAACAACCACAAATACCCGAAATGAAAATGAAATTAACAAGTTACATTACCCGGCCATACTAATTATGTCTCTTTAGACTTTCCTCAAATAATAAAAAGAGCACTTCGTCATACCGTACCTCGTGAAATTTTAATTTGGATCGCGAAATCTCCTCATAAATGTCAAGTTGTTGATGAAAATAAGACGTTTGCCTTAAAAAATCCACTTTATTACCATGTAATGAGCCACTCAGTTTCTCATAGCGAGCGATTTAACGAGCGAAGCTCTGAATACTTATTTCACACCAATTCATTTATTCTTATTTATTTAAATTACTGCGAGTTCTTTCTTTCTTTTTGTGTGACTTGTAAATGTACTTTAAACGTGGAAATGTTAAGTTGTGAATGACATTGAATGCCTGAATAGTTTGTGTTTCTATGATGAATTTTCTGCTTTTAACTTGTAGGTTTTTAACACCAGGATTTTATTTAATGTTTCATCTATTAATGTATCATTCAAATGTTTTGTTATGTGCCTATGATGACGATGACTATTGATTTTTATTGAAAACGGTATATATAAATGTTAGGTACTTGTCGCTGTAGCAACTTGAATTTCTTCCTATCTAATGCTAATAACCGAGCCTATTCGGTATTTCTAGCTAATAGCTCTTTGATCTCTCTGTATGCTTTTACTCCTGTCTATTTTTCATACTGATCTAAGTACATTTTTCTAGGTTCCTCGCTTCTATTTTCCTTAAATATTTTTCTTAAAAAAATGTCGTGTGTCATTTTTTTTCCTTTTCCACATTATATCCATTTTACTATTTATCTTTGAAATACAACAGAGTACGGTTACCTTTCTAGATTGAAACAAAATCAATACGACATACAAAAAGCTGGCGGTACCAGGAGCCCAAAAACATTAGGAGCTATAATGCCAGTAAGATACATTATTGTGGCACTGCTTATTTGGCAATAATGCGTACTTCATTCGTTTTACTCAGAGCGACTGTGACACATGTCTCTCGTGTAGGAGACACTAAGGCGAGTTGATAAGTGGCCGGCGAATGTTCTTGACTAACGGTTTTTTGAAGAGCTCTTTTCGTTTTGTTGTAATTTGATGCTCATTTTTTGTAGCAATATAACTTTTCTATGTCAAGTTTCCTTATTATGCTTTCTATTCCATTTTGAAATGATATAAAAACATTTCGAACACAAACTAATTCTTTGGCAAAAAAAAAAAATAAGATTTTAAACAGGCAAACTGATTTTGATTATTATCTGTAATAAAAAATACAGCTTTGCACAATTGTGGTTACAAAAACGTTTCTCATTTTTTCTCCTATCTATACGTGCAATAATAGCTGAACTATTATAACTACCTGGGTAAATAACGCGTATTCTACAGAATTGAGTTTTGAAGGACTTTTACCAACATTAATAACTCTTTCCCCCCAAAGGCGACAAAACCTAAGTCGGTAGGACTACGCTAATTGGGTCGTCAAAAATTGACTTACCGATAAAGAATTCATTAGAGCAGCATGCTTCGAGCGCTGCATATAAATTATTTGAGAGGTCGGGATTGATTGAATGGGATTGATAAATTGAATGTTAAATATTGAGTGAACGGAATGGGTACTGTTAATTAATTGGTATCAGCTGCGATTTACACGATCGTCGAGTTACTGGCGGTTTATTGGATTTTTTACATTGCAACTTAGGATAAACTGTTGTTTAATAAAAAATAAACGCTTAATACTATGACAACAATGGTCTAATAAAAAATCTATTCTATGTACGGCGCGTAATAAATCAATGTAAGCAGGTCGACAAAAACAGGTTTTATGTAATTGAAATTAAATTGTGTAATGCTTATTCAATATTTGTGGATTACTGTGGTCAATTAGTTACTGTAGTATATTATAATTTGATATTTTAATATTGAAATCATTCAATTTGATGCAAAACCTCAATCATATTCAGACAAGCTATTAAATACACAGCTCTCTACTGTACGAGGGCAACAAAGCAAATATTCTACGTCACAATATTTGATAACGATACCAAAATTAAATATGACCTGCTTTTTTTTGGTTGGTTTTTTTTGGTATCGCATATGTAGGCTAAATTTAGAAAATATGAAATTATTATTGAAATATTCGTTGTAGCTTTTTTTTTAAAGCAGAATATTTTTTTTAGTGAGAGAGGAAAATATATTGCTTTCAAATTACAAGCACTGTTTACGACAAAATCATGGTTATATTCATCATATTTCAACGAATAGCGAAGTACTTAATTTTTTGTCTCTACTTTTTCATAAAACATCAAAATCTCAGCTTTTAACTCTGGTTCAAACCATTCTCAGTTCTCAGAACAGTTTTAATTCAATATTACTACTAGTAAATGTATTACACTAACAGTTAAACCATCTCGAAGCTGTCTCGGTCGTAATCTCGTCTAACATCGTTAGTATTAAGTTGATGAATCAGGTGTATCGTCAGCCAACTCCAGTAATGACGTAAATCAAGTGCTGGAGCTGAGATAACCTCGATACAAGGACTTAGCGACAATAGTAATTAATCAAACACTGCTAGAGAAACAGTTGGTACAGCGTTTGTGTTAGCTGTGACATCTTCTGGTTGTGTTTTCTATTGTTATGTAAACTTTTTTTGTAGCAATAAATATACTGGCATACGCAACATGTATTTGTTCAATAAAAATATGTGATAAAATTAATTTAAAATATTTTAAAGGGTAGAAAGATACGTAGTGAAGTGTCAATGAGTATAATAGGCAATAATCGGTAGAAATAATAGCACTAGGCATTAGGCAGATAAGAAGTGGGTTTGGTCAGTTTTAGTTCCGCTACCTAAGAATCATCCCCATTGTATTTGTTTTACAGGGTTGTATATTGTGTGATTGGTTGATACAAAAGTGTGCCAACAGCCGGTTAGTACTAATTCAATAAAAAAATCAAGATATCTTATAAAATTCTTATTTGATAAATTTTAATGATACTTAAAAATAGACCTATTTTTCGTTTTCTACTTAGCAATACCCATTATTTCCGTATGTAATAAACAGAGGCATTTTGTACAATAAACAAACTCCCTTATTGTAACTAACTAGGTAAACTAACCCAAACTAAACGCTAGTAAAGCGACAGTATTCAGTATTTACAGTATTTTAAGGCATTATAAGACGCATTATTAAACCAGGGTTGTACTCAAAGGCAGCAGCCACTTTACTAAACCTCATATTTTGAGGTAGCGACACGGGAAGGTGTCGGCAGACTTTGTAATTCAAATCCGGGTAGCGCGTAAATACGAATCCTACTTGCAGGTTCGAATGTTGGTATTTCCATGACAAATAACCAGTCGAAACGATATCTAGATTCTGTCTGATCTGGAATGGCCTGAAGTACTAAGTGATTTAAATCAAAATGTAGAGTTCATAATTCTGCATGTTTACGTAAACTGTTTAGTTTTATGGATATTATGTGAAAATGACTAAGTAATACTCGCTTTTGCTTGCGTTTTTCTTTATTTATTTTATATCTACAAAAATTAACCATGTTCTATTAACATCGGTAAGGAGTTTATGGCATTTAAGCGTAACAGACAGAAATTTTAATGTAGTTATTTTTTATAAAACTATATTAATATGGATGTAATTGCTCGTGCCATGAGCATGTTGAGTAATGAAATGAGTACAAATCGTCACACTGATACGCAAACATTAGAAGAAAGAATTAAAGTATTATATACCAATGAAAGTATATTAAATAATATAATACACAAATCATATTTATTATACAGAACGATTTTTGACCAACTCTACAAAATCCAACATAGCTAATAGAAATTTTAAAAGTAGCATTTGTAAATACGCGACGGGTACAGGCGTTAAGGCGATACAATATTTAAATTGTGGAATATTAGATTAAAGAACGCTTTTGGCTTTGAAAGCCGAATTTTTATGCTTTTTTTTCTTGTATTTGTTTGTAGTTAACAGCTTTACAAGTCTTTTAGGTTGTTTTCTTTTTGTTATGAGATTGTAAATCCTTTATTATAAAACAATTGAATAAAGAAAATAATGAAAGTAGTTACGTTTTAATTATGTTTCTACAATGCATTAAATGCATTTATAAAGATAAGCGCGCAAAATAGCGAATTTATGTTTGCTATGCATTATATTACTTGCGCTCATAAAAATACCTGAAAAAAACTTGATCTTAAGTGTGAAGATAATACGAAAACCGTAGGCTCTTGAAATATCGTACTACAGTTTATCTAACAAATAAATTGAAATGCTAGTGAGTTTGCAAGCCTGTGCATGACGTCATATATGCACACAGACGCTTCATCGCGTAAAGACAAGTACGTACATATCAAATAGTCTTAGCATATGTTAAGCGGATTGGTATTAAACCTCGACCAAACTCGCCCCTATTATATGAGACTTACTGTCTGTAATACATCTCGAAGAGTCTTTGAAGTGCATGGTTATCTTAAAGATACTTATATGTAGACTTAGTACGTATTATAAACTATTATAGGTATAATAGTAACAAGCTAGTTTTGACTCTTATAGGTTGGTAATAGAAATAAAAGACACGACGTATTACACTTTTCATTTGATTTACTTTTAATCTTCGTTTACCCACATAGCTTTAAAAACACAAATTCTGGAATCTATGAATTTAGGGATAAGAATTACCAAGTCCACAGAGTGTTTGTTATCCACAGTAAATCTATAAAAAGGAATTAAAACAGACAGCATATTACATTTTATGTATAAAATCCGAACTTTGCTTTTTAATACAAGTATTTTTAACAGATATATTATAATTGACAACCTTGCTTATCCCAACTAAAAACCCCCTTGAAACGACGATCAATATAATTACACACTCATTCCTGTATTACGCACACCTGCCATAAATATCAAAGTAAAGCAATTTGCCGTAAGACGTGATTACACAATTATAATTACACGAACCTAATCTCTGTAATGTGCGTCAAAATTTTACAAGAAAATCACTTGAAGCGAACCCTCGTTAACCTATATGAGCGTTATGAACGCGATCGCGTTTAGATTAGCGTTTTCACAATTATGTTGAAGGTAACGTCTTTATCTACTGAGTACTGGACGCGTTTTTGGTTTGAAAGTGTTGATGAAAATGTTGTAAAATTTTACATTAAGGTGTTACAAACAACTGTTAGCTACGTCACCGTTCACGTTTTCACGAAAATATAGATAGATGAAGTATAATTTTGCTCTACAATTTTAAATATCAGACCTTAAAACAACTATAAAATGTGTTTAGTTTCCGCTAAAATTATCATGCTTAAACATTCTCAAAATTCTTATGATTTTATCCAATACAGATTGCACCGCTTGAATTGTCTACCAATGTTGTTTTGCAGATTCCAAAATGTACGTTTACAATACATATAATAATAACAATACACTACTGTTTTCGGCTACATCTATGATAAAACCGTTATTGTATGCTCAGAATGTAGTACAATATACACAACATTAATGCTTGTTAAATCCGTATGGCGATACAGGAATATTGCCTTTACCTGCCCGACATTTCACCAAGCTTGAATGTAAAATAGCAATAACAAACTTATTATGTGACGACGAAATGAACGTGGCTGAGAAACTAAGGCGGATTTGTGTTTGCATTCGTTCAGTATTAGCTTTCTTATACTCTGCTAGAGCTTAAATATAAATTGTATGGAACACCTGCCTGAACAAACTGCAATATTAAATTATTTTGTTTTATATTGCATAGACGTATGGGCTTTGTTTGCGTGCTAAGGAAATATTCTAGCGGTGAAAGAAATATTTTCCTATTGCGAGTACAATTTACCACGTGAACTGTATGAAAACTGGAAAAATAAAAAATAAGCATCTAACCTGAAACGTTCATATGACCAAAACGTAATAGCTATATTTTCAAAGATAAATGTAATAATAATACCTACAATTATTTGAGAGACTTCCGACAAAAGACATCATCCGACATCAAATTGAATGACGTGTAAACTCGCACCGCCCCATAAGTCACGTCGCATGTTACACGTGTCAACAAAGACAGGTGACCGGCCGTCATTGTGACATCAAATAAAATCGTACGACACGGATAAATCGAGTGTCAAACAAGTACTCAATCAGTATACTCTCCTTTTTGATCTATTTTTGTAACGAGTGAAGAAAATGTACCTTTTATTTTTACTGTACTTTTGTTTTTGTCATTGCGAATAACATGCAATGATATTTAATTTTGTTAGTTGATGATTTAAAACAATGTTCTTGTACACATCAGATTACTTCTTGGTTTTAAGTCTAGCCTTAGACAGCACTGTTTTTAGGTGATATTGAAAATTAATGCATTATATGCAATAATTTCTACAAAGATCCTATAAGAACTGGTAGAGCGCAGACCTAGGTAGAAATTAAGCTACATAATGAAATTTTTACCGTTCTTTCACCTTTCAGTATGTATATGAATATTTAGTAAACTGCAGACCTGTCTTTTCTCAGCAAAACAATTTAGAGTCTTAAAAAGACATTAAAATAAAACATAAACCATAATTGTTCTACATAAACCGTAATAATTCGACAATCAAAACAAGCTATCTTGTAAAAAGGTCTGGAACAAGTATTTGAGCACCAAAGACTTATTAAAATCTTAGTACCGTGGTTTGTAAAAGTTCTTAAAAAAGGTGCTTTGAACGGGGATGAAAACTTTCGACATCGGGCCAAAGAATTCAATGGGCCTACCACCACCGCTTAAAGTAAATTTATCACAGTTATCAGAGAGAGACACCGCTCTACGCCTTGTAGTGCTCTATCTCTCTTCCACGCCTGCAATAATATTACTTTGAAACGTGGTAGGTCCCCTGATATAGAAAGGTTTATGGTCCGAGTTTGATGGGCCGATCCGCTACCTTATTGAATTCGACCCAAGATTAATTTAATTTGCAAGTTGACGTACAATAAGAGGGTCGGGAGGTTATTAAGAAATCTGTTGTCGAAAATGAAATATGTTTTTTGTTGATTTTTTTGTGCGTACTTGATGCGTCATGTATGAGAAATGTCAGATGAAGTATTAAGTGGTTTCATTTCCATATTTACACGATTATAGTCAATTTCCTAGACAAAAATGTTTAGACATCGTGTTTAATTTAACCATGGATATCAGAAAAGACTAGATTTTTTAATTAGGTTTATTTTAATGCATAATATAAAATTGATTACTGACATGTATACTAGGTTATCAGGGTTCAGCGATCAAGCATAATTCTAATACACAAATGCTAATAACACTAGGCAACTACCAAAGCTAAATCTAATCCAATTTAACACTTAGATAATTACCCTTAACTACATAACACCTAAAATTACTATACTTAGCTAAAATTGTAGCCTCAGGTCAATTAGCACTTCAGGCTGTTACAGTGAGTAACTATTATACATACAGGGTGTTCCGAATTACATTCTGGCATATAATGAACAGGAGTCAATATTGTTACTATCAGTAGCCGTCACGGTAATTGACATTTAATTAACAATATCGACCCGTGGTTTCATATGCATAAGTAGTTACTGCTTACTTTACATGTCCGAGCTTCGGTAGACTGTATTATAATTGTAAATGGTTGTGTAGCACAGGTTGGTGAAGCATAAGGATATTATATATGAATTTTGTTACGCGATTGGCTTTTTACATTCAACAATTATCTCGAATTTCAGTATAAGTGAAATATTTACAGATTTTTTTTATAAGAATAATGGATTTGATGTTACATATTATTATTAAAATGGCCTACAAGCTAAAAACTACAACAACCTGCTAGGTATTGTACTTTTAGCACAATTTAAAAATAAAATCAGACCGCATCACACTTAAAGCACTCAAACAGCTGTATCCACATCACTTATTACAAATACAAGTTACATTACAATACTTTGTTCGCCACCCACTATACTAGCCAAATCGATTTAACTCGAGTGGGATTCAGATTTCAGCTCGCTCCCAATCGATGACAGCTGTGATTACGTCACTTAACTGTCATTGTGGCAACTGTCTGGCTTTATCGCGACGATAGTGTTGGTGACTAGTACCTTTGTATGTGGTCAAACTTTGATTATTGATTTATGCAATCTGATGTTTCGAAGTCAGTTTCGTTGCGGATGGAACGGATGTTTAAGTAGGCTAGATTTTGTGTTAGTGTTTGGTGTTTGTAGTGATTATAGACCGGACAAGTGATTGAGAATTTGTTGTGATAGGTAACTGATTTAAGAAACAATATTTATCTTTAAAGAAGTTACCAATAGATTTTGCACATTTATGCAGTCGATTATTAAAATTAAAATAAAGCATAAATTAATATTATTTTTTATTTTAACGCATACTCGTCACTATGTACATCCTTTTTCTCCTTATTCCTAAAACACTAATAATATATTTACCAATAAACAGCTCAATCAATCTTCCTAAGTCTGCGGACACGCGAGCGCATCAGCGCGCGATCATTTATCGCTAGCATATTCGATTCGCTATGAGTCGAGTGATTTATCGGAGCGATCGCTACGATCGCCTCGGTTCGACGGTCGCGATAATCGATATGTTGCCCGCTTCACTTTTATTACGGCTACGCGACTATGCTGCTACACTGCTACGGTGCTACGCCGCTACGGCGGTGGCGGGCCGTGACGATTGCGTTGCAACTTTTGCTGATATGAATGAATCTTTGGGGATTAATTTTTCATTGAACGTTTTTATCTTGCGTTCGGGAAATTGCTTGTTCAGTTTTTTATTTCGTGCTTTTCCTGAATTGTGTGGACTGTTTGCTGTTGATGCAAAACTCGTGTGCAGTATATTAAAAAAAAAATCAATTACGTATTCTTATATAATTTTTAAACACTTTCTCTTCACAGCTTGGTTGCTTCAGATAGTTTGAAGTTGCTTTTGGATCACTATAGACCCCATACACCAATATTTATGAAAGGTCGGCTTCCGTAACTTATCCATGACCGTTCATTATAGATAACCGATGTTTATGGTATCGCCAAAATACAAACAATGAGGCTTATGATATTAAATTAATTGACACTTATGTTATACTTCGATGGATACAAAATAGTGGGTAATAAATTTATTACAAGATTTTCTCGACCTTTAATAAAATGATTTCACTAAAAAATCATCGTACTGTAAACTAGTAAATTAATCTACCCGAGATTCGAAATAACAATGAAAACGCTGACTTTATTCATTTAGAGAAACACGTACATTTATCAAATAAAATCTCGTTCAACTCTCCGAACACATTTGCTCAATATAGAAAGTGATCTCTAATCGAAACCATTGCGACCGCTTTGGTTAGTTCTTGTGAAATGGAGCGATCCACCTCCCGGGAAATAACACCGATGTAGTTGTCGCGTAGCTTTTAATAATTGATATTGTTTTGTTTTGCTAACCCTACATAGATGTGGGAGAAAGTTGAAAGATGAGGGTGTGTAATGAGGACAGTTATTATGACGAAAAATAGGTTATAAGAATTTAGAAGGGACTGTGTGTCAAAAATGTTATGAAAAGTAAACAATAGTGAAATGACGAGTAGTAAGTCTAAATGGAGAGAAACGTGCATTGCTTCCTCCTTTTTACAACAATTTATGGAATCTATATTACTTGCAGTGATTAAAGAATAGTAACTACACCACATACACAGGATCGGTTAAGAAATCACAAGTTACGGTAAAATACAGAAACACAGATAGCAGATAATATATGAACCGTCAAAAATGTACACTTCTATTTTATGAACTTAAAAAGCGACACCAGTAAATGCATAAAGTAATTTCTACACTATTCTAGTATTGTGTGAGGAAAAAAACTCCTAAAGCTGACCAACGAATTGTTTGTGCGTTTACGTGTTGACAAATTATGAGAGCCTGTGGGTTTGTTTGACGTGTTTGCCCAATATCGGTCGGCATTTCGTTTGATAGGAACGTATGGACGTTATTGGTGTTTGACAAATATCCAATGTTTGGATTTCGAATAGTTTATTGTTACCAACAAAAACGATTATACGCAAGTTCTGATTAGGCTCAATCGCATAATTGTATTGAATCAAAAGGTAATTTGGTATTTTTGTAGCCATATATTATTATGCGATGTAATAGTACGTATATGGAAATATAGAGAACAGAATAGATAAAAAAATAAAAGTGTAACATATTATTTATAAACATTTTTAAATTTACTGTTTTTACCATGTTTCTTTTGCTGTGCTACACGCATAGTTTATGATTTCTTTTTGACTTCCTAACTCTGTGTTAGCTCCCAGTCTTAAAACATTGAAAGTCAGTTTTCAGCATTTGTTTTTTCAAATAAAGAACCATCCTTTGCATAAAATATCTTTAGTTTCGGAGCTTGAAATAAAGTTACCACTTTTCGTTTGATTTCATATTTCTAGTGAAATCTATGAATTGTATATTCACGGCGTTAGCTCACGTCGCGGGCACAAAATATCTACTGAAGTGAACTGCGAAGCGTTTGACGTTTGCACCCGTCTTATGCGATTAATAGCATTTTTCTTTGCACCATTTGCGAGTGATTTTTGCGAAAATGGAGTACAAAGCGTTTGTGAGAGGAAATTTGTTTTAGAGTTAGCTATCTCGATTATGTAATTACGCTATTTCTCATTTGCATTGATTTCTAATGTTCTTTTAATGTAATTAAGTGTGTATCTATCTTTAATTATTGGTTAGTATTTTTGGTCTCCAACTTTGGCCACTATTATTTGGCCACTTCGATGACAAGTCAAGACAAAATGTCCATTAAACAACTGTTCCCATTTTTATAACCTAGGTAAGTACTTTTCTATTTAAACCTACATTAAAAAATATGATTGTATAATGAAACATCATTTCTTTTTCCTTGTAGCGGACTTATTCCGCATTAAACAACTTCTACAAATGGAATTGCTCTCGTTTTCTCATCTTTTCAGCTTTGTCCTTGATTTCTATTTAATGTAAAACTTTGTTTTTTGCCATTCTAAATGAAACTCAATTTTCACTTCAATAGAAGTTACTTAACATCAATGGTGACAGAAATAGACCCAGAGCCATTACCATTATTACAAGTTCTTATTTAAATACGTATTAAAATAAGACCCACCCACTTATCTCTGTTCAAACTTCTAATTTGTCGTCTGTCGTTTCAGCGCACATCAATCAAGCGATTCCTAACCGTAAGCCTTTCGAATCAAAGTAGAATTTCGCTTATCAACCAGTCAATCAGTATCACAAAGAAGAATCACCGACTTTGCGTCAAGCGGGCGATGTGTTGACGCACTGACAGACAAACAGATTACCCTCACACTGACAAATGTTTGCTTCCATCATTCTTAATTCATTTTGAAAACTGAACCTTATGTTGAGTACATTAAAAGTAAAATTGAGTTGCCTGAATATTTGAAATTTATCTCTGGCAAGTCTGTTTCTCTTCGAGCTAGGCAATTGCAGAAAGCTACAGGATAATAGCATGCATTTTTCTATGATTCAAGAGAAAATATGTTCGTGGATTTATCTCTATACAAGGTTTGGACATTATTTCGTGAATGGAACGAATTTTTCATACTGCTTCATATTCCTGAATAGTTTCTGTAAGCTTTACGACTGAAATATTTTAAAACTATCAAATTAGGTTTAACAACCTGTGAACCTATTAGAAGTTAATGGCTTTTACGATTTATTAGAAGTAACGTCCATTCCTTTTTTCATCTAAGCCATTAATAGAGTTAAGTTGAAACTCACTCTAGTGGAAGTCTATTATAGTGTCCTTCAAATCGCCCAGCGAAGTATAAGTACTCCGGGCAATTGTGGCAGATAAAAGGGACATAAAAATCTAGTTAACATGGTATAAAGGATTTGTTTCTGGGTAGAAGATTTTACTGATAAATACTTCAGTACGTATTATAATAAGTTTCAAACAAGAGACAATCACAGAAATAGCCCAAAAAACTGTGACCATTTACCATCCTCCATTTGACCCATAACACGTACAAGCGTACAGTTGCACCGAAACTTATTTTCCACAAAATAACAAATGTGCCTTTTTTAAGTGATTCCCAACACGTTTTTGCAATTTAAATCCGAAATATCACTTATATACTTTACATGCGGGCACCGGATCTTTCTGGGGACAGTCCCCGCATTAGCAATGCTAATTGGCTTCCGAAACGTCGTACGTTTTTGTACCCTCATGTCTTGGAGAGAAGGATGTGTCGCATTTGAGGGATCGTGGAGATTTTCGGTCGACTTATACGATAACTTGTGTAGGTAGTCATAAAGTAACCTACTCTGTTGTTATTCGATCGGTTTAGTGTATGTAATCACTCATCGCGGGAGCTTCAAAGTGACCTTGGCCTCGGGATTGATTGAACGGGATAAGATTGTGGTTTATACACAGATATTACATCTATGGAGAAATGTGAGATACAATATCAGATGAATATCTTGGTTAATTTATTAATTTATCAAAGGCAGATAGTATGCGTGGGATTATAATATTATGTAAATCAAGCATTCCTTATTGCATTTTAGTTATATTAAATTGTAAGCAGCCTAATCAAAAAAACACAAACATAATGTAGGAAATTGTTTGTGTAACATGCTTCTACATTTACTTCAAACATTAGATTCGGCGTCACAATTGGCTCGAGCAACACCAAAACCCTTACAACAACAAAATATTTTATGAAAATGCAATAATATAAAATGAAAGTATTCAGAGGTAACGACGCTATTCACACGTACACTACGAAAATTTTCCTCAAAACAACAACAGGGTCTTCTAAACATAAACAATAACACTTGTAAGACAAAAATACCAAAATTTGCTTCTCGCAGACAAACGTGCTTACCAAATCTTTAAGGGCCGATGAATCAGTGAAAATTTGCCAAGAAATACATATTCCGCATGCATTAGCCTACGAAATTGTTGGTACCATAAAAAAGCGACCGCCATAACGCGTGGGGGTGGAATTATTATAAATCTTCATGATATTACCATAGAGCAACTTAGGGAACTTTGCTCTCTCCCGAAATTCGCTCCGTAAGTGGGTTGTAAGTCACCCGGGCCTATGGTAGGTGTAGTCTACTACGCCTTGTTTACGATCGTGTATCGCGCGTTAATTTCTGTAATGCTTTTGGGTCTACTCTGCTGTATTATAACACTAAACTTATTCCTAGGCTTCTTTTTCTGATGGAGATAGGATGTAAGTACCTAATACTTTATGGAAACATTTTTGTTGAACGCTGTATTTTCGTAAAGAATGGGGCAACTGGGGTTGTGTACCTTTCATGTACGAGTTTGTATGTTATATTTTATGTTTGTAAATTATCATACTACTTAGCTGAATATACAATATAGCACTACCGTATGTGTGGTGTACGTAGTGCTTGTCAATTTATTACAGTTATCTCTTTAAATGGTGCTAGGGTAAATTTTGCTGACGTCTGCACACAAGCTTAAATATAAGTGAATGAATACCAGTTTTATCTAATTTTGTAATGCATAGTTTTAAGGTAATTTTTTTAAGAAAAATAATTTCATAGATAAAACTAAACTATCACAGCGTCAGTTCTCATAGTAGGGGCCGCCGAACGTTCGTCGCCAACTATTTTTGCGGGGTTACAACTGAGTTATAACGCGAATGTCCCCGTTGAAAGGTAACGACTAGGTAAAGTATGTTATTTCTATATTTACACAAAAATAACCCTTATTACCTTGTTGTTTTATATTTTACTCGCTAAGTGGAAGATGTAGTGATGCTTGGGTTGATACTTTGCGAATAAATTATATGTTTTTACTTGGTATTGTGTCTGGGGGTTTATTTTGTTTATTATTCGCAGTATTTTTAAGCAGATAATGTGTGTTTTTTCATATTTTAAGTTGTTTTTGCTCATCCCTTTTTCTGTTATAAAATAAATTTGTCTTGTAGATTATGTTTTAGACTGGATTGAATGCCAGTGTCAGGTAGAATTGCTTTTGTGGGATGAAAATTAAGATTTGTTTAAATGGCTTTATCAAGAGCTTAGAAAAAAAAACGAGCTTATTTAAAAAAATACTAATTTCTACGTCTAAACTTTCCCAAAACAAGCAATATTATGTTTTATAGGTAATATCGACTTAACTCTCAATTTTCGATGACAAAAATTCAAAAATACACTCTCAAAAACCAATATAAAAACACTCTTCCGCCTATAATAATAAGGATTGATATCGCTTGATTAAAATACAATTAAGGATACATCATAAATCAACGTTTGATCCGTAAAATGTTCGGTTCGCGAACATTATGAGGGCATCAATCATCATGGAGTTTGAAATTATACTGTCATACATGTTACGTAAGTAATTTTAGCTGAAACACCGTAACATTGTGTGCGGCAACAATTATAGAGAGAGTCTGTATGAAATTATACCTGAAAACTAGAGTAATTTATATCCAAACCATTTTATACATTGGTGAAAACAGTATGGAAATTGGTGCAGTTGTTTTTGAGTTTATCACGGACAGACGGACAGATGCGGTTGAGGACTTTGTTTTATAATATGTAGTGATATTTTAGGAGCTAGATGTGTGAAGCCGAAAATAGATAGAAGTGGCGTGCATGTTTTATTCAATATGAATAAGCAGATTATCATTTACCTCCTAAATCTTCAGTGAAAAATCTTTATTTATAATACGTTTATTTTTTATTTGTTAATACATAAAAAATATCATCAATTATTTTAATGTCTATTTCCACCAACAATCATATCCAATAATATTATTGAATAATATTATATTAATTTCAGTCTAGACCTTTGCTCAGTAACGAATTAGTTCAAATTGACACATTTGCATGAATTACTACCTAATTAAGAAACTTAGGCCTGCGATACTGATGAAATGATAATTACTAGGTATTGTGTTAATTACTTGGATTTCGATGTATCTAATTGAAACCACATACTGGTATGAATACAATTATTAATAGCTATATTATACATTACAGTCTAGTTAATAGTGAAATTTATCAAATGTTCACATTATGTTTATTTATTTCATTAATAATTTGTGTACACACCAAACAGGTAAATAAAACACAACATATCAAACCAAATGTACAAGGGTACTGCTTATTTCTAAAGAAATCTCTCCCAGCAGACCCGCGATACGAGAAGTGGTTGATAATGGTAGTTATCAGAGTGCGGACTAATATTGTTACTTAATACTAATTTATATTGTACGACAATTGATAAAGGACTTTAGGTTCTAAAAGATAAAACTAATTAATTAATACAAATGTCAAGGCAGCTATTTTTTTTTGTTACTGTTTTTTTAATGCCATTCGATCGTTTTGTTGTTCCAATTTTTTTAATGCCATTAGATCGTTAAAAAAATCCCTTACCATCTGCAATGTACCCTAAACTATCTATTGTGCTATAAAAACCTCTTCTAGAGCATACTTCTTTCCATCTTAGCTAACACAAACAGTTTGTCAGACGAGTAGAGGGGATTTAATGAGCTAGCTTTATCTCTGTCCCGCCCTCTTGATTATAGCGTATTGCTCTACCGTCACTGTATTGCGCGGTATGCTTCCTCGAAGATATATTAGACTTCGGTTAGTGTTATATTTCATCGGTTTTATGTATTTTATGCAAGTGGCAATTTGTAACGTTACACGCTGATAAAAAGAAAAATAAGTGATTTCAGGACGTCTGCTATCTTTATACCAAATTCGTCGAAATTGGTGCAGTCATTTGAGCAAGATAGAGTAACAAACATCCTTATAAACTTTCGCATTTTTTACATTATTTTTTTATTTATTAGGGTAATAGGCACATATTATACATATGAGGTAAGACAGTGTCTCACAAAACAGTACAAACTGTTTGACTGCGAGATCAATAATTATGAGGTACTAGCTTAAAATTATTTTTCGCCACGATCGTCCTACTAAAGAAAACAAAAACTGATCATATTTTTAATTATATCGCATCCAAGTATATTTTAGTAATAAAATACTCGTCTCATTGTACAACTGTTAACAATGAAAAGAATTCATGACGTATATGGAAGTGAAACTGCTCGTTACGTCTCGTTCAATTGCATTATCGTTAACGATTGTAAAATTAATGTCATTTTTCCAGTAGAGCGGGTTTGAAAGGTCGTTTTAATGGCATGATTAAACGATAGTTCAGTTGAATCGCACGTAACCAGTAAAAATATACTATATACGTCGTCTTAAGCTGTTAGATTAAGTTTCATATGCGATAGAGTGCTGTCCATTATATTTTGAACTTTGAAAAATGCTGCTTATTAGCCTATTTTGAATAAACTATTTTTATTTCTGTTTTTTTTTTTTATGTAAGTTGCAAATTCCAAAATCTTATACTGAAAACTGTAATTTCAAAATAAATATCTTACGGGAATAGTAACCCAACCGTATTTTAATACCAAATACATAAGAGAGACGAAGTTAAAACATTCGTAAGCGCTCTTGAAAGTTCAGAAAAGATAGATCACACTTTTTATTAAATTTAAATATTCATGTATTAAAATAGAGTTCATATTTCACTTCAGTACTTGGTTCGTGACAATTAAAAATGTGACGTCGTCCTTTGACATAGCGAATGAAATCTCTTGACAGTTATGAGCGTTAGGAATCTGACATTTTAATAGACTTATGCGCTTTTTGCTCATTACTCACTTCACTGTCTGTTGTAAAACGACTCCTCCGTCAAGGAATTTATTTTTTGTATCGTGGAGGTTTTATATGCTATCAAAATATATTTACGATGTATTTTGAGACTTTGAACAAGTATTTGTAACGCATATGCTCTTCGTCTCCTTCATAAAATGAAGTTATTGGCATAGTAACTATTTGGGTATTTAAGCAGTCGAAAGTCTGCAAAGATATTTTATTTTTGCCATAAAGTATAACCGACTTAAAAAAATAGCTAACAGTATTTTGGCCAAGATTCCATCATCCGATCTCAACTTGGTGACCAAGGGAACCATTTGGAAAGTATACCTTTTTCGACAAAACATTGTTTTCTCAAATCGGTTGACTAGCAACAACGTATGTGCGAATATCCAAAAAAAAATCAAACTTCGGAATTGAGAACCTGTATTTTTAGAACTCGGTTAAAAGTAATTTAGGTTACTCAGATTTTTATTATTTGTTGCTCATACTACCTAGTGTTGCAATTAGGTATCTCACAGACTTATATTCGACCCTATTCACTATTTATAAAGCATACAACGCACCATAAAAACAAAAGAAAACCTAAAACCAACGAAGCTGAACAAATCCAAACGCAACTATCTCCTACCGGAATCACCAAAGAATTTAATCAGTCAAACAAGGAACTAATTACGACACCAGCGCGGTCGGAATCACAGATCCAAAATGGCGGTTAAATCGCAGGGATTACTAAGGCCCGCATTTCTGGAAGTTTCCGACCCCAACGACAGGTGACGTGGCTATCGCTGCGATCTTTTCTTTACGAGTTTCAAGGTCTATCGATTTGTTAAATGGATGAGGATTGTAAATTGGTTTGGAAAATGTTTTTTTTGGAAATTGTCATACCTCTATCTATTTTTGGAAATAGTTATGCCTAATTTTGTATTGTTTTTTAAATAAACAATTGATTTAACCTAATAAAACGATGATGAAACTTAATGAAATTACTCTTGCACTGAGATGAAAAATTATGTTAAATTTTAAATAAATTATAAATCACGTGCCAGATTCTTCTTTAGTGCGTTAAAATTAAACTTTATTTGAGAAAATCCTTAGATTTAGAAAAGAAAAACAGGCAAATATTTGTGACTAAAAAATTGACCTACAACAAATTAACCTGTCACTTTATTGAGGACTCAATTTTGGGAAACAAACTCACCTTTCAAACAAAAACTAGACCAAAAATCTAAATTTAAACAAAACACAAGCCAGTAAACAGTAGTATCACTATGCATCCTGCAAGTGGACATTTATCGCCGTCGCCGCTAATGCACTGGAGCTATTCGCCCTAATAGATTTTACTTTGTTACTTTAAACTATAATAGGTACGTGGCCGGCTTGAGATGCGGACAGCACTGGCTGGAGACCGAGTACTAGCTATTCACTTTGGGATACACGGCTGAAGTATGTTGGTGTTACATGAAGAGTTGTAGTGCTGTGACGTCATGAAAAACGTCACTACGCTTAAAACTTAGCTTAGTCGTTGTTTCACTATTAATTGTTGAATAAAATTTTGACATTGGTGGATTTAGACGCTGGGGTTTCCCAGTGTGTTGTATTTCCATGGACATTTATTTTTGCTTTCCTTCTAATCGACAATACGTTTCGGTAAATTACGTTACACGTATACACTGTCAAAAAGTATCGTGTAATTTTTCATTTAAATTAGGGCATTATAGTCAGCCATCTCACTGTTGTCGACTGTGTTGTCAATTTATTTAATATTATACTTAACAGGTATAACGGTTAACTCACGTGTATTTATCGGAATAGCCCGACTAGTTTCGTACCCAACCAGAGTCCTTAATTTTAATCATGATATTAATGTTGTATCCATTTCATACAATAATGTTTTTTATTGTTTATCTGTTGTTAACTATAATAGGTACGTGGCCGGCTTGAGATGCGGACAGCACTGGCTGGAGACCGAGCACTAGCTATTCACTTTGGGATACACGGCTGAAGTATGTTGGTGTCAGGGTTGTTGTGCTGTGATGTCATGAAACTAAAGCCTTCAAGCTTTTGTTCATTTTCATTATTATGTACTCCGGTATAAAGTATGAATGAAATACAGGTTATTTGTTATTATTTATTAAGAATATTAATGACTTTCGTAGGTCGCATATTTAAGAATTTTTTATGTTGTTACGACACTATTTTTAAGACATTTAAAATGCTTTGAATTAAGTAGAAAAAAATCTAAACAGGAGTTAATTGCATCGATATTTTAATGATATAAAAATATCAATATGTAATAGCTATACGGGCAATTTCACAAAGGCAATTTAACTTAATTCAAAGTATGTTACTGCTCAGATCTCTTTAAAAATCATGTAGGTATTTTACATTAAAAACATTCCTCTACCGCTATACCTACAGTTGGAGGGTGAAAATGGTTGATTAAGTGAGATGAATGCGAGAGAGGAACCCGTATCTCATTCACAGGTAAGGAGGAGGAAAACCTTGACGTTTTAAGGTACATTGACAAAACGAAGTTAAGGATATTTCAGCTATCAAAAATGACAGAATTTTTCCTCCGTTTCACAATTGGAATCGAAAATGATTTTGATTTTAAATTAATTGTATGAAAATTTTGCTAAAGACGAACTGATATTACATACGTGCGCAAAATGGGTACGCAATGCAATATTATAATTATGATGCCTGGTCTCCAAAATATACAAAAAAAAAACATAAAAAATATCACTTACGTCGTATGTAACCCAATTACACGTTACTTGACGTTTTTAAAACATATTTGAATTAAAACCACAAAAAACTTATATTAATTTCAATGGTTTACAAAAAAAAATATGATTACTTGGCACTGAATCGATGTTGATTGTTTAGAATAACACAGAAAGAAACCCACAAAACGGACTCCCAGCCAACTGCAGAACGTCCAACATCATAAAAACCGCATCCACAATATCCAACAAATCCAATTAAACTTAATGACTTAACTTTAAAAGATTTACGCGATCAAAGTGACGTCACGAATCAGTGCTACGCAGTGAAAAGAATAAAACTGGAAATCTCCTTGGAACAAATTATGTTAAATCAAGATCCAAGTCGTTCCTTTAATCCTAAGACAGTGATTTTATTTGATTACGTCAGGCGTTCGGGATGATTTAAACGTTTTTAACATCTATGCTTAATGAGTAGGCACTGTTACCGTTTTACGGCGCGCCCGTCTTGCCTTTATTGACGGAATTTATTGAGATGGGGTATTACAACTTGGATTGTTGTAGTCTTCAATATTGTTGGGGATTGAATTGAAAACTTGTAGGATTATTCTGGGGAGTTTTTTGTCTTGTTTCTGTAATATAATTTCAGTTTTAATTTTTAGTCATCAAAAGCATTTTATAAGATAGATCTTAGATGTTTTAAAATGTCTTAAGGTGTATTATGTTCTCAAGGTAAAGGTGTGTACTCTTTCTACACTTAAATAGTAGGACTATTTCGATACATATTGGTAGACTTATATATTGTTTTCATTAATAATATCCAGATAACTGAAACTTAGTATTAACACGGGCCATACTTTTATCAGCTATAACTAACGTCCATGCACTTGTAGCCAAAGCATTAAATACAGATTTTAGTCACCAATATCATTCAACCTGTCCCATGATATAAACATAAATTCAAATCACGGTTCATAGAAAGCTATAATATCTTCTATATTTATATACTCAGAAGATACAAACAAAAAAACCCAAACGTACCTTAAATAAAAGACAAAAAAATCCGTTCTAAAACATCTCAATTTTGTTTGAGTTTACTCCAGTGACCTTAAAAGAGCAGTGTATTTCAGATCACAAACACCGGTATCTGTTGTGTAACTTATGAATATTAATACAAGGGAAAAAATTCCATTATCTTCTGCTATGAGAGACCCTCGTGAATACATTAACCCAAGTTCTTAGTTATATAGAACTTATTATAGGTGAAAGATATTCCCATTTTTATGTTTTGGTTTTATGTGATTGTTTTCTTATAGGTATTAAGTGTAGCTCGTGAAAATAACATCATGGTTATTATACTAGGACGAAGAAAGTAAGTGAGTGTGTTTGGTATCTCGTCGTGTTGTATAATTGGACTAGACCAATTTTGCAAAAGAAAATGGTATGGAAAGTGCAGATCCAATAAATAAATATAAAATATACTTTAGAAGCCAAATCGACATTTACGCAGGGACAAGAGCTAAGTAAAACGTACACGTAGACCATATAAAAACGCATGCGTTTAGGTATATAATAATAATTGGCAACATTTTATTTTATTTAAAGAACCCTAATAAAATCACACCCAGGTTACATAAACAGCTCAAGTAGACTACTCCATAACGGTATCAAAGTAACATTATCAAGCGAAATATACGATTAAGCCATCAGCCATTCTTTCACTATAACAAATTACTTACACGAGAACTTTCAAATCCAACCTTATACCGTAACCAACAAAGTCCATTTTTCGTTACCGCGCAAACTAATAAGCAATAAGTGGGCTTGCCCTGGATTACAACTAAATATCAAGTGCCTTATCTTTAGAGAATTTACTTTGTTGACGCTTATATTCCTTTGGGGACCTTTACTTAACCTTTTCAAGCCCTCATTTCACCTCGTAGACCACCACTACTTATCCTTACTTATCCAAAAAGGTCGTTCATAATAACTCCGTTCTTATATTTAATTTTGCTGTCAATGAGATTCTTGTGTGGTTCAAAGAATTCTGGAAAATGTTCTGAAGTCTTGAGATGAATTGTATTTAAGTGTTTCTCGGTATGTGTTAAGTACTCAACTTTGTAACACTCTTATGCTTTCCCTTGTTTATTTCTTCAAAGTATAGGAAGCTTCATATTCATTTAATACCGCAGTCATATTTTTGTGGACGAAAAATTAACTATATCAACAATATCTGTCAATTATCAAGACAAAAAATATTTAAGTTTGATCAGTTAATAAAAATATTGTGAGGGAGTACCAAATTATTTCTGAAATATTTTATGGATTTATGAAGAAAAAGATTTATTTCGTTCAACCGAATCAATTTTAAAATGTGGCCGGGTTCTTTTTTTACACGTATAACAACCATTATTTTGCTTTTTCCTTCTTACTAGCGCTCACACTGATTTTGTATCTTTCTACCTTCTATACATCTTTGCTCACCATAGATTACATTCCTCGTGTGTTAGTAACAACCATCTGGGTCAACCCATGCTTAAGTACGTCAATCAAGGGATTTATGTACAAGCCCTCCCTTTGAACGTCGCTTCTGCAAAGTGACTGTTCAAGATCTGCTTGGCATAGTCTAAATATTGACATGATTGGGATCCTTGCTCACCGTGATTTTCTACCTGCATGGGCGATGTTGGTGCAGTCTGCTAATATTTAGTGTAGTGCATGTGAGGAGGATAGAGGAATGCTTCTACAAGAAATGTAGAGCTAAAATGAGAGATTTTTATTATTATGCAGCATGTAAAAATACCTTTCAGAAGTTTACTTCTGCGTCATATTCCTATATGCTAAAGTTGGTGCTGTTAGTATAGTTGCTACTTGATAACTGGCTATGACATTTGACATACTACCCAGAAAATTGATTTGGAATACAAGACATGTGCAAGAATACAAAAAGTACTTTAATAATATTGATATACGTCACAATATCATTTGTCTCCGTTTCGCTTTCCCCGCGAATCCGGTCAGTAACCCAGTAAACCATCACGACATAACTTATATTGGCCAGTATATAATATTTTCAATACACGATGTCATGCGATTGTATAAAACGCCAATAAAACGAAGTTGGCATTAATATCTTTGTGGGTTCCGCAACAAAGTTGGACTGTTTTGGAGGCCAAGTCACAAGTTCGGAGGCACTGTCGCTATGTTTATGATATAGTGTGCACTATGTGTTCCGAAAACTCGTTATTTTGGCCTGAATTTAGTTTGTTGGTATTTGTTGTAGGAACCCTTTTTGGCTCGTAATTTCAAATTAGTTTGTAGTGAAATTATTCATTTTAGTTTGGGTTTCTGGAAATGTGGATTCGAGGTAATTGTTATTACAGGAAACTCCTGTTTTGAAGAGAAGATTAATTAGGTTATTCCCAAATACATACAACTTTGACACAGCTTTGTATTAAACTATCGCTGCTTCATTCCCAAAGGTAACAGATATCATGAGACTAAACGGTTACTCAAAATTGATTCACCTTTGAACATTTTCATCGTTAAATTCAACAAAGAAACATTACACAACTAAAGATAAGAAAGCATAAGAAGATACAAATTAGAATTATTACCGTAAACTTCTACACAAATATAACTCGAAGTTCCGTTGATAACAATTGTATGCCTAAACAATGAGGCATGTTTATGTGATGTATGTAGCCTTCAGGCCACGTACCATAATCTCCAAAAGTAAGAACGTTTAAGTTGGGGAAAAGAGACACTGCTCTACACCACATATAGCGCTGTCTCGTTTCTTCACGGGCAACAGTCGTAAGTTAAGTGGTTAGTGGTAGGCCCCTAGGACAAACTTCAACTGAATTATGTAACTAGAAATGACTTTCTTGTTTTCTTGAATAATTTTACTTAAATAATTTGTAGTGTAGAGACGACATTATTTAGGTTTATAGTCTGGTTGTATGACTGAGGAACATTGAATAACGTATAAGTAGATAGATTTTTGTCATAGATAGCATTCGATGTTATTTGGTTAGGGATGTTAAACTCTTTGTCTAATAAAAACGAAGGCTATTAGTATCTGAATCTTTCTCAAAAAAAAAATATGTCAAAGAAGGCTCTTAGGAAAAAACCTTTTGCATCAGCTTAATTTTGGTCTTAATTAAAGATATTGGTTTTTGTAGAAAAAAAAAGTGTGTCCTTTCTTTAAATATACTGAAGACCACTTTTTATCAGACGAATTTAGTATTTAAGCCTAAAAAGGGTAGCAAAAAGATGGAGTACCTTACACATTTTAACATAAGTAAAAATGTATTAGCTAACCCTCCACTCATAGGTCTAACAAAACTACACTTACCAGGTACAAAAATCTAGGTCAAGCAACCAAAAAAAACCACACGATCAATCACTGACCTTTGAAAGCATCACTTTCCCCACAGACTTAAACATCGAAAAAACTTTCCCCGAATATATTGTCGTTTCAGATCTTTGCCCTCAAACCGATTCTAGGTGAAAACCCTATTACTGGCGCTCGTCTTAGAGACTTACACGGTACTATCGAGCTAAGGCCGCACACAAATGGGTCCGATCTTTTATGTATAAGGCTATTTTCACACATTGCTTGACGTTGCTTTTGGACAAAGGTGTTTTCACCTTAGAGTGTGTGCTTTGCTTTATTGCTTTATTATGTGTGTGTGATATTATTGTTGTTAAATATTCAGTGAAAAAAAACTGTGTTATGCCGGCTGCTTACCTGTAACAAAGAAAATATTTTGTGTCAATAATGACGTTTTTTTATATCTATGGGTATTAAGAGTAAACGAAGGCGAATATCGCCATCATTTTGATCCTATCTCTTTCCACATACCACATAGAAACAGTTAAAATTTCTGGCTTTCAATTTAATCCTTTAAAAACAAATGACAATCGTTTCAATAAAAATACCAAGAATTTATTATCAAAATAACTCTCGTTTCACACAAGTTACTTCAACAGCATACCATTTCTTTGATAGCACATCACTTTCAGAAATTGCCATTTTCACGCCAAACTACCGTGTTCGTCCACAGTTTGACGTGGCGAGATGTCTAGGTATTGTAACGTTTTCCAATTAAGGCCAATCATAGAGCACACACGAAAGGCTGTTCACAGACAATTGTACAAGGCAAAAACAATTAGTCACGAGTTAGGTACAACATTTATTAAAAACACCAAAGATACACTAATATTACAAGGTAAAAGATTATAAATTTGTGGGATTGGACGTTAGTTCTTCATACAAAAACCCCAGAATTATTTTTGGTAAAATGTATAGGTAATGAAAATTGGGAATTCTTAGTAAAGAGTCAAACACGGAGCTACTATTCCTTGGAAAAAATGCAGCCTGAAAATTTAATCATTACTAATGCCATGGTTTCTCTACGAAAACAAAGCTTTTTCTCATCAACAACCTTAAAAAAACATTGTTTATCCTCTCCCATCTCCTACATAATCTCAAACAAAAAAACTTACACAGCTTAAAAGCCTTTCATCGTATTGATTGAGTACGCTAGAATCCCATCAAACTTAAAGGTGGATAATCAATTTCCTCGCGCTAAAGCTTCAAAGACTGATTGGAGGCGAATGTCAGAACCCATTGCGGCTCAATACATCTTCAATGGCTTAGACTTATGTCATGGTTTAAACCAATTATTGGTGTTGCGGTTATATTGTTCTAGGTTGTGTTTGAAAAGCAATTGAGTGTTTTTGTGGTTTTATTTTGATAGGAAATATTAGGTACTGTGAAGTGAGGATTCGATTATAAATATAATTTGGTATTCATATAAATTTATATACACATATTTTATATTTTGTAGTATTGTAAATATACCTTGGTGGGAAAAAATATCTTAGAATTTAAACATTACCTGTGGAAATCAAATGTCATACCAAGGACAACAATTACAAAAAATAATATTTTGAAATATTACAATATCAAACTTATTATGTAAATACCAATTACAATTTGCTATTGTAACCAAATAGCCAAAAACAAGGAAATAAAATCCAATCAACGAAACAGAACTAACAAAAACCTAAACGTATGCAAGCGTCGCTACATTACAACGTATCCTTATCGTCGCAGTACATAATAAAATAGCCTGCTAACTGTGCACTGTCACGGTACCCATCAGGATCGATCCAAACGTAAAAACATTCCCATAGTTCCAACTTTTTAGGGTTACAAAAAAAAAAACAAATGGATTCACTGTTTACAACACTGTCGAGACAAAGAAAGTTTGAATGCTTTTTGTTATAGTCCGTTTAATTTCCGCCCAAATACGAGGAAGTGAAATTGAAAGGAAGGATTTGTAATGAAAAAGTTAAGTGAAATTAGGTAAGGTTTAAAGTCTTCGTTCTTCTTGTGGATTTTTATGTTGTTGGACGCTTTTGTAGCAGTATGTGGCCAGATGGTTTTGTATAATTAAAAAGAAAACCGTTTTTCATTAATCGTCTTTGTTTTGCCTACTGTGGCATCTGAGGTTTTAAAATACTTTTGTAAAGTAATCGGAAAAATATTACACAAAATCAATTCAGCATGACACGAAGGGAAACAAATTATTAATAAATCCTTATTGGAACATAATAGGAAGACTATTAGGAAACTTTTAAATCAGGGCGTTGAACTTTCCCCGCCAAAATAACTCTACCGTTTGATACGTCGCGGAAGACATTCCCCATAACGTTATGAGGCCAATGATAAGAGTAAATTGCGCATAAGCTGTGACAGATTGCTAGCTCATCCCTACATAGTACCACACCTATTTATTTTCCTCACAGATCACCGATTTTTCTCTTGTTTTTTTCGTATTTACTGGTATGATGTTGTACCCGTTAGAAAATTAAAATTGAAAAGCGACAGACCGAAACTTTTAGAAATCATCGTCTTAACAGTATCAGCTAATTACCTCATTGAATGCGATTATGCTGTTGTAAAATATTAGTTAATCTCAAACAAAATCGACTACTTTATTATAGATTAATACTTTCGGTGGGTTAAACAGTTCTTATAGACAATCAGTGGAAGCACTAATAGTTTGAAACATTTCTGCAATATCTCCTATATTGCAGAAATGTATGTATGAATAAAAATATAAAAAGTTTACCAAGAACGCATCACGTGTGACACCAAGTTTACCATGAAGTTTGTTTGATCCCTAAACTGATTTTGCATCTCAACAGGCGAGCAGTTGTTTTTAGATGTCAACAAAAGTCGAATACTATTTATTAGAATGTCATTTCCAACTATTAGTGCTTCCACTGGTAGTCTATTATACCTTTATTAATTGTCCTCAACAATATAATGATGTGAGTCGAGCAAATTCCATCATTTACCGTTCCCCCGCACTCCGTTATCGAGATTGATCAGGCCGTAGTATCGGGCGGCATGATAAAGTGGCCAAGTTTCTTTGATTGCAGTAATATTCCCGGAAACTCGTACCTTATATAAGAATGGTATAGGAAAAATAATGAATTGTTATGATTTATTAGTTTTGCGGAATACGGCTGTATCTGAGAACAATTGTATCATAATAACTTTGGATTTAGGAAATATCAGGATAGACATTTTTGTAGTTTCTGCAGCTGTAAATAATTCTTATATTCACTTATTTTACAAATATCACAAAAAAGTGAGTATATTTCCATGAAAATTTTCAAGAGGGACCTACATACATTTTGAGAAAATGTTCCCACAGTAAGAACTATATAAAAGCTTAAATTACGCTATACCTAATAATCTCTGCTACAGAAGACGAATACTCGTCATTGTATCTACAAAGCCAGAGATTCCCCGAAACACAAAATCAGTTTGTAAGTAGCATCGTTAAAAATACATATTACAGAGAAAGACATAATAGTTTCTAGTTGCCATGAAACACGATAGGATTTGCATGTAAAGCAAAGGTCAGGCTAAAAATAGGCCACCTTTTCCGACATTAAGGGAAAATAAAAGACTATGGGAGGGACGGGAATTCTTAGAATGAATAGTGCGGTATTTTTAAGAATCTTCAGGGAAATTTTGTACCATATTAATATGGGAACTTTGAAACCATATTTCCTTACTTTTAAGAAATAAACATTGACCAATAAAGCCTTAAAGAACGAGATAAGTGGAAGAAGAGTGGGAAGCCCTTTTTTCCAGCGATGGGACATTTTAACCAAGTAATAATTATGAAGCTATGAGGTTTTGATATGAATAGCTGAAAAAAAGATTTATACTTCTGACCAATATCAATCGGCAACACCATCAACCAGCAGTCGACCGACAGTTGTCAAACAAAATATATATTCAAGCAATAAAAACGCACAAAAACTAATACGAGACAATCTATCAAATACATTATCCACACATTTTTTATCGAGAAAGACAATTTCCTTGGGCGATCGTCAATAAATACGGCCCGCATATATCTCGGTCTGACTGCCGCTGAACGATAGAACTCTTATGATTTATATACACGCGAACTGTTTTATAAATCTTCTTCTTATATTTTTTAAGTTTTGTTAACACGCGAATTGTTGTGTATCATTTTAAAATAGTTATTGTAGGTAAGATCCAGTTTTAGAATGAAAACAAATGAAATTCTATAAGGTTTATTTTATATTTTTTTAGTTATATGAAGTAGTTCTACGCTTTATAAGTATTTTTACTTCGTTTTATAATATACTCAGATATTTGTTTTCCAGTCCAGTCTACGCCAAATCTCGCTGACTCAGACGTACCATAAATTCTTGCATCTAATTTCAAAATCAATATTCCTATTTCCCTTAAAGTCAATAATGACAGTACATCAAATCATAGCCCGGAGGACATTATAGGTTCCTCCAAGGGGTTCCGCTAGCTCCATCGTGAATTAAAGTCCCCTCTTTAAAAAGCAACTTGAATTCGCCAAAACGCTGGCAGCGTTATCACAAGATTAAGCTGCCACGGAATTAGAAGATAAATATTGAGGCAAAGTTGGCTTAAAATAATTTAAAATAAAACGTTTGTGATCAAGTGCTGGTTTTGAATTTAGAATTAAAGATCCTGTTTGAACAAGACATTGGGAAATTTTATGACACGTATCAGACTAAAAAAAGCTATCGAATACTTTTGATCCTATGTTAAATATTCTCGAACAAGTCATGCGACCGTTTACCATCTGATTCTAATTATAGTATTAGTATGACAATGAAATATATGTGAACGACTTACGTTTGATCTGTGTAGACTGTAGTCTTGCATATGCTAAAAAAACCATCCTAAACATGTAAGCCAGAATCCCAGCACCAGTAATTTCTACTCCGAAACCAGAAAACAAAAACAAACCATTGTTAAAACAAATTCATCTATAAAGGTACAAAGTTCACCTCGTTGAGCCAATCAAACTAGTGACGATAAGCAGAAACTTCCAGCTGCCGAGCTCCCAACATTTTCCAACATCCATGGTAGCCAATGTACCCATGCCATCTACTATTGGGTTTTATTGAAATTTCGTGTATCGTCGCTCCGTAATGGGCAATCGGTTCCCGAAATACTCGTCTTACCAAAGCTAGGGTGTTAAATTGTGCGTTTCGGGTTTAAGAAACGATTTCGCGATGCAATCTTTTAGCTATTTCAATGTCTGGCTTATTTTCGTTTGGATTAAAGGTTACTGTACTTTGAAAATGAGATGCAAATGGTGGTAATGGAAAAGGGATCGTATTAGCTGATTGGGTTATGATGACGCTCTTTGTGATGATTATTTTCACTATTTCTATAAGAAACTGTCTATGAATTCAGTATTTTTTTATAATTTCTACTGAATGCTTAATTTATTAAAGATAATCTTCATTAAGATTAGGCCGTGAACAAAGAGCTACTCATTAAAAATCTAGCTTTATCTAAAATATGTATGTGATATAAAATCTTTTATAACAGTCTATTTCGCTCTTTACTCATTGTTCTAAGAACCTCTAAAAGACACCAGAAATGACACGTGCACCGCACCAAATATGTGATACTAAACGCAACAACGCGAAGCAGTCGCTTACAGTTTACAGCTCAATCGGCCACCAGGTATGCGGCCACATTTCGGCCGGGAGCGCCGGTTGTTATTTAGGTCGGTAAACCTGCGATGCCTAACTGGACTGCTATTTGAGAGGACACATTGTGAGGGACGGTATTATAACGATAATATGTTAGGAATATTAGTTAACAAAGTTTAACTAGCTTAGTTTAATATCAAGCTGCTGGTACTGGACTATAATATAATTTTATTTCCAGGCAATAGTTTGATCCTTTTCTTGATATTTTTTACAGGTTTTATGGTATTGTAATCTGTAGTTATAACAAAAGACTTTGCTGTAGCGCATTTTCCTGCAAAACACGTTACTTAGCTTTGTAGAAATATCGATACATTTTGGTAAACGCATAACACAGAAGACTTGAATCTTGTAGCATAAGACGCCACATACCTTTTCGTAAAAAACTCTGATTCATTGCACAATATAACCAAATATTTCCATACCGTTTTAACATCGTTTAACGTCCTCAGAATACACGCAATATCGAATTCCGTCCACCTATTTGTACCGGGCTCTCCGCCAAAGGATTACGTGGCCAATTTGATACGCGGGTTCAGATCAACACTGCAATGGTTATCAAGCTATACTTAAAGCGCAATTAACTGGACTACACCTAGGCATATTAAATTGGTAATGCAGGTATAAATTACTTTTAATTATCCAGTAGGTAATTAAGTTTAAAGTTGCTTGTTTTAATTTTAACGGCTGAAAAAAGTTTTTTTCTCTCAATATTTTTCTACTGGCTGACTTGCTAGTCAATTTGCTACTGATATGTTAAATTCTGGTTTGTTAAATTTTAGGTATATTTTTTTATCTGTGGTTCGAAAGCATTCGTTGAAATGTTCTTAACCAAAACTATTGGATATTTTTTGCCCATACTCTGGATAAAACCGAAAATGGACAGCAAAAAAGTGTAAGTGCTCAAAATTAAACACAAATACTCCCACAGTGTCCTGAAACAAAATACCAAATACTTTTTTCATTCTTTACAACTTTCAAAGGTTACATAAACATGTATAAAGTCTATACCGTAAATCTATTCTCATAATTATAATCACACACAATTACAACAAAATTGTTACACGAATACCTAGAATTAAAAGATAAAAAGTATTAAAGCTTCAGGTAGTTTAATATCGGTCAAACATACGCGTGCCTGGACTAGAGCAGAAACCCTACCACGATCGCTCAAAGTAATATTATTGCGAGTGTGGGAGCGAGATAGCGTTCTACACAATGTATAGCTTCGTCTCTTTTGCACAACTGTTACTATGACTGGTAGTGGTTTACCCTTAGGTCAGGTCTTGTTGAAGATAATTAAAACTCTGAACAACATGCCTTGTTTATATTTTATTTAACCTACATTTGAAGAGAATAACAACGACTTTGTATTTCATACCATGTGTGTGATGTTACTCGGTATTATAAACTATGTCTGTTAGTGACTGTACTACGTATGCTTTTGTCTGTGATTGTAGGTTGTAGTTGATGTTATGACTACAGTCATGGAAGTACAAAATTATAATAGGGATGATGAAAGTTAAAATCTAATTAGTCTATCAGAAAAATAATTGAATAATATCAGACACGTAAAATGTCAAAGATAAGCTGCTTTAAAGTTTAGGAGGTGATTTGTGACGTATTCGCTAAATTTGTACCAAAGAAAGGCTCACATGTAAGTTTCAATGACTGTACTTTGGTCAATTTGTATTTGCGGTGTAAAAAAAAATAACGTATCCAATATCAATTACTAAACTAGATGACGGACTTTAAAAAAATAGTTGTTACCATCCCTATTTGATGGTACAGGTTTTGTAGAAGTTTATGGTTTGTGTTTTCTTGCTTCTTCATCTTCCCTATGGGCACGTGGCCTGTAGGTAAGTAAAAACCTATTTTTCGACTCAACAGACTACCCTTTTCACGAAACTGTCTAGAGTTTTCTAGTCTAACCAAACTCGATTTTTCAATCGTGGGATGTCTATAACAGATTGCTTCAGTAATTGAGTCAAAATCAATCCTTTAACAAAAACCATTGTTTTAAAAAATGTCATTCTCATACATGTTTAATTAACATTTTGCGATATAAAGTAAGCTTCATTGCTATGCAATTACAGCTATGCAGCAAACGTAAGCTTGGTATGCTAACAATTGTTGTATGTACGACGTTCAACGAAAGCGACAGCTTAATTTGTATAAACAAAAACATATCTCAGGTAACGTTTGTAAACTTCCTGGAAGCAAATGTTTGGTCCAATTACTTTTGTTCAGGTGAATGGAACAATGTTAGGTTTAGTCAAAATTATGTCAAATGTTTGACAAACATTAATTGCTATAAATATTGGTGTCATCGTGTTTCCTTTGTGTTTTGCCTGTTTTTTTCTAGTTCGTACATGAATAATGGCTACCATTAGCCATCAGCCAAGCTAAAAAGAACCAAACGAAGTCCGATATATCATAAATAGTCAATAAAAACTATTTCTATTTGCCTTACAAAAACTACCATTACAAGAACACGTTAAAGTCATATTACTCGAAAGCAAGAGATGTTTTGTACCGTACCTCTGTACCGCGTCTGCATGCGGCTTCGTAAATTAAATTGTCTGTTTTGAAGCTCGCTTTTGTTCGTATTATACGACAAAATACACCAAAATGTTTCTTATTTATGCCGCTATTTCTCTAGCACTTGGTTTGTTTAAAACTCGAGGATTATTAAGTTATGCTGAAGACTTACGTCTTGAGTTATTAAATATTGTATGGAAAATACATTTCCTATCTGGTTGTTATATTTAATGTTTTGGCTATCGTCTTGTGCCGTTTTCTGTACTTTTTATTGGACTTCGTTTACAGTTTTGCTTGTTTTTAAAAGTACCGTGTGTAGTTAATGTGATGTTATGTACTTTATCAATCAATATGAGTAATGTAACTATATAGTTTAAATTATATTCTATAACTTGTGTAGTTTTAAAACGTCAACTTAAAATTCAAAGATATTATTTATTTTCTACTTTGAAATTACTTATTGAATAATCATCCTAAAAAGTTCACCAAAGTAACAAACTCCAGAAAAACCTCAAAAATCAGATATCTATTTTTATTCGGATACTAAAATACATTAGTTCAGATACACAAAATCCAAATTCTAGTCGTAACAGTATGTGGCTTGTAAGAATTCAGAAGGAACATTACGATTCGGTAGAAACAGTTGCAAAAGGAACTGTTGAAACGAACTTAGCCCATGAAAACTTTTAAAGGGTTTTCCTTCAAGATTCCTAGTTTTCAAAGCGGAGAATTTTTCGCACATTCACTATTGAATGCTTGATAAGTTCCCTCTATACGTCCCTAGTGGATGTAGCTGACTGAAAGAATTTTAATTAGGTAAATTCCGATGCTAAAATAGTTCCCAAGTTATTGGTTCCGAAGATTTGCTTCACTTTATTTTCTGTTCAGCTATTAAATAACATGCAAGTACCCAATAGTTTCTAACATTAAATTCAAGCAACAAGCTGATAAAACTGCTGAAGTAAAAGTGTCGAGCTAAATGTCTAACAAAATATTTTTGTACTATTATAAAAATGTGCTCAACCATTCTAAAAGCGGAATGGATAGTAGGTTCCTTTTAAAGAAGATATTGATTTTCAAGATATTTTCTCAAAGCGAAAACACTGGAATTCAATAAAACATTAAAGCAACAAAATAAAATACAGTAGGCACCTTTATTAATTCATATTTCATTCATGGCTGTAAAGAGAATTTTGTAGAACGACTTGTTCTCAAAAAATATTTTTACTTTTCCTCGTCGTTTATTTAATACAAGAGCGCTTGTTATGGCACACTAATTATTGAACATTGCCGCAAAGTTTGCCAAATGATGTTGTTGTTAAAGGTTTACGAGATTTTTCTCGTGACAAGTTTAGTTTAGAACAAGCCGCGGGACGTCGCCGGCGCTTGCCCAACTTTGTTCTTTCAACGCTTTTTGAGGATAGTTAGCCACGAATGAGAGTTCCACGAGTGATTTCCTTGAATTTAAAACTTGTGAGAGATGCTTTGGCAGCACCTCGGACTTTCACGGCCTTTTGAACGTACGACATTCTCTTATCGCAGAATAAAGCCACCACAGCTTCGGAATCAGATGAGCGCCCGCGGATTCTTTATTGAAAATTGAAATAGCAGTTTGTATAGATTTATTTTATAGAGTAACGTAAAGGTCACTAAACGCCGCCAAAGCGTCCTATCAAACGAAGTTAAAAGCAAATTCTCGAGTCTCGAATGCGACTTAACTTCGAATTTTATTCCGACTCCGGGGCGCTAATGGCGTCCGCTCTGAACAAAAACTCGCTTGATTAAAATCGTTTGTCGTAATAAAAGGAGCACTAAAAAGTTATAACCGTACGAAGCGCGAGACCGGTAGGCCCGTAAAATCGATCACCCGCCGATACTGATCACGGGGACAAAAATTTAACGGCGCAGCTCGAGATTACGAGCCGGTGCTTAATTTAGTGCTCGGAATTAAAGGCGAAATATTAAATTGTCGGCGAGCTTCTTGCCGGCGGCGCGGGCGTCTCGTGCTAAATGAGCCGTGAACTCTGCCGAGTATATTTTATTAGGGCCACCCGCCCCGCCCCGCCAGTGACGTGCTCAACTCACGTCCTCGCACCCGCGCCTACCCTATTTACATTCACGAGTGAACCAACGGCGTGTGAAATTTTATTTCTTCGACAATCTGAGATGAGATTAGCTGTAAATTGAGTTTATGACGGAATCAAATATGCATGTTCCCCCCCTGCCCCTCCAGCCCCATCGTCACTACTCTCACGGTTCATCGCATTCATAAATTCAGTATTCGCTCTTTTATTCTCACGACTTATTCTGTCTCATCTAAATGTACCTACTGATCGGCGTTCGAATGAAATATTATTTCTTACGGTTCATTTTATTCAGATTCTCTCAATATTATTCATATTTTTCGTAGTAAAGTATGATTTATTACTTCATCATGAAAACCTGAGGAAGGTAAATGAGAGTGAGTCGAATAGTTTAAAATTCTTTTTTTTTTAATGATTTTTGTGTAATTTTCAAAATTGTTATGAGGGTGTTCTCAAGCGCGGCGTGTTCCCATCGGCACGTTGAAGGTAATTGTATCATGACTGTACCACTTCGGCCCCTCTTCCTCTCAAAGCTTTCCGACGCGTAAAGCGGTACATTATTGTTTTGTATACTTTCCTCTCCTTTAAAAATACTTACTCCCCTTTCTTTATGAATATTTATGTGGCCAAATAAAGAACGGGTATCTATAAACCTTGAGTTGTTGTCTATTTCCGAAACAACATGTGCAGAGATTTTCCGAGAAATATTTCGATATTAATGGAATTTTCCGTGCTTGTATTCAATTAAATATAGGGTGTTGATATTTAGAATTATTTAGAGACATGTGTTTTTTGCCCTGATGGAAAATAAGACAAATAAAAAATACGCTGGGGTAAGGAAGAGACTTTTTTGTATGTTTTTGGAAGATCTCATAAAAATGAGAGAATTTATTTGTCTTTACATTCCATTGGACAATCACATGATACTTGAGGGCAATTTCTGTCGCAATGTCGATTTAGACAAACATTATGCGAATTTATATAAAACCTTTATGAGTAGTAACGCAATTAATATCACTATCAAAACTCTATACGATTTATTTTACGCACATAACAACACTTCGCCTTTCAATCAAGTCACAAACATAAACATTATCGGAAATAAATAGACCACTTCAACTCAAGTGCAAACACATAAACTACACATCGCAATAAACTATTCAAAGTACCAATAATAGTGAGCGGCGGATACTCGCGGATATCCGAACATACGGATATATCCGCGGGTGTGACGCCATGCGGATATATCGGATATATCAGGTGATTAGCGCGGCCAATTAACACGTCCCGGGTAATGACGGTAAAATGTTTTATTGCTAATACGGTAAAGTGTAGGTTAAAAACAATTGAAGGGATACTGTTTTGAGGCTATTTGTCGTGTGTTAGTTAAAATTTCATTGAATGCGCTTTAAATGAATGATTTAAATGTATGGTTAAAAATGTTTTTGTTTAAGTTTTCAAGCAAGCAGAGTTCTGCGAAATAGCTATGATACCGTTCAACAAATATGTGGAGAATATTCCAATATTTTTGTTTATAAATCAAAACAGTATTTTAAAAATATGACTGTAAAGGTTTAATAGCAGCAATACTTGTAAAATCCATATCCCTGCGCTCTTCCACCATATTCAACTTAAATTATTTCTTTAATTTAGTCTTATCGCCGACTTTGTCCCGAACTTCTAATCAGTTGAAATTCAAACTTCCGAGACAGGACACTGATCAACAAAGTTCTTACAACATTTTATCTGCTGATCAGATCTCCATTGCTTACAACCAACAAATACGATCGGTTTCTCGTAAAATCAAATCAAAACTTTTTCATTGCTTAACATTAATAATTTGCGCTATAAAACTTTTTGACGACCTGACTTATTATCTTGTGACGTATATTTTATTATACGTAAGGAGATTACGTACGCATTAAGTAGAGCGGGGCCTCCGTGTCATAAAACGTACGAAATTCTCAGCGATAATAAGTAATTCTTATTCCATATATCACTGGGATACGAGTCTTTTGTCAAAGAGTTCCGCTACTTCATGTGGGATATTCATGTATTTAATGCAGTATTATATATTTTATGAGAGGCAAACTGCCTTATTGTAGAGATTATCTACTTATAACGTTTCTGCGAATTATAGCGGTTTAGTCACTCTTATATTGCATTTTTTTTCGGTTTACGTGAATTAGGAAATTAGTTTTGGTCGTCATGTTAAGGGTAGAAGCTCTAGTTCTTAAATACTGCTCAATTAGTGCGAAAATATAAACACAAATCATTTCGATCTTGTTAAATCGAAACTAAATATTGGTATATCAAAAATATTTCCATCAAAATTGTTGCCTACAACGCCAATATAAAACATTATAAAGCAAAAGGGAATCATCAGAATAATAAAAAGAACAAAACGTTAATAAAAACAGAACGTATAATAAAACACAGTTCTGAACTCGTTGGAACTCAATTAAATTTGGTACGGCAGAGTCACGGAAAAAGAATGCTATTTTATTTTTAATATTCGTGTGCAGAAAAACATGGCGACAACAGTTTCCTCACGATTTCACTCGGCCACTTGCAATCGGAATTTTAATTTATTTGACCAAGCATAACATTCGGGCGTGTCCGTGCCTCGCATACTATTACGAATTTTATGAAAATTCGTCGAAAAATGCACGATGTTTCTGACATCTTGGGTCCCGTAATGTGGCCGAAATAGGGAATAAGTTTAGGGAATGCTAATGAGTTTGGGATCCTGAATTTGTGTTTTCTCGTTTTACCATTTGACTTTGTTAATAATTTTACACAAGCTCGAATATTTTTCCTTCAATATTCAATAAAAAAATGTTGAATCTGGATTGTAAGAACATTTGGTTAATTGGGTAACGTCGGTTTAAAATAAAAACAAAACACTACACGTTTAGTTTCCCATTTCAATGTTGCAGTGAAATTGGCATTTCATTTACCGATAACTGAAATCAAAACAAAAAATAAACATACATTTTAATAAACATATCGCTTATAAACAAGCTTTCAACTGCAGCATCAAGCTTAAAGCATCCGATAAATTCAATTGATATCCATCACCGTTTACCTCAAAATAAAATAATATTATGTTATCCAGGTCAACTCAGCGCGCTATGCATGGAGCAATAAAGAAATATTACGATAAAAATCCAATTGAATACTCGACGACTTTCTATAAAATTGTTTTATTTTAAATTTTTTAAGATTAAAAAACAATTGAATGCGAAATGTTATACTTATTATTCAATAATGAATTCGTTTGCCTTATTCAGTGATTTTCAGCGATTTTCAATTATTTTTCCGTGTCTGTAGT
Organism: Chrysodeixis includens; assembly: GCA_941860345.1. NCBI lineage: Eukaryota > Metazoa > Arthropoda > Insecta > Lepidoptera > Noctuidae > Chrysodeixis > Chrysodeixis includens. The sequence continues at coordinate 11,097,923 of OW796098.1, read as the reverse complement.
CCCACCGCCGCCGGCAAAGGATTATTCGTTGTTATATTATTATTAGAAAACGAAAAATGCCTTTCATATTTATAATATTTTCTCCCAGGTGTCTAAGAATGAGATACCTTATCAAGTATTTCCCAGAACATAGGTTGTTGAAGTAACATAGAAACGCCCACGTTGAACGACTGTTCAGCATAAACAGGTTTTACTAGGTATATAAGAGGTACGATGAAATTAACATAAATATAGTTTAGAAACAGACATCGCAAAAAATGAGAGCTAGCACTACCATTTGGGCAGACGATTTGAATATTCTTGAAACCGTAGAAATATTCTTACAAAAATTCAGGTGAAAATGAAGTAAGACGAACAACACGTAACTACGAAGTTTGTATACCTAAAAAAGCCGGCCAAGTGCGAGTTGGCTTGCGCACGAAGGGTTCCGTACTATCATCTATACACAGCGTAAATTAGAAACGTCTACCTGTTACTGTTTTTAATATTGAGCAAAAAAATTCGATAAAACGCGTTTATTTTTTTAAACCCCCTTAACATTTCTTTTTTTTAATTATAAGTATCTGTTATAGCGGCTACGGAAATACGTCATTTGTGAAAATTTCAGCATTCTAGTTATTACGGTTTATGAGATACAGCCTGGAAACAGATAGACAGCGGAGGCTTAGTAATAGCTGGTTCCGTTTTAACCTTTGGGTACGGAACCCGAAAAATCGTCTCAAAATTATTCCCGAAATAGAACAAAGGATTTTTCTAAGCCCCACAAATCTGGACTGCCGAGGACAGTATTATGCAATCGCTTAACCACGAGTCAAGTGCAAGGCTATCTCCGTTATTAATGCTCTGGATTTAGACTCGATAATTGTCCGGCCAAGCCACGGTCCGAATGTGGTCATAGTTCGTGACAGTTCAACTGCACCACTTATAACTATTATAATGAAGATATGTTAATTACGTAACGATGTAAAAAAAAACCTTCGAATAATGACATTGTTAATCTTTTCGGTAACAATGAATGAATATTCCACGACTATCATAAAACGCCATCTAGTCTCAAACTAAGCAGAGCTTATAATATATTATGAGTACTAGACAACTAATGAACATACTTATATATTTCTAAATACATACATACTATAGATAAATTACACCCAGGCACAGAGCAAATGATCGTGTTCATCATAAAAACATTCGTCCTGGGTGGAAATTAACCCACGATCTCCAGTATAGCATTCAGGGCCACTTACCACTAGACCAACAGGCCAGTCAAAGATATTTTGAACTTTTAAGTTTAAATGGTCACCACAAACCTTAAGCAACATGTATTATCAACACAAGTTATTCTCGTATAGAATTTGAAATAGATGGCGTTGTGGGAATGTTACGAAAAAATATAATTTTCAATTCAATGTAAACAAGCAATTCCTTCTCAAACACCACACGCGTCTAACTATCTAAACTCCTTACATCCACTCCAGTGTACTGGGTGTATGTGGGTCAACGGTTTAGCCCGCCAGTATATACTGCTCAATATGTGCAGGTCAACTGTCACAGTGGCATTATGCCAACTAAGCTAATCTTTGAACAAGCCTGAACTTGCCAATTGTCGTCGGTTTAGGAGGCAAAGAATTTTGTGTGACATTGCCAACTTGCCGACAGATGCCAGTAATTTAGGTCGGGGTGTAATTACTAGGTTACTTTGGTATTTTGTTGTGACTTTAGTATTTTTAAATTTGTTTTGAATATACTTCTATTGTTAATCACTCTGTTTGCCTCTAGTGGCAAAGTTGGCCAGGGATTATATTTTTTAAAGTTGGTTCATTTGATGGCGTCAAGCCTTACATAGCGCACACGTTTAACTGATTAATTTCATATCATAGCTAAAAGTACGATACGATTTATCAACAAATGTGGGAACTGATTATTAACTCGTTTAAATTTTGTTTCTTTGCTTGACGTAAGGACTCTCTATTTCCTAAAATAGCAGTCATGTATTTGTACTTTTTTGTCTCTTAGATCGTTTTCCCAATAATTACTTGGATAAGAACTTCACTCTCGTACTATTTACAATGAAATTAAAGATTTAAATTAACGTTTTTAATTACCCAATTACGTTAAAGTAAATTGTGTCATTAAACTAGGATGTCGCCAAAAAGACGCGGAGATGTCCGACTTGGAAAACAATTTATTTCTATGGTATTTTTCTTTATTGGAAGATAATTACAGAACATATACAACATTCTAAATCAATTAATGGACGTAATATGTCAGTTTATGTCCAATATCCAATCAGCTCTATTTAAAGGGTAAAACAGTTCTGTTTCAACAATTTCATGATATTTATTCACATAGTGTGAATTTAATGTTCAACAAAAGCCAATATCCAACCAATGAACGTAGACATAATCTAAAGTGAATAATGTTAATATTTCTCCATTCCCATCAATATGGAAATTAAATTAGTGTGTTAAATACACACTACGTACACATACACTAAAATCCCCTAAACTATCGAAATTGCGGTAGATTTTAATGCGGAAATTATAGCATTTTGGATGAACTAATGCTCGATGCAAATTGCCATTGCCTACATTCTAAATTTCTCGCTAAATAGGCTTTTCAATTATGTCATTGAATTGTGATAAAGCTAGAGGGATTTAATTTGTGCCTTGTTAGTTAAATAGTTTTCTGATAGCACGCAATTAAAATGCGGTATGTTTAACTTACAAGTTTACTATTGTTACGTGATACAGTTTACACAATAATTTTTGGAAATAGTTTCTGTTTTATATCATTTCAATCTCAACTTTTCATAGAACCAAACATGAAAATTTGATGTTTCTTTATTTTGATTCTGTATAAAGTGTGAAATTCAAAAGGTTCATAAATGAATTAATTATAATAAATGAATTAATATATGCATGAATGCATAAATGAATTATATACATAAATGAATTAATCACATAGCTAGGTACTGAAAACCTCTTATAATAACCGAAGCATTGAAGCTCCATAAAATAAATTCTATCATTGTTGTTAAAATAGTTGTCAATGATTAATATTAGTCACAAGTTTGTATTTATTTCATTTATTTCAAAAAGCATTAAACACTTTAAACTATCCGCCAAATAATATCACAATACGGCTCTATTCATTCCTGATTTTAGGGTGAGACGCCCAATTGTCGGTCGGTCACAACTTAAATAGAGCGGACCACAATCAAGACGGAATACAAAATCCCATTTCGTAAACAGCGAAGCAGGTGGCCGGAGCAGGCAATCTCGTTTGTCTTGACTCCGAAGCGACCCACCGAAACACTAATTGGACCATTTACCCTGGTAATCCAAGTAGCCGATTTAATTTGTGTTGCGTTTGTGAGCCGTGCGTTGGAACTATCGTAGGTGTGTGTGGGGCATGGGTAGGTGTGTGGTTATTACCTTGAAAGTACTCTTTAATTTCTTTGGTGTGTAAGGTGAAGGTTTGTGAAGTCCAAGAAGCAAACACGAATGAAAAAATCAATTGCTTACATTTACTTTAATCATATCAAAACTTTTTTAAATTTAGATATATCTAAATTTAAAATAGACACAAATAATTTATAGACAAATAGTGTACATAGTAAACAAGTAAATATGGTAAATAGGGGTTGTTTCTTGTCCACATGTCTAGTCGTGTTTGCCCGGCAGTGAAACATTCACAAGCCTACTTTTCTTTATAATAAATCAAAAACTTACAAATTAATTTCACTTTACTAAACAAAAAACAATTGCAGCATAATAAGTTTTAAGTCGAAAGAGCAAAAATATGTTCGTGAAAATGTAACACAATCTAAAGATACTTTACCAAGCTATTTTTGTCATTTTTGTTGAAACAAAAACAAGATTGTTATCATTTCATTGCGCACACAGTGTACCGCAAAAATTCAATTTAATTATCATTACATAAGGACTGTAGGGTGAGTCTACAGTGGAAAGAGAATGTAAAACATATGTACAGACCTATCACAAAAAAAATACTCGATTTTGAAACAAAAGAAGACGAAATATCAATTCCGATAATGATTATTTTAGACAAATTAAATTAAGAAAACTGCAGATCTTCAACTATTATTCATTCACAATGAAATCTCATTCACCAAAACTCATCCCAAAATTGTATAATATACTGTGGCTTCTTCCATACAACGTCTATAGAAACCAATCCACTCCACCCGCTGTACAAATCGCTTGATTCCCCACACACTTAGCTACCTTACTTTTTCGTTCGACTGTAGGGGGACAAAAAAATTGGCCATTTAGGTTAATGTGTTCCAGTGAAAATGTATCGTCTAATTACAGGAGACACGATTCGCACATAGGGCTAACATTTTTTTGGATAACTCGTGATCTAAGAAGTTCATCTCTTTTGCTAGAATACACTTACTCTTTGACTTTCCCTCTTACTACGAACAAATACTGAACGTACTTGTATCTTAGGTCTAGATCTTGAAATTTTGGTGTTGTGGTATTTGGCGTTCAGATTGGGCTATTAGTCTGATAAATAAATATAACATTTTATAGAACAAATTGTGAAGAACAGAAAAAATCAAAATATTTTATTTACCACAGAAAATTCTCTAACTGTAATTGTCCTTACCCATAACACAATTGAAATGGCTTTTCTTAATTAAATACTCCGTTTCGAACAAGTAGTCTTAAAATTATTATTCTGTCAATCGAGTATGTACTACACCCTTAAAAACTAATCACGATTATCACCCTGTGGCTTATACTTCTTTACAATATATTAAATAATTAATTAAATATTATCTAAAACTATCACGTATAAGCTTCAGAACAGCTTGCACTGAGTTTGCGACGCACGCATTAAACTTATGTAAAATGTTGCAAGTAGCAAGTTGTGTTACACATACAGAGCACAACATGTTGCGTACCGCTGCCACCAACATTCGACTAGCTTCGAATTTTAGTTGGAAATGCTTTAGTTAGTCTTTTGTTATTTAGGTTTAAGCGTTAATTAGATGATTACTCTTAAACCTTTAATTATTCGACTGTAGAGTATATCAGAGTGATTTTCGTTAACTTGTCTCTTGTATTGTAACTAATGTTTTATTTTAGTAGCGAATATATTCATGTTGTCAGGAAAGAGTTTTCTAAATTAGTAAAAATGATAAGTTTCTATCACATTTGGAGGTGTAACTAGTTTAATAAATAGGAAAACTTCAATGAGGAATGACATTTTGGAACTATGCATCTGAAGTACTTTTTTAGGCTTACTAGAACATGTTTAAAAGTAAGGTGTGTACAAATAATTAATGTAACCCATTATTCATACATGCCGTACTGATATACGAAACGTAAGACATTGTTCAAAACCTGAAGCTGAAAACCAAAATATTCATTGATATTCTTGAGCTACAAAAACCATCAAACAGTAACCCATCTAAAAGCTTACAGACAGCAAAAATGTCCCCGCAGAAATCATTTAGCTGTCCACTAATGAATCATTCTAATATATTTTTTCCCGTACTTAAGTTAACGTCATTATCACTTGGCATGTACCGGCTAATAAGTTTGATACGTGCGCCGTATATTAACTTTATTATTACGACAGTTTTTGTCGACTTCTCACGCTGTGGTGATATTTTCTTCCTTGTTACAGTCACTGGGGAAAAAATGTTATGACAATATACGTTGGAAATAAAAGGGAAAGACACGTGTCGTTTTAGGTATTTTTCTAAGAGACGTTATTTGTTTTGCTGTAATGTATTTTAATGTTCCATTCTCTGAAGTAAATGTAATGTTGCTTCATCAAATATTAAGGACGTACAAAATTATATTTGTCTGTATATATAATTTTCTTAGCTTTGTACGAGATAAAAAAACAGGTCGAAAATAACCTGGTGATGATTCAAAAAAAATAACCAAATCACTCCAAAGTTAAAACCCCAAAGCTACGCGTTGTCATTTTACAAGACTAAGTGTACTCAGTAGATACCTATTCGTATTTCAACAGTAACACAGGTAAATACCGAAACGTCGATGTAAAGTAAAATCAAAAAAACCTGTGCAACGAGCTGTAGCAAATAGTAAGCGGCGCATACTGAGGCAGTTCAACAAAGCAATTTTCTTCGATTCCAGAGAACAACGATTTTTATAATGATTCATCTCCTACATTCCGCTTTATGTCGCCAACAGTGGTTACTATTACGGAGATGGGAATATTTATGATAGAACGTAGGCATATGAAGGTGACAAGAAATTTTACGTGTTTTGATTTCATGGCCCAATACAAGCTCCTTGGAATATGCCATCAAATAATCGACTATTAATGCTAAAAAAACATGATTAAAATATTTTATGTAAAATATAATTTCCATAATCGATGATTATAACCTAATTTTATCACGAGAAAAATATCGGTTCACTTTATATTATAAACTAAGCTGTCCTTGTCGAACCTTTGCTAAAAATCAGTGTTGCATTCCTAACTGCAGTGCAGCTGGAAACTGGGACTCGTTTGGCAAGGCTGTGACACACAAATTCAATATTTATCGGATTCCTTTTTTCCTTTTTCCGATATGTACACTGTAAAGGCTTTATATTTCAATTTTCTTTGTTTCTTTCATGGAGCGGGATACAGTAGTTTGATTTATCAACGTGAACATCAAAAACATTTTGAGGTCTTGGCTTATGACATGTAACTCTGCTGAAAACAAGTTATTATTGTTGTTAACGAAATCGTGAAATTGTTTTTCCGTTATTTTATTTTATGAATTTATATCGATATGTTACATTTTGTTGAATAAGTATTTCCAACAGGCCTCAATTGGGCTGAAGTAATATTTTACTTAAAGCTTTTGAATGGGCATCCTATAAATGTACTGAAACTATTTATTTCCTTCAATCAAATAATTTCATTTCTCGTGTTTTCTAAAAGGCATCTTATCCGTCAGACTTGTTCAGCAAAAACAGAATTGCATTGTGAAGTAGTAAATTGCTTGCCGTATCGTACAAGTGCTGTAATCGTTTTCCGTCGATCTCTCCTTATATTCAAGCCTTTTTCCTTCGTAGTCAATTTCACGATTGCCGTTTCATAGATTTGGAATAGTTCGTTTTCTTTTTTTACCTTTTGATTACTTGGAATAGAATTAGTTTCAAAGTGTAGTTATAGTTACATAATTTTATACACATTTTTAAGCGCTCTAAGTTGAAAAATGCTATTCCTGGTTTTAAAGAGGTAATTACAGAAAAATGCTTATTGTTTGCAAGTTCATGGAATGAAAAGAGAGTAAAGCGAAATGTGGGTGTTTGTTGAATACGCAGCATTTCCTCTGAAATAAATGCATAATATATCATTCTATTTTCACTTAAGCTACTAACCGAAGTAGTACTGAAGTACAAAGTGTTGACATCGCATTGAAATCTAGAAATCGATTGAACGCGTTCACGAATTCCTGGAAGGTACGTTATGGAAAGTTATTCTTTGTTAAACTTTCTCAGCCGAACTTCGCACTACGTCTTCAAATTGACGGACTGTGAACGCAAAAGCGTGGCAACTCGAGAAACGCTTATTTGAAACTTTTCAAAGAATTCTCGATTGCAATTTTGCATATTGTGGCGGGTCATGAAAAGAGCAGGTTTTTAAAAATCGTTGTTTCTGATACACAAAGACTGTTTTACATACTTTGCGAGTTATTTTGAATATACGTTTGCATAATATCGTTTGATCTACATCGTCTTTCGCAATTTTGTGGTTTATCATATTGTCAATTATTTGGCGTATTTATAGCAAAGCCTTGTTTGATCCGGTTTTATCATGTAATTACGGCCTTTATTTAGATGTTAGTGTAAACAGAAAACGTTCAGAGCTCGTTGATTTGCGTTTTCACTGTATTGCAACGAAATAACTGTATGTCAAATATGGTATATTTCAGCTGAATCTAGCTAAAGTGAGAACTAAACCGAGAACAGCTTAATGAGACTTGGGAATACAAAAAAAATGACCATATAAAATACATTTCCGCAAACTTTAGTTCCACTATGAATAATTTTAAGCCATTCACTACCCTTTGAACCTATAAAAAAACTCAAACAGAGGCAATAAAATATTCCCGTTTCAAAGGTCGTTGCCCTTAAAACTCTGGCTCGTTATAAATGACTGGCACATCGGAGTATTAATAATCATGGAATCTGGGTATTACGTTATTACGAAACGGTTACATAACACCGGGCCTTCAGCAAGCCTAATTTATTTAAGGGTGGCTTTGGACGGGAATTCAATTTACTACAATAAGTATTTTTAAGTTTGTGTTGAATATTTTTTTTGTTTTGTAATGAATTGGGATTTGACATGTCAAATATTCAGTCTTGCATCTATTGTAGAAACATAAATTTGGAATCGTTTTGATCGTGTTTTTGTGTATTTATAAGAAACTTCCGTTTTCAGTTTGTTACTTTTGACTAATTAACAGAACAATATTCAACAAATACATATAAGAACGGACAAATATTAAGTTCAAGCTGGACTCGAACCGGTGACTAGTTCAACGAAACGATATATTTATATATGGCATGTATCATATTAAAGTTTATTACCAAGTTATCAAATAATAGCTGAGACGGAGGTCACATTTATAGACAATAACTTTTATCTCTCGAGTTATATGACTGTTTATGGCTAAGGTGAACCCATGAAACCTCTAAGCGTTTTGTCGCACTGAAATAATTATTGCATCCTTTAAATATAATTTAAATCTCTCAATATGGAAATATTGAACATAAGCTTGAAAGCTTTATTGCTGTCAATAAAATATTTAAAAAGTGGATGTACAAGTCGTTTAGAGAATTTGAATTTAGAACATTATGCTGGATATAAATTATGATGTTTCGTCTGGAATTTCAATTGTTTTATTTATAACTAGCTTTTGCCCGCGACTTCGTTCGCGTGGAATAGTAACTTCCGGCAATTTTTTGGTTTTAACCACACTGCCCTGGTAATTGATATAGCAGTAAGTCAGAAAAGGTGGTTTCGAGAAAACGGCGCGCAAAGTTTTTATCACAATTTGAGCGTTTGTGATAAAACTATACACTCGATTTTTATGTTCTATATATCAAAAGAAAGGGAAAAATGTGTTTGTTATTGTAAAGTTACCTGCTCTTAATATTTTTATTAGGGTTGTCGTAAAACATAAGAAATCGTGTCTTTATTAGCATATTCTTAACTAATTCTAAATAATATTTAGGTAAGAGGGCAGGAACTGCCATAGATACTGCACTCTTGCTTAGTAATATTTCATACTGCTATATTGCTTACAGAATTCAAATAATAAATTCAAAATTACTACTTAAAACAGCAGTAAACAAGCACTATACTGCCCTTTACCTTAGATTTAGAAAATATTTTTGGCTATTTCACTATAGAGTAAAGGACGTTACTGCTCTTTAAAGAAGTATTTTATGTAAGATGTTATCAAAATTTCTTGAGCAGTAAGTCTATAAATAGTAGGGAAAATAACAAAAAATCGTTAAAAATAATATCTAAGCTCGTTTTATTCATTAAATGTAACCAAAGAGAACCACAATATTAGTATTGTTATTTGGCATAACGCTATTCTTATTAAAAACAGAAATCTTCTTTAAAAATATAATTATTTATCAAGGCTTAAGGCAGTCCTGGGTATTTTTATGTTATAAGTATCTACTTTTTGATTTTGAGAAGACTTGTGAAATTTTAAAACGGGAGTTGCTTATTGATTCATGTTTATGATAGATTCTTCTCGATTGGTGGTCGATTTATAATTTTGTCTATTCGCTTCATTTTGTAGTTATTTAATCTAAAACAAAAAAAGGAGTAAAGTGTATTAGGTATAAGCTTATACTGTATTTAATGTGTATAAGTGATAGAAGTTTTACCCTATTCAATACAATTAAAAGCATAACGCAAATATTAATTTAATTGCTCAAGTTTAGTGTCAGCATTAGAAGATGTATCAAAGCACAGTACATAGTAAAACTGAGCCAAAAACACGTGGCGGGCATATGACAAGCGCCGTCAGAGCACCAAGAATATGACAAGCGAGCAGGAGGACAAACTCTGAGACCAATTATTATTTGGAACGAATAAGTAATTAACTTTATTTTAGATTTAGGTAATTATTTTATTTCACACAACAAATCATCACTACATAGTATAAAGCAAAGTCGCTTCCCGCGTCTGTCTGTATGTTTGCTTAGATCTTTAAAACTACACAACGGATTTGGATGCGGTTTTTTCTTATACATAGAGTGATTCAAAAGGAAAGTTTATACGTATAATAACATGCTTAATAAATTAGAGAACCATTAATAATTTCAAGAATTCTAATGCAAAGTCGTAAATAAACTCATTTTTTCGCGCTTACTTTGCAAACGCAGGCTGATCCCTAAGAGATTCATCAAAATAATGTACTAATTTTTTGTACACATTGCAAAGGTCTACAGAAAACTCCGTGATGGTATGTGTCTATCCCTTATGGATATCCCACAATATAATTTTTGTCATTTACTTTTTACGACAAATAATGGCTAATTTTCGAAGCGATTTAAACCAATACAGCATTAATCCTTATCCAATTAAATACCTTAAATACATTGTTCAATAAATATAGATTTATATGGCAATTTACAGTATATTATGATTTAAATGAATATTTTCGAAGATATTACAGATTTAAAAATTGTGGGACGTAGTATTTGCGGTCAAGCTGGAGCGGGCCGCTATGTTTTTATATACAACGTTCGCAGTTTTTCTAAAGTAAATTTACTGTTTAGTATCAGCATAGCACCCGTGCAGAGCCGGGGCGGGTCGCTAGGATTAAATATAAGGACTCCTTACAATATTCATAATTACCCATCTTACACCTACTAGGCGCCAAAATGACTCGTCACAAAACGGCGCGAACAAGATGAACTACACAAAACAATCAGACGACCATCACTCAACCGCTCGAAACGATATGTCGAATATTTTGATCATTAATATGTACCTCGTAGCGCAGTAAAAACCACTTACTGCTCTACTGGTTTACAAAACTATTAAATTATAATTTTATCTTTTGCCATGTTATAAAAGCAGTACAGGAAGATACTGTGTTCATATTTGTGTATTTATGAGACATTCATTATAATTACTATCTTAAAAGAGCAGTACAGCTCCATACTGTAGAAGTAACTAGTAAAATTCATTTGAAACATTAGTTCATACTAGCGTAAAAAGCAGTATGTCAGAAATTTACTGCTCTTTTGTTAAGAAATATGTAAATACAAATAAAAAGGGCAGTATGTCAATGAAATTCAATGAATTACTGCTCTTTTACGTAGTTAACTAAATTAACTTGCCGTTCTTACTGCTCTTTATCAAAAAAGAAAATGCATTTCTAATATACGTAGAAGAATGAAACCCAGATAGGAAGAAAGATCGTTTGACGTACATTCCAAATCAGCAATAAAAAAAAATGGCCACCTTCGACTTACTGCCCTTTCGATTACCACGGCAGCACATAGTTCCCGATCTCGCGGGATCTCTTCACAAATGAGATGTGGAAGATATTCTAGGGAATTCTTCAAAAAGCAACATATTTTTTTTTTGAAATTTGAAATCAAAACTATCCTATGTCCTTTCTCAAGTTCCAAACTATGTCTGTACCAAATTTCACTCAAATCGGTTCAGTAGTTTAGACGCGAAGAAAAGACAGACAGACAGAGTTACTTTCGCATTTATAATATCAGTTTGGATTTGGATTGTTCTAAATCCGACATATTCACACTATTGTTGAGTAATAGTTTATAGCTATGTTATATTAATGGAATTATGGACATACACTTCGTCTAAAGCGAATTTAAGTTTAGCAGGGGGGATCAAGCTGTCACTACCCGATGACGCTGATCGAACAAAATGTATTAGATGGTGACCCTCTCACTACTTAACTACCTTGTGTATTAGATTTTTTATACTTTTGTATCCTGCAAGATCTTATCCTTTGTAGTTAATGAAATAAGGTGATTTTTTATCACAACAAAAAAAACTTATATTTCCCTTACTTTCTGATGGACTAGAAAAATTTTAAAGTTCATACCCCGTTAACATTCCCTCATGAGCCTCAATGTAATTGCCTTAATGTAAACTCGCTTCATCTAAGTAATTTGAGATCTTTTTAGTTTTTTTTTAATCTAAATGCGTCCACAGACTTTGACCCCAGCCCCCAATCACGTTTCAATCACTATTATTATTACTACTAGTACTGTGACATACTTTCACATTTCCTGCTAGATATAAACCCACTATCTCTATAAACGCCCACTACAAGTAACGTAGGACGGAGATATGGCTGTAATTATCACGTCTGGCCGGCGGATAAGTGATCGCCGTTTGTTATTATTATCAGGGGATGCGCTCGTTGCCTGACGTAATCCCACAGGCGCATTTATATGAGGTTTTATTCTGTAAGAATGTATTATGTGTTGGTTACATTACTTTGTGGTTTTATGTATGATATAGTATAGAAAAATATATTCAGAACTGAATGCAACATGTATGGATGAAGAAAGTGATTTTACAAACCATGTAACTAAATGTAGCCGTAATATATGCCGTTATAATCTTATTAGAATAATATTTTGTAAATAAATGAGCACACAATAATTTGCAAAAAAAAAATACCTAAATTCCTCGAACCTGTTTATTTGACGTAAAACTCTTGCTAGATCAACTATGAACTCTACAATTAACATACATTAATTGTATACTTAGAATATCACATAATATCAATTTAAAATATTCACTGTACTATAACTAAAATGAAGATATTCACGTCCCAACCCACCAACACCATAACAAGTATTAGCGTTATTTGAAAAGCAAAACAAAAGAGGTCTAATTCGCATGTAGTACCAACATAACAAGGTGTCGGGCCAGAGGCGTCGACGTGCCGGAAGTAGGCCGTTACCGCCACTTCCGGAGACAGGGGTGCCACCTGCCTGGAACTTGTCGAGTTAAAGCCAGTTTGTCGGAACGAAAAGATTTGTAGATTGTTTTAAAAATATATGAGGGTAGTTTTTACGTAATAGTTTTTAAGGAGAGTCTGTTTTTTCAATTTTCTTTAGATGTTGAGATTTCTGAGAAAAGTATAAAGAGTTCGTTTTTTGGATTTCGTACATCCTTTGTGATGATATTTTATTAGTCTTAAGCCTTTATTGTGAAATTGATTTCAGTTTACAATTTCGTAGCACTTTGTCGTAGTCCAGTGAACAAATCAAACCCTGTACCCTATGCCTAACTGCAACGTTTGATTACAAAACAAAGCTTAGTTAACATTTCTAAACTTGTAACTGCAAATAATTTGTTAATTTCGTCATTAATCATTGAGTAAAATGGTACAACAATTTCGATTGCTATATTTAATTAATAGTGACACAATATTCTATTACTCATGTAAACATTAACCTAAATTCAATTCAATTACGAACTATTTTGATATTATATTGTTAGTTGTAAACCAACAAAACAACATCGATACATTTGAGAGTCAATATTAAATCAAAACAGCTAAACTAATCACGCAGTTGGAAATAAAATGCAAAATTAACACACAATACGTTATCACGCGATTTCGAAACGATAATGTAAACATCGATTCTCATTATACACGAAATCGAATATTCGTGTCATCGCAATCGAATGGCATGTACAATCAGCTACAGAATTTAACGAATAAAAACATACTTAAAATCAACGTTAAGCAATATAACGGTTTACTAACACGTATTTATCGGGAGTCGCGGAAGTCGGCGCGCCGCCGCGTCAGCTCATGATTAAGGACTCCGGTTCGATCCGAAACTAGTCGGGCCATCCCCATAAATACGAGTGAGTAAACCGTTCTATCGTTTAAGTATGAGTCATCCTCACGAAAATTATAAAAAAATATTTAAAATCAGACAAAATATACCTGCCAAGACGTACAAGAAATTTGACTTCCGATGGTTTACTTCTCTCCCTAATCAAAATAACAACTGTCTTGTACAGTCGTTATGAAAATCAGATTGTATCCACCACTTTTGTTGGTAACTGTACGCTGTAGAAGGCTCACGTATCGGGGGACTAATGAATAGTCGCCATTTCGAATTCGCTATCAATAATAGATTTCAATCGTGGGTCGGGAGTCAATTGGATTTTCACGAGCCGCGAACCTACGGTGGCCCTTATTACGCTTAAATTACTCGTAATTTGAATGTTAAGTATTAGTAAATTATCGTTGAACATATTTTTGAATGACAAATAGATTTTATTATCAAATTGAGAGTTTTTGTTCCAGAAGTACTTCCTTGTTAATCATAGATGTCAGAATTTAGGGCGAAACAGTCTGAAGTCAAATGGGAAAGAACTCTGCCCAGTTAAGTAGTGGGATATACTGGGCTGAAAATAATAACGACAGGAAACTTGATTATTAATGATACCTTGTGTCATCAATATCAAGCAATAATTTATGTCAGTGTAATTTAAAAGTGTGGGATGAACAAATAATAACGGGCCCGTTAGTCTAGTGGTTAGTAGCCCTGACTGCCATACCAGAGGTCGTGGGTTCGATTCCCACCCAGGGCACATGTTTGTGTGATGAGCACGATTGTTTGCTTTATCTCTAGGTGTAATTTTTCTACAATATGTATTCATTTAGGAGTATATAAGTGTGTTTATCAGTCGTCTAGTACTCATAATACAAGCTCTGCTTAGTTTGAGACTATATAGAACCGTGTGAAAGTCGTGAAATATTTATTTATAATAAAGAATTTTCAATTGGATTTGTCGTCAAAGGATAATTTCAACAAAAGCCTGTGTAATCCCCGTATACAAAAGTTGTTGTATAATAATATTTTTATTTGAAGAATAATCCGAAAACATTGGACGAATCAAACAAATCTGCATCCATCGGAATTTTATATATAGAAAGTTTATTCAATAGCTCAATATTTTGACAGAGAGCTGCATGAGTTTTCGTTCAACTCCATTTCAAAAATAATACAAGCGTATGCCATTTTACGTCAGCGAATAGCTTCCGGTTTTTCCGAATAGTGCGAAAACGATAAAACTTGTTTTCCAATTATTTTTGTTATCAAACACTAACGGCACATTCCTAACGCTGGCAAGTTCGCAACATCGAAAAAGACAAACGGAAACATTGGAAAATTCACATCTCTACGCGTACGTTTCACACGTCGTGAAATAATAAATGGTTTCAGTATCGAGTTGGTATATGAAAGCAGGCACGAGCTACGAAAATTATCGACTTATCGAGTGATCATTTATATCGATTCTACAACGATTAGCTTACTCGTGCACATGCGATAGATTCCTTGAAATGATTTAAATTTTGAAACGTTAACATTGCTTTCACGTACTTCAAAGTTGGGAGATTAAGAGCATTATTTGTATGTACAAGTCAGACTTCACAAAAATAAGTTTTAATAAAAAATAACATCTTTAACAAAGGAAATTTACAGTTACGACTCCTAAAAAGTTACGCTTTAGTAGGAAGTTGCATATTATCAAATTTTAGTATTCTAAAAACCTTCTAAGACTCTCTAGGCTGAATTGTGCTATATTGTTGATAGTTAAAAACAAACCGTATTTTTATTTCCTTAAAATAAAAAATGCAAACAAATTAACATTCTCATGAACAAATCGTTCTGATAAGACATTGCAAACACAAACTAATGCAATGTTTTTATTTTTAATGGCAGTTTAAATCTGGCCTAAAAAACAACCAACATTGGACAAATTTATACGATTTCACTGTAAAAATTAAATTGCTCAATTTACGATTACGTACGTTTTACTCATAGTTATTCAAGGGAAGCTCTCAAGGCAATTTGACGTCGGCAGATATTATACATTCCAACATGATCACTGCTGTATCCGTGCACAATCATATACCTGATAAAATAAACGAGTGTTTAAAAAAGTCATACTTTCGATTCGTCTTTCTTTTCTAAAAAGGAAAAATTCACAGGCCTTTACTGCACTAGCTTGAGTACGAGAATGACAAATCATTTCCTATTTGCATGCAATATTTAAGATCCAAATATTATTATGTATAGCTTGATACTTTTACAGTCCATAAAAGTACAGGAGAAAATACCAGGTTGATTCGGTCAAAAATAAAAGCGTGTTGATAGCATAACCATATGACTAGCTCATACGGAAGAGAAAACAGACAAAAATACAACGCAGTTCGTTAAACCAAAATTACATATGTACAAGTAGTAAAACAACACTATTCTTCATCAAGAGTAATACAGAAAAAGAAACTTTGCTAAACACAAGAAAATCACGAACAAGACTACAGAGTTTCCTTATAATCAGAATCGTAAATGGAAATTGAACAAATAAAACGAGTTAATAATAAGGCTTACATCCCTACTCCGCCTTATAAACGGTGGGGGAAACGCATACGAACATAAATCACAACGAAGTAGCTGAGATCCCCTACAAAAGTAAATTCCACCCAGGATTTGTGATGAGACAGTGAGTTACAAAAGTTTCCATGTTTTATTGGAAAAGTATTGTGAACGTTTTTCACTAACGCTCCGGCTTATTTGTGGCGAAACTTGTGCGGACATTCGTCAAGTAATCCGGAATCTTATTATAACACGAGAACATGAGCTACTTTAGTTTGAAGATAATTCGAGTATAAAAGAGAAAGATAATAAAATTTGATGGCTGAGAAGTTTGTGTTTATATTCAAGGACTGGTAATATAACTGAGGCACTGTTTGTTTGAAACAGAAAATTATTTAGATTTAGAATTTCATAGGTGAAATTTTCAAGTGGCACAGTTCTAAGTTGAGTATACCTGGAAATATTTTATAACAATTCATTTTATTGTGGTTTCAGGTATTTTTGGTCAGGAAATAAATCCGAAATTGTGTTTAGTTTAATAATTACGCAACATTCCGCCTTGAAATCTCTTTTTAATGAATTTGCTCTCGTTAAATGACCCAAGTTTAAAAATTAAATGTAAGTTTTAAGTTATTGTTGCTGACAAAAAAAACCTTTTCATAAACTTTTTATGAGAAAAACTCGTTTATTTGAAAAACCCTTTTTCCTACTTCTACATTTGCCTTCAATATCTATTAAATGTGATTCTTTATACTCAATAGGCCACTTTTTTGTAATAAATGTAGGTAAGAACGGTTATTGATTCCGAAGTTCCATAAAATCTGCGAACCCTTACTATATCTATGAAAATGGTTTGAAATAATACTAGTTTAATCTTATTGACCGAGACTAAAGATCCATTGTACAAAAACTAAGAGAAAAAAAGCAATTTTTTTTTCTTCAAAAAATAAAGCATTTTCCTATAAATAGCGAAACCGGTATTTAAACTTATTAATTTACAAAATATCGCTGTCTTAACGTCATTTTATCCTTACACAAACGACATTACAATGGCAAAATTATCGCGATCGCTTTGCTATTTCAAGTTACCTAATACCCTTGCTGGTCCGTTTCAAAGACTGAAATACACAAATCGGATTTGCGGTCGCCACCATGTATTGTAAGAAAAAACAAACAAACGAAGGAATAAAAGGTTCTGAGTACAGGCTGGTCGTACTGTGGTAAGTTGCTGTTTACAAAACAACACGTACAACGTGCGAGTAAGAATAGGATTTATGCAAGGGATAAAGGTGTTAGACCTATACTTACTTATGTGTAGCCTCTTTGTTGCTATTGGTGATGAAAATCTGTTTACCGGATAAGTTGGTAAAAGTGTTTTTCTTGACTAAGAATTTATGCATAATATAAAAATGCATTTTTTTTGTTACCTGCAGCTAAAAGCTTCATTAAGATTAAATGTGACCTAAAAATAAAATTTCAGTAATATTTATTTGAATAGGAAAAAATACTATCGAACCTACTCTCTGAAATCATAATGAAGAAAATTCGTAATCACTATACTCTGTTCATGTAAATATACTCAACATACATCATTCAGATTTAATTTGGAAACCAAGGAAATATGTAAAAATTACGGAAACACATTTCACCATTATACATTTTTAGCTACAAAGCTTTCTTTGACCTTCCATTCAAACAGTTTCAAGATCTGTATAAGACCATACACGATTGCGGTCAAGCTCTTTTAGGCTCTAGAACATAATAACGGTATACTTCAAATCTCAACTGTCGAGTACCAAAAAGGTTCATCAAAATAATTAGCAGTTGACCAAAATACGTCAAAAAAGGTCACGGAACGTGAAACATGACAATAAAATAAGGTTTTAATATTTAATTTTACGCGATTGTTTATGAACATCTATATATTATGGTAAAATAGTTTGTGAGTCATAAAATCAATTTATAAAATTGAATGCATGATTTGTACGTCATAACTTCAATATATAAAATTGAATGCATTTGTTTTATTGTTGGTGCTTCTAACTTACGAGCTACTAGAAAATAAAGGTTAAGATTTTCTTGAGCATATATGATTCTTGAGGGAAAACTGGTTTATTAATTTCGTTATTTTACATATGATACAAAATAATCACCACGGTAGCTCTCTGCGGATTGGCCATTTCAGATTCCAATATTTGGAATCCAGGTTTCCTCACGATGTTTTCCTTTTGTAAGAAATAGCTTAGAATAATAAGAAAGTATGTATGACTTTGGAAAAGTTACATTGGTACTTGCCTGCGCTGGGGATCGAACATGCACCTCGTGCACACAAATCCATACATGAAACCGCAAGGCTACCATGGCTTGTCATTTTACATAATAATTATATATTGCTGTAATACATACATAATATTCAAGTTAAAATAGCCTTTTCTCGTTAGCTTAAATACCATAAAACAATAACAAACACATAAAAACGCCGGAGTGAATGATTAAATCATCATAAAACATTCAAAGTACGTAAAGATAACGCCATAAAGAGGAGAGATCCATAATTTTTCTTCACCTGGATAAACACATTTCAGGAACGGTTCAGATAAAAATCCCTTCTGCATAAAGAATCTTACGCTCCCTTGAACCAATAAGATTTTACAACGATCTTATGGTTGGATATTTCTTTACAAAATATACCGAAATTAAACATTTTATTTAAGTTTAAGACTTTCACACAACCATCTAATCTCAAACTAAGCAGAACTTCTATTATGAGCACTAGACCACTGATATACTGCTAAATACATAAAAACATAGATAAATTAAACCCAGTCACAGAACAAAATATAATCTTACTCATCACACAAACATATTTTGTCCTGGGTGTGAATTGAACTTACGACTTCCAGTATAGCAATTAGGGTCACTAACCACTTGATTTTATTATTAGCGTCAATATGTCTAGAGAAATCACGTAAGCTGCTGATTAGATTCAACTTAAATATTCGATCCATCTTTAGCTATTTGTAAGTAAATCGAAACCCAGTACAAGCTGAGCAACTTATGAATAAAGTACAGAACAGTCTACCACGCAGCGAGCGTTGGGCAAACAAAGGCGGTCCCGATTGTGAACAGTTCACGGGCAACCAAGCGGCTTATTTTCCTACAGTTTGCTACAGGGAGCTTATTCTTGCATGAACTTGACAGTCTACATTACTACACAAAATAAAATAAGTTATTAACAGCCACTTAATTGTGTTGCTCTTGTAATGAAGAACTAAAATGTTACAAGAAAACGAGTCTGCTCGTGATTGTTTAAATATTTTTCGCTTTTAAATTGTTTGTTGTTTTAAATGAAACTCATTTTCTTAAGTTTTAATTACGAATAAACATCTCTTTAAGTTGTTTTGATAGCTTGGAAGATTTGGTTGGTGAAATCTACAACGTGATCAACTTAAACAGACCTTGGTGATATTTAACACTTCGCTCGGTGCGTGAATCTAAGTATTTAAGTAAACCGCCAATACTCGAAAAAAGGACCACCTTTAGAAAATTACATTTAACAGATTTGAATTAGTATGAGGACAAACATTGATATTTACTTTGATTGGCTTTTTAGAGAAAGTTGTTTAGTTTCAGGCGCTGCTGAGTTTCAGGCGCACAGCGTTTAAAATATCCCGAGGATCGTAAAAAACGATTTTCAGAAAATAATCAACTACCACTACTTTAAGGAAAAATACCAAAATTCCACCAAAGCAGAATCAAACGTCCTCAATTGGCTGTCCGTAGCTTTCCTCTCAGAGCGAAAATTTTCATAACCTATTGAAAGTAAAGTTCAATCCGCCAAACGAAAGGGTTGTTCGTAAATTTTTAGGGTTCTATTGAATCCCTAACTGCGTTAGATATTATTTATTGTTTTTAATATTGGTTTCGGAACGTGGGAGCTAGTACAAAGTGAATGGAACCGAAAAGGATTTGTCGTTGACCTGAAAATTCAAAGTTCGGAGTAATTTGTTGTCACACTCGGGATATGTTTCGGGGTGCAGCACTTGACATAAATTTGAAATTAAGCTGTTTATGTTGGTAATATTTGTGAAAACTTTAGTGGTAATTTATTAAAGTTAAAGTTTATGATTGACTTTACAGCCATAATCTGTTTGTTCATAATTCCTATTTATTATGCTGTTTTTGTCAAATTGATGTTTACCGGCCAATTTTTAATTATATGGTAACGTAAAATTATGAATTCACCTCACAACAGTTATTACAAAGCCACTTATTAAATTGGAACATCCTATAACACACTCGTATTGACAAAAAAAAAATAAGAAACGAAGAAGCTCACATTGCCTTAAATGTTAATAATACTACCAATCTTTATACGATGGTTATGAATATTTGACGTCGAAGTGTATACTTGATTACTGTGGGAGTAAACCGAGAATGCCCTGGAGCATCGAGAATGCCCGGAGGCGTAATCACAATCATATAGGTAAAGAAATCCATCATAACTTGACCTCTCTGAAGTAGGACGTTTAATAGAGTAAACGAGACTTGGTATATAAAGACGCTAAAGTGGGATTACGATGGTGATATGATGAAAGACTTGTAACGAATTTCAGAGGGATCAAGTGATATTGGATGTGTAGCATTTTATTGCGTTACTTGACCGGCCCGATCGCAACTGGTTAGCTTGTTGCTCTTGCCACCCTTGCTTCGTAAAAAACACATTTTATGATTAATCGTAGCGGGATTAGGATTGACGTCATGTTGGGTCGAGGTTGATAAACTGCCACCACATAATGTTGGATTCATGCGGTTTTTTTTCATAATTATTTTTAGAAATATGTTTTTAGCATTAGTGATGTAGCTTTATGAAATATGTATTTTTTGCCTTGCAATTTTAGAGTCAGCTCTTAGTTTTACCAAATTGTATAAAAACTTTAAGGATTAATGAATACGTACTAGTAAAGATTTGTAAGTTTTTGAATAAATTAGTACGAGTAATGTAGAATCTGAATTTAATGAACTACACTGGACAGCAAATAAACCGGGCCACCCACTACCTTGAAACTCTAATCCGATTATCTCGAAAAGTACAAAACTTACAAATATCAAAGTTATACCTACAGAAAGAGCATTTCTTA
Organism: Chrysodeixis includens; assembly: GCA_941860345.1. NCBI lineage: Eukaryota > Metazoa > Arthropoda > Insecta > Lepidoptera > Noctuidae > Chrysodeixis > Chrysodeixis includens. Next base: position 11,076,352 of record OW796098.1, on the reverse strand, counting down.
ACGATTAAAATGAAGGGAATCGCATCGGGATTTATCAATTTATTAAGCTTTTATAAAGATTTTACAAAGAAGAGTCATTTTTACAGCCGTGCGAACCTTTAGTAATGACCCAGTGAAAACAGAAATTAAAGCCGAAAACAAAGGAAAAATTTAAAAAAGTTTTTGTTCAGTATTGATTGTTTCCTCCCCTTGCTCGAATAACTGCTAACATCCTCGCATTCATAGACCTCACGAGCCTGACAATGAAATCTTGGGGAATTGCACCCACTCCTCTTCAATTGCGATTTTCAGCTCTTGAAGCCTTGTTGGAGCAAGTACCCGGGATCGAACTCGACGTTTCAGCTCATCCCATAATAATAATAATAATCCTCCACACCGATTTCGGTAAAGGCGACCGCTTCGACTCTCTATTGGCGTGCATGTGCCCGTACATGACTAATATACTATATATATATACTATATATATAATGCTCTATCGGATTTAAGTCCAGACTACGAGCTGGCCACGCCATCGTACGAATGCCGACGTCGTGTAGATATTGGGTTACCACATAAGCAACATGAGGCCGTGCATTATCATGCATCAACTGCATATCCAGCCCGATATAACCTGCGTAAGGCAGCACATGGTCTGCGAGGATTTCAGTGATGTAGCGATGAGAAGTTAATCCACATGTGGCCCGTCGGTTCGACGAAAACTAACGCCGTATGTGCGGTTAATGAGATGCCGCCCAAGACCATAACAGATCCTCCACCATAAGCAACAGTTTCCTCAATACAACACCGAGAATAACGTTCTCCAGGGCGACGATATACTCTCTGATGTCGATCACTTCCATGTAGACTCACCCTGGTCTCATCAGTAAAGAGTACATTGCCCCATTGTTCTAACGTCCAATCCCTATGCTCTCGAGCAAATTCAAGTCGTGCTGGACGGTGGGCTACTGTTAACGCGGGGCGTGTTGCAGTTCTCTTTGGAGTCAGGTTCCGTTCAGTAAGTCTTCTTCTGACGGTATCTGAACTTATCACGACTTGGCGTTCATCACGCAGATTTTGTTGGACTTGAACTGCGTTGAGGCGACGATTTTGCAGGACAGAAAGTTGGATATAACGATCATCTGCTGCTGATGTTGCCCTAGTTCTGCCCATACCTGGACGGCGATCGAATGCGCCAGTCTCTAGGTATCGTCTGTGAACTCGTCGCACCGAAGATCTGCTGATTCGAAGTCTTCGAGCGACTTCACGTTGCCCAAAGCCTGCTTGAAATAGTGCAACAGCTTGAGCCGCTTCCTGAGGCGTCGTATCCATTATTGGCCGAACAAAGTAGCAAAAATACACGCGTCTAAGTAAGCTATAGATAAAAACTAAAGAAATGATAAAAAAACATCTGACTATCCTCACTATAGAAGAAATGAACGCTAAGCGCGAACTCTAGGCAAAACAGAGCAAATTGTGAGCATTGTGTTTATAGCTTGATTACAATGTGAGTTGATGGTACTTTTAATTAAATTTGTAGTCATTTTAATTGTTAAAAGACGCTCTTTCTATAGATATAACTTTAATATTTATAAGTTTTATACTTTTTGAGAAAATCGGATTAGAGTGTCAAGGTAGCGAGTGGCCCGATTTATTTGCTGTCCAGTGTAGTTGCTAAAAATAAAAAAAAAATACCGTGATTCTGTATAAAGATACGAAACTTTATACAAACAATATTATTTTAATGTTTATTTTACCTTTCAACCTACAAAAACTCTTATTTTCATTAAAACACGCTCGAATAACAGACTTATAAAAATCTGCATTAAAAAGTAGCCACAAAATTTATAGCTACATCAATCCCGGCTTTTTTAAAAGGCTGTTAAGGAAATATTACCAATAAAATCTTTTATAAAATCTGTTCGAAAAATGTAAAGGTTAAAATAAATGGTTAGTACACAACAATAATAATATTATTACATTGAGCACGTTTACTCTGAATATGGGTTTTAAAAACATATCTTTTAAAACTATTTCATATTCATTTCTAGTAAAAATAATAAATACATGTAAATAAAATAAAAATTCAAAGAGTTGAAAGCTGGACGTGACATGACACGTTTGCTGTCTTCACTTGTTTTGCCAAAATGACCGGGCCTCAGTCGTAACGAAGCTGTCAGCAAGACCGCATTGGACGTTTGTCAGAATAAGACATATTGACATACGTCAATGTCATTTTCTAGAACACTGATTGTTTATATAATGCGGTTTAATTTTACGATATAAACTTTTTGTTTCTTTTTTTGTGTCCCTTAATCTTTTTTTCACAGTTACTACTCATTTCAAACTTTAAATGTATAGATATTATACGTTTTTTATTAACCTTATCCTTATATTACAATACAATTATTATTTATAAGTTTATGATTACGTGCAGTATACACGACTTAATTATTTTATCAACCAAATTTCCGATTTAAAACTTTTTTAGGCACTTACAGAAAATGTTGACTTATGTAATAATGAATATTGAAGTTACCTCAACTGCTATTGTTACCTGTTACATCAACAGTTTGTGGAGCAAGGTTAACTCCTATCCAACATTAAGATAACACCGCCAAAGTTAGTGTAATTGTTAAAATTGAACCGCGTCTTATGTTGACTTAATGCTAAGTACGTGTTTTGTTATTCGCGGCCTTACTTTATAGTAATAAGGTACATTTTTGTAGAGCAAAAATCAAAAAGATTAAAACAGTTGTGAATTGAACCACGTTTGAAATTTTGTTCACTCGAACTAGTTACTTCATCCATCCCGATCCCAAAAATGGACTAATAAATATACTCGCTTTTCCCATCATATTCCCATCACTATTCATCTCGGCAAAAATCCAGAAATTTCCATATCAAACCACACGTCCATACAACTATACTTACCATTTTATTTCTGTAACTTCGTACGTAAAACTTTGGGAAAAACCCGTCCACAAGGGAGTCCACTAAATTAGCCATATTCAAAGGAATGAGACGTTTCAATTTGTACGCAGCGAGTTTGTCAGTAAAAAATAGGCGAAATGGCTGACCGCTGGGCGAAATGTGCTAAAGGATTTTGCGGTTCTGCTATAAAAGGTTTCATATAAGTTCGTGTAATAATAATTTCGTTCGTGACGTTTCGATATGGATGACGACTTATAATATCTGCAAAATGTCACGGGTATTTGATGTGCCTTTTACTGTTATGATGTCTTTAATGATTTAGGAAATATCACAAGAGTTCATGCTGTTTAAAAACAGCAGCTCATTTTGACAAAGTTCCAAATTGTTTAGGTTTTATTAGCAACTGATTGCTGTTTAATTTTTTAGAATATGCCTCAGTAGGTTTAATAATGACGTTTTATTCGAAGATATTTTTCGACAAAAGCTAGAATCTTAAAACAAATAAAACCAAAAATGCTTCACACACGAAAACGTTCTTATTTTGGCTCTCCAAAGCAACGTCCATAAAATGTAACCTCCAGTGCTCAGCTATAACTACTATCAGTTTCCAAACTATTATACCCTTACGTATACATACTGGAAAGCACTTTAATGTCACTTAAAGCTGCACAGCTTCCTGCATGTACCTGCGTCTTGTGCCAAGTCGCTTGTCCCGGATAAATTACAAATGTTTTTTCGACTTCGTTGAATATACTGTTCGAGAGATTTCATGATCGTGTAAACTTGAACAAGAACATTTATCTGTGAACCGATCATAAACTTAGAGGAGTTTTAATAGAAAAGTATTTTCTTAGAAGTCTTGCCAAAATGGTAGCGGTACTTGTGGGGTAGAAGTGATTGGAGATGGAATAGTCTCATTACAGTTAGTGAGTTTTGCTTCACTATTTTCTACTTATTTGTGTGACTTAGTGAAACAAAAACCTACACATAAAAAAGAAAGTTTACTAAATACGTACTATATTATCACTAGTATCTAAATATTATTTGAAATAATTTTATTTTCAGACAGCAAAGTTTGAGACTACGTCTCGAGACGGGCCGAAAGCCCATGACCCAAAATATTAACTAAACAAAGTTCTCCACATCCTCTTAAAAGCTCGCACAAAAACCTACGATCAATACACACACCAATATTATACACAGCAATTTCCTAGCTCGAAAACATTTTCGTCGGAACACCTGACCGCGTTTTTAACTTCCAAAACTTTCTTATACTATTTTTTGCTTCCCTCATTCCCAATATGTACTTTGAATATTGAAGAGTTTCAGAATAACGGACATTGGCGGCGGATAAAACGTTAAACCAACATGTTTATGTTATACTTTGATAGAACTTTTAGCATGATACACAGAAGTACAACTTGTATTTGATTTTCCCTTTTTTTGGAAAACCTATGGAAAATTCTCATCTGTATGTAGGTTAAATACATATAGCCCAAACATCAATGTTGTAATATTTACTTCGGGAAAGGGAAACGGATTATCTTCATCGCTTTGTTCAGAGTGATCACTTAACTGATCAAAACGGACTTTTGGCTCGTATACGGTTGAATAAACCGAGAAACAACGGGTTAGGATTATTCATCTGTATTTAATTTTAAGATAGTTATGGTTTGTTCCATTGAATTTAAAGGGTCAAACGATCCCATAGCCATTGACTATGTAACCAGTGACATCAATAAAGCTTTGCGCAAATACGAACTAGGCAATAAAATAACTTCTACGAAAAAGCCATTTTTGTGTCATTCTATCGTAAAAATAGCAGATAATTCAAATCAGATTTTAATAACTTCTTATTTTGTTACTTGAAAATAAGGTCGAATCGATCAGCGTAAAAGTATTCTGACAGATTTACACATTTGGGTCACGAGAAAAAACAACCCCGAGGTCAAAATAAAGTAAGAGTACTACTGCTTCTACATTTTAGTATCGGCTAAGGAAGAGGGTAGCCGGATCGATGGTCGCCCATTCCGCCATGCAAATAGGTCCCCAACAATAGCTTATAGGCATTGTGTATATGATAATAGAAGCTACTTTTACGGCACCACGAGATTTACTCGCAAATGTATGCGATTACCTACAAATTGTGTTGAGATTTATACAATCTATTCTTAAGGCTTTTCCGAATAAGTGTGTTGTGTTTATTTACTGAACCTACTTTATTTTCTTTGTTGATTTGGGAATTTATTAGTACATGAGTAAATTTTTATACTTGCCAAGTTGTGGAAGGAACGAATTATTGAAGTGCCTGCGTCGGTTATTTTATTTTAACGTGGCATTTTTCGGACCAAATATTTGAGATTTTTTGCGGATAATCTAGTGCTAGTGTATTTATAAAGTGAGGAAAAATTATATCGTATACACGCTCAGATTGAAGACGAATGTTTCAGAAATGTAATAAATGAAAATTTGCTAAAATATTTGATTTACAAAGCTGTAAACAATAAAAAAAATCCTTTCTCGTTTCAGTTCTAGCTTGTTTTGAAATCAGAGACAGCAACTATGACACAAATGTTTCAAGCTTCGGCATGCAAACTTGGTCCCAGTGATCTTTTTGAAAAAGGTGCTAGAAACAATGTCAGCAATCTTTCTTTGAACGTATTCATCATATTTTATCCTTCAATACTTACCACAAGTCACTACCAGAAAAAAAATCACGTTATTGATGTTGGAAATCCTCGAACGGGAAAAGCAAAGTTTGATTATTAAATATGAAAAAGTTGAGTCTACATGCTGTCAATTATGGCTTAAAGTGGTCGACGTTGAAAATCTCAAAGGGAACAAATAAACTATCTTGGAACTAGCAACAAGCGAGGTTAATTAAAAGGAAAACAGAATAAGCTTTCTGTTTGCGTGAAAAGAAAATTCTAATTGACTATTAAGCAAGCGGTTAAAAGGAAATATAAAAGCTAAACGAGTTTTTACCCGACGGGGTCGTTAGAAGGGTTATGAGTTTACTTTCTGATAGCTTGTGTATTAGGGTCAGTCGGCCACCCTAGATAGATTTTCTATAAATTTTAGGATCATCGTTGACTTCACTTTGACCAATATGCCTCATGTGATAACAATTGCCTCATTATTTATTATCATTCTGTCTCTTATAGACACAGTTATTGATGTTCAAATCAATCAATTATATTATTTGTATCTACAAAACATTAATTTAGGCATCAAATTCAATTCATTAAAAAAAAGACAGACTTTATTTCGTCTTATACTGTCTCAAAAAAAGCTGTTAGAAACAGACGTATTTAGAACAAAATTTTAGCTAGTATAGTTTATTTTTTATACAAAAATCTTCCTTATATGGGTTTATTGACATTCGGTCAAAGTTAATTAACTCTTTCTGATCCTTCCGCATTTTTTTTCCGTCTATTGTTGGGATTCTTTCCTCGTCGCCGGAAGGCACCGATGGTTAGATCCAAGTGGTCCAATTATTAAGATTCATAAATAATAAATTTGAGCTGCTTAATACAATTACTTACTAATTGGCGCAGTTACGTGATTAGATTGCTGTGAATTTGATCCTTGTAGAAACAAATTACGAGGCGAAAATTAGTGGTTATGTTTTATGTCGTTAGCTTATAACATAAAAATTTTGTTCTTTTTATGCAAAATTCTGTATTCTGTAACTCACGATAAATTTAACTTGGCTACTTTACCAGACTGTGAATTACGATAAACCGAAAAAGTAATACATATATTTATGTATAATTAGGAGAAAACACAAACAATAATGGTGAGATATTCAAAAAAAAAACATTATCTCACCCCCAACCTTAGATCAATTTACATATTTTGTGCCATCCACAGGTTCCATCACTATCTATCTGTTTTTAAGGTAACTTTTATCAAATAAAAATAAAAAGGTTTATTACAGAAACTTGTAAAACTTTGACAGTTTATTTTACGTAAAGACCTCCTTTTAAGTAAAATATTACATATAACATTAAGGTACTTACCAACAACATGTATGTACGCCGAGCGCACTTGCGTGTGGAAGGAGGGCGCGTCCGCTGACACCTCGCAGCGGTAGCGGCCGGCCAGCGCACGCGTCGCCTCACGCAACACCACCTGCTGGGACGTCGATCTTGATACCTGAGGATAAAGGTAATTATATTAGCTTGGACTGTAGATGCAGTTATTCAATGCAGTAGCAGCACACCACAGTACAGATATGTTTTCTTTTTTCCTTTTCAAAACCTTGACAGTCACATGAAGGAATGGACGACACTTAAATTGCCCTTGACAGAAAAGAAAGATGGGAGGCCTTTGCCCAGTAGTGGGACAATATAGGCTTAGAATTATAATAATAATTTTCAAAAACGACTTCCGCACTAAAGAATTTAATCCTTGTATCGCTGGGATTCACAGACATTTAATTCACATGCATAGAGACACCCAGACTCAGTACAAACATTTGTGAAACGCACAAATTCTTGTCCTCCGCGGGGATTGAACCTGCGACACATCGCGCACAGAGGTAATTGGCGTGGTGACCACTCGGCTATCGGTACAGTCGCGTGTTATGATTTGTATATGTGAGTAGAATTTTGGATTTTGCCCTCCCAAAATGCCAATACTTCTAATTATTATAGTTTTAAGTAGGTTTGGGCAAAAAATATTGTAGACGTGGCAATTGTATAAAATCATCATTATGACATTATCAGATTCTGGTAGAAGTATGTTCCTTATTTAATGAGTTATGTTAATATATCGCTTTTAGAAATTAAATCGTATCTAATTCTACGCTTTGTTGAAATTCAAAACAAGTCCGGTTAAAACCAATTTAAATTCTGACAAGATTTTTGAATTTAACTGCTCGTCGACAAAAATTCAGGATTTAAAGCAGGAAATAAAAATAATTCTACTAGACGAATCTTTTAAAAAAGCAGTGGCAATAAACGGTTGAATGGCTACAACACGAGTCTAACCTCTGGCACTCCTCAAAGCGACGGGGGCGTAATTAAAACGCTTTTTTTCCATTTCAATGTCCAGCAATATCCTGTGTCCCACTTCTCCTTATTGATCCGACATTGGAAAATAAAATTGCTAACCACCCGCCGTCGCCACGGTCGCCACCCTCTTGTTTACTGACCGAGCTTCGAGCTCATTTTAATTTCTCACGATATTTTCCCCTTTATTATCTTTGATGACAGGAAGAGTTGAACGCCCCATTGTTCGAACGTTGCTCGCTTCATAATCCCTCCTTCCGAACGGCGGAATAAAAATTTCTATTGTATCGGAATCAGTGAGATTACTACGATTTCTGTCGCGTTTTATTTTGTCAGTTGTTCCGGTTCGGGTAGGGACCTTCGTTTCTTAGATCGTCGATATTCGCACTAAACTCGAACACTCGGTTTTATAGTGCGATAAAATTTTACTACTTTAGTTCGGTATACTGATTTTTTTGGGAAATTTTCTTATTGGAATAATTGTGCGCTGTTAAGAGAAGATTAGAATTGTTTTGGATAGAAAAGACTCAGCACTATTCCCAAGTTAATCTGTATTTTTATAGGAAAGTATAAAAAAATCGTCACAAACAAAATAATAATTGATCAGGGCATACAAAAATATTGATACTAAATTCTTAAACATTTAACCACTTCCATAGTGAACAACACGGATCGATGTATTTACGTTGGTTGATGAGTTAGGTAATTAATCTTGAATATTTAACTAACTCACAAATTAGTTAATTATCGCACCGAATGTTTCAATGTACTTTACTGTTCTGAACTTTCCTTATGTACGTACTTTATGTTTATATACGAGCAGTGTAGTTTATAATGTCTATGACTCATTTATCTACACCTATTTTGATGTAGATAAGTAAGTCCTACAATTTTTAAATTGCTACGAAAAATCAAGGTAAAATTAAAAGTTGACGAGGTAAGTGAGTAAAGCCTTAGCTTTCAGCTTTCATTTTTCATTCATTTCCCGAATGACCCCAAAACAAACGTTATTAAATTCTTGGGCCCAACATAATTCGCTAAAAGCAGCCTCAAGGCATTTGCTTTAATGAGTTCAAAAATAAAGTCAAAGTAAAACATAAAAAAAATTACTAATTCCATTATCAAATTGTTTTCAATTCAAAACTAACTTATAAAGAAACCTAATTGAATCGAAAGTAAAATCTAGTTTTTTAATCTTTAAGATAAAAATTTAAAATAAAAACGTTCAGCAGTTTAAACTTCTTGACAAAAGACCAAGAACTAATATCTATTTTAATGGTGCAAATAATGAAAATACAAGGATATTGCAAAATCGATTCAAACTTAATTCAAAAGACTTTCAACTTTATCACCTAACTCTTAAAATTCACTTCAGATTGTCAGTGCGGGGGCAAAAAGAGGTCCTTTATATCGCTGATATTCTACTTCGACCAACAACAGAAACTTTTAAAACGCTTCAGATAAAGTGTTTCTATTTTAACTTTCTTCAGCTTGACTTATTTGCGTCAATACTTGAAGAACGGGTAATTGTTATGCAAGAGAAAAATAAGAAAAACGGTGTCCTAGATACCTTTAAACTAGCTTTAGAATGCGATAATCGAGCTAGTTGCGTTATATTACCGTGCCGCGTAGTTATCGTAAATAAATGATCGATCTTTGACGGCAATGTACCGTAACTATCATGATTTTAAATCCCATTGTTTAAATTAAGTTCCAGTATCTGATTTAATCAAAATTCTGGTGCCAGAAATGCAGAATTAAAACTATTAACCCTCGGTAATAGAAATACGAGAAAAATTCGGTAAACTAAAATCGTTTACATTCGTCATTCCTCAACAGATGTGCTTGGTCGTCAGTCGCTAGTTCCACAAATTATTAAAACTGGATTATAAGATTTAATAGAACACAGTAAATATTTTTGAAAATAGTAGGTTTAGTATTTTTAGTACTGGATAGAGCAAACTAGGACGACCCTACTGTGTCTTATTTTCTGCCTTTTTGCTTAAAACTTACGCGTGTACAGTAAATCGGATGCTATTGGGGTATATTAGGTGATTTGGCAAGCCACTGCTAGACGAGTTGCCATCCAAACTGCGTTCTAGGCTTAAGATATGATGTGAAACGTTGTACAAAAACTACAGTCATTTGCATGTTGCAGTTGCTGAGTAGCGGAATATTTGAAAAGGAACTTTTAAATACGTATTTAATACGTTCTAGATTTGCTTTCACAAAATTTTAATTGTATAAAAACATGGATACTAAACAGTTTTTTTTCCTCTTTACCAGTGTTTAGGTGTGATTTGCGAGAGGCCTATTATATACCTGCCTGCCGGCCTGTGGACGAAAAAAGTACAATATATCCTTTCTCTACATAAAATTTCAATGTTATCCCTTCCATAAAACCAAAAGCCAAATTTCTTTGATGTACAGTTTTATAAATAACTAAACCGTATCCATAAATGGAAGCTGTTCGATCGCGCGTCAATAACTCCGCACAAAGTTACATTTCAATAAAGTGACCTCAAACGCTCACGAATTGCGTTTAGTTGACCCGTATGCGGGTCGTATATAAATATTTCAGATGTCTTCGGCGTAATCGTTCCGTATAGGGTCGATTGAATTTTGGAATGTTGAGATGTAGTGTTATTTGATGCCGAAGTTTTTTGCAGATTTAAATCTGAAATGGATTATAAATGTTACTTAGTCTCTATTTCAGGTGGGAAAATGAACCTTTGTACTTCTTAATAAAAATTCTCTAAATTTATGTCAAACTCTCTCAATGACGAAACATTAAGGAACGACTGAAGTAGAATAAAAAGCGTTAGGTACAATAGTGGATCGTAAAGACTCTTTAATTAACTGCTTCACTTCCATTTATTTATTTTACTCTACTTACACCTATATGGACTTAGTAGCTCTAATTACAAACGTAGCTTCGAAGAATAATACCAAAAAGACCAACAAAACTAAGATATCAACATAAATACTATTATCACCGAACAAACATGTCACGCCGTACAAAATAATGGTTTCCCATTCAGCCCTGTATCATTAGGCGGCGTATACATTGTTAATTTGGTTTAACGCCGGTGGTCAGGTGTTCCGTACCGTCGTGAGCCGATTATCTTTAGAATAGAAACCTTAAGGCTGAGTGCTCACTCGCTCAAATCGTGCTTGAGTGTTTAAGGCCCAGTTACCACATAGCAAGGTAAGATGCAATCATTTCGTTGATGGCACTCGAAAATTGACTTTAAGGTCATAGATTTAAAGTGCATAATTGTTTGAAAATAATTGGCGGGCAGAACTCATCAAGATTTTTTGTTGTCAAACATTTGTAAAGTGTTATAAAACTGAGCTTTGCATGCACTGGGTCTAAAACTATTGCTCGTTTGCTCAGTGCTAAAGTGAGATGCCGCTCTACGTCGTATATAGTGCTGTCTTGCTTCCACAACTGCAGTGATATTACTTTAAAAGGTGGTAGTAGGCCCCAGGTATCCGTGTTCCTTGTTAATGATACGTACCTTGTATTACCCGACCTGCTTTTATGGAGTGATATTTCTCACTTTTAATGAGCCTCGCTGTTTTTGTTGTGTAGATGCTGGTTGTATCAGTAAGAAATGGCTTGGATGTATTTATTTCTTAATTAGAAAACGCACTCAACTGTCAGTGGTGAATACACATTTAGTTTTAAGAGTTTTTAGAAGTACATTTTCAACCAAAATAAAATATATTGCAGAAATCTTGTTTAATATTATCAAAACAAATATAATGTAAAAGTGTTCGGATTTCTTTGAGTTTGTCGTACTCGTTCATGCAAGATAATTCTTTTGGGCAAAGAAACCCAAACGACTAGTTTGTTTTCAGAAAATAATTCTTGTGAAAAATCTAGATTTGACCTAGACTAAAAATATATCCGACAGAATTTTGTATTCATTGAGACGTTACTGAGCAGGATACTCAATTGCTACATTTTTAAACAAAAGCTGTGGTCATGCATATCGTTTGTGGTATTTACAGACACTGATAGATCATTAAACATTACCATGAATATATGAACTTGTAGAGCACAGAATCAAACTTCTCGTATGCAATACTACAATATAACACCTTGCATAATTTATTATGATGAATATGTGTTACATAAGTTTCATATTGCGTTGCTTACATGGGTACAATATCTCTACCTCAATTATTACGAAAACACCCCATTCGTATACTACCTACAAAAATAGTATCAATTAACAAGTACTAAACCGAAAATGGCCATACAAGAAAACACCCAAGCTAATCCCAGTAGTTACAGGGCATTACACGCAATGATACGACACCGTTACGATAAAGATAACTGCTCGTCCACTACACCATTAAAACAGGCCTTCTACCACCTCTTAAAGTGATATCATTTCACTTGTGAAAACGAGACAGCACGCTACGGCGTAACTCGGCGTAACCCGGCGTAGCACGGCGTAGCCCAGCGTAGCAAATTGGCGTCTCTTTTCCACAACTGCAAATGTCACTTTAAAAGTTGTAGACTTTAGGCTTATTACGCCAATACGTTTACAAAAACTCGTCAATAAGCACACGATAATATCGATTAAGGTGTAACAGTAATCGATTCAATCGAATTGAATCGAATCGAGAACTCGATTTTTAATCGGTTGCGCAATTTTATTATATTTAGAGAGTGTTGACGAAATGATCAGTCGAATTTGATTGAATGATTCGAGTTATCGATGTCTATTTTTGTAACGATTGATTTTGTTATACTTACAATTTATGAGATTACTTTTTGTACCTTAGTACAATGAAAAAAAAACATTGGATACCGATATCACTTCGTTACAACACTACAAATATTTATAGCAAAAAATATCTAGGTACTTCAGATTTTTTTATGGACAAACCAAAGAGCCGAATACGAGTAAAGTACTACTCAGCACAAAAAAAAAACAATATTAAATACCTCTTCCGTATTTAAAACGATAGTACATTAAACGATTAAATCCCTATACCGAGAAATATTGAAGCAATTTAAGTGGATACCCAAAACTTGCGCCTGTACGGTCAGCAACGAAAGTTCATGAACAAAACCTTTATTTACGAACAGTTAAAATTACTGAAAAACTACAATATAAGTATCCAGCATGACGTATTCAGTAAAATTCTAGTGTTAAATCTATTTTAGTTTAAAATACTTTGTTTTTGTATTTGATTTAACTCAGGTGCCTTGTAAATATGATAGTGCTTAAAGCCTTTTGCAACTGACCGTACAAGCGAGCCTAGCATCCTCTTACGTTGAAAAATATTCTGCTTACCTACTTACTCGGCCATAGCATAAAGCCACGGCCTGTTTTTCGGACCAATGAGTTTCGATATTAAATTTTCAAAGTTATGCGATAGTTGGCAACTTTGCCTACTTATTACTTATCTTGCAAAGTGCGCCGCTGCACGCCTTTATCTGTTAAATGGATATAGAAGTGTAGTTCTGCTAATTAAAGCGGTGTTAGCTGTTTATCGATCTCGGTGGTTTACGGTGAATCAGTATATTTCATAATTGGAATATGTGCAGTTGTACACACTTTTTACTATCCTACTAATATTATAAATATGAAAGTTTGTGAGTATGAATAGATGGATGTTTGTTCTATCCTGATTTAATAACATTTTACATTTCACTACATTTTTCACCACTTGTAATACAAAATATCAGCATAACGTCTAACTTGAGCAGAAACTGTCCACTTAATTACCCAGAGTCCTGTATCTAAATTAAAATGTATGAGATTGCTAACCACAACTAGTTTGGCCAGAACTGACAAAACCTGTACACGAATGAGTTGCATACATTAGCATCTCTTTACTTCACCGTATTGCATAAACAAGAGGTAAATAATGTATGTCAAACTATGCTTACAATTATAATTCGAAGTAAGTTATTAAAACCTGGATTCATTTTTAGTGAACTGGTCATTGTGGTTCTTGAGAAAAGTAGGGAGGCTTTCGCCCAGCAAGGGACGTCTCAGGCTAGTAATATAGTAATAAAAGTTAGAAAGAGGTTGGTTATGTTTCCTTCTACTATTTTTATGACTGCCTAGATAAATGCTGTTTTGGAAGCATCTACATGTGTGTGGGCATTGTAGATATAAGTAAGTATACATAATGTTAAAACCATAGTTTTTGAATGCTTAAACCGATTATGATGACGAAAGTATATTTCATCAAATTGGACCTCACATCATGATGTGTGTCTTCAACTAGTTTTTCAGATTTTGTTTTTATTTAATTTTCAAAAACAACCAGTTTGAATGTAGAGGTTAATAGAACCTCTTTAAATTAATTCGTGTAGGTATACTACCACTATACTACACTCCAAAACGTAAAAAAGCGAGTTATTTGAGCTGTTTCAGTAAATTATTCAGTTCTTGACAATTCAAACAAGTTCCTTTCAATTGAAACACCAAAACCAATTACAAACACAAAACCGATAACCTTGAAATCGATCGAATAAACAAAGTATTAAGTTTAAAATCGACAAAACTCCAAACAATTAACCGTTCAGAAAGTAGCCGATAATCCGAAGGCGCTGTGATCCCGAACAAACATTTGTCTTCTGAAGTATCCTAACAACTATAACTATATAGTTATAGATAGATCTGTGATTATACCCCCAATTGTTACGCTAATGTTTGCCAAAAACACCGTACCAAGTGCACGTTTGCTGTCTCCACGTCTAACGATAATGAGCCCTATTTGCTTAGAGATAAGGTAGCTTTTCCTGTCAACAATTTTTGTCTAATGTGAGACCCTGTGTGGCTACATGTACAGTGATACATTATCCACTTTTCTCGAGAACTTTATGAAGTTTCAAGGGCAAGGTAGTGTTTTCGTCCTTGAATTCGTGACAAAGGGACCATGAGATGACGTCATTATGCCTCTTATTTTCCATAACAATGACCCGTTACGAAATTTGGATGTTACGAGTAAATAGATTCGCATGAATAAAACAATGTTTTGTTTTATTACTTTCCATACTCTGACGACGTTGACATTAATGTACTCTAGATTCAGATACTTTCATACATCCTTTTGGATACAGATTGTTTACGGACTCATTTTAGGCAAAAGTAAATATCATGATAGACAGCGCTTTTGCTCAGAGCTTGGCAATGGAAATTCCACAAAAAAGAAAATTGAAATTATAATTATAATTGATCCAATCCCTAACTTAAATGCTTAATATCCTGTACATATTCCTGAAAATTACTGAACTATCCAAACATCGACAAACTTCATATCCTTTAAATAGACACAAAATGGAACTGTAACATCAAAAAGGCCAACGCTTAACCGCAGCCAAACTGGCGCTAACATGAATTAGAACTTAATGAACTGTTGCAATATAAACTCTATTCGTTATCTTGTTTGTGCCCACTTTGTATGGTCCTTTGATACGGAAAACCATCTACATCAAAAATCAAATCAGCGTTCTATAAAAATAGCAGCGTTTTAAGTGAATTTAATTGCTGTAAGCCGGTTTTTAAAGCACCGTCTTTTCCTTTTGGTTTTTAGATAGCAGCTTTTTTATTTCTGCGGAAAGAGTAACACTCATATCGGGAGGAAAGGACATCGTTGCTCATCCGTGTCCCAAGGTATCCATCCGTATCCAGAACATGATACCGGACCCCCCAGCGTTGGAATTTCGCATCATTTTTTCATGCTTTTTTTGGCATACGATTTGTCTCATAACATCTAACATAATTATAATATACTCGTACAAGAATTTTTCTTCTTTTTTGACAAAATAAATTTAAATCGTTTCATTGTTGTGTAGACATTTTTACTGCATAGAAGTTACTATGGCGCTAAGTTTCTAATGCTAGTTTTGTTAGCTTAACACTTGGCGCCATGTGTGGAACTAAAATCAGCATCATGTGTTAGTAAAACACTTTGAAATTACCCATTAAATTTATAAAACCTACTTTTTATTAAAAATCAAACAAATAAAATCCAAACCCAACATTTAATAAATCATTTGAACTTGATACTCGTAAATCCCCAAAAATTCAATTTCCCGAAGATCCAACGTAAAAATAATGTCGTAAAACCGAACGCGATTACCTGATTGGATCCTACGATTATATCTGACAATTACGGTCTCATTGCTTTTTATTGGCAATGCCTTTATTTGGAATGCCCTATTAATGCGGCAATGGACACGGCCCTCGTCGTTAAAATCATAAGAACTGATTGGACTTGATTACTGGGTAATTGAACGGCCATAGAAATGCTTGTAACGTACTTGACGATGTTGTTAGCAGGAGGTTTTATAAATACAACAAGTGTTTTATTATACGCCATCATTATGAATATGCCATAATAGGCCAATGTATTAGTAGTCAACTTTAAACAAATAAACTTGAATGCCGTTTTGTAATCAAACTACAATATTTTAAAGATGGAGTTTATAATTAATTTAAACTTCACAATACAAAACAATTACCGCCCTTAGAACGAAGTAAAAGTTTTATTAAAAAGCAGTACATGAAAAAAAGGAATTATTCATCTACAACGAGTCCAGTAACAAACAAACTAAATAATTAGTTTTCATAAATATTTAATCAGAAAATTTTGAGAACTGTAAGTTAATTACAGCCAGCGAATTCTAACAAACGCTGGAGAATAAAGTTCCTTTTATACAAAACAAAAACAATCAAAACATTAACATTCTAAACACGAAGCAATCGTACATGCACATGCATAAAATATTTCATACCATACGAAACTGGTCCTAATCGCCGACCATTACTTTCGACGTTTACTCTATTCTACTTTGAGCTCCGGAACAATGGACAAGAAATAAAGGCAAAAGGACCAACTGATCACAAGGACCATTTTTCCGTTCGCAAAGACCGTTTTAGTAGATTTGATAAAAGCTTCGTAAAAATATAACAAACAAATATACGTTAGATCAGCAGTTACTTATTTATATGAAACGCTAAGGTTTTTAGTGGCAGTCGTAAAACGAATCTTCTTAACAATGGTTGACAATAAAACATGAAAAGTACGTTAACGGCCTATAAAATCTGTTTATTGGAGGTAGTTAAAGAAAATCGGACTGCGAATAGGTCAGGCTATGGTATTAGAGGCATCACCTTGATGGCCAAACAATAAACGCGGTTATTATTGCGGAAGAACATTCCTAATATTGGAAACGCGAACGGTGAAAATACAAGTAAGATATTAGGCAGTGATCAAAATAGATTTAAGAGAGGTATATAACGACGGGTCCTACGTAGACTAGTACAAGTGCAAAAACACAACTTTTCAAGAGAGCGGTTTAAAGGTTCTAAAGCTTGTAACTTTGTCGTAAATCAATAAAAACACTTGAAATTTTAGTATGTTATATTTTAATACTTAAGGAATAAGACTGCATTATTGGTTTTTCTTATTTTTTTATACTTTGGAAAATAGGTTAACTTGCATTGATGTAGCTTGTTTTTTTTACTACGGTAGAACCTGTAAACTGATACAAGTGGCCACTTATACCAGTATATAGTGTACTTGCTTATACTTAAAATAAAGGAAATCTGAAGGATTTTACTCTTTAAACATAGTATTTCCGTGTAATTGACCAATATGAGGTTATAATATAAAAAATAATATCTACTTTTATCTACTTTTATCGACTTTTTAACACTTATAACAGTTTACTCAGTACTGGAAAGCTACTTGCAACAGTTTGCTGTATTATTATTAACTGTGAATATTTAAATTAATGTGGCAAAAAGTTAAATAAAAACATCTAAAATACAAAATAACACTTTATTATTAGATAGTAGCATTCCTAATAATGAAAAATAAAATCATTGGCCTTGCAATCTTAAAAATAATAAAACAAAAAAATGTAATCTTCTTATTTTAAGTAAAAAAAGGGTTTGATTTTTAAAGAGGATTTCTTACGATAATACCTAATTGTTTTTTTTTTATTTTTAAGACTAGCTTGTCTTGAATTTTATGTCATTATTCTTATAAATAGCATTTCCACTATTTTTTTTTCAGTTACGTTACGTCAGTTACGTCTATTCAGTTACGTCCACTAGTTTTTGTACGTTGATGTTTCTAATTTATTTCTCCCTTTGCAGATCCGTTAGAAAAGGTATTTTAAAGAAATTAGTATAACCTTTGTGAAACTCTTTTCGAACTATGTGCTTCTATTAAGTGTATAGTTGTGTACATAACTTGTTAAATGTATAAAAAAGTAACACAACCCCTAAAAACAGGGCAATGAGACCTTAAAGTCTAAATCAGATGATGGAAAATTCATTACATTTTTACAACTTGTATTAAATGGTGATTTGTGTAGGACACCCTTCATACGAATGCCTCATCACATCACCACACTCGTCATACTTGTTTAAATATGCATATTATACATTTGAAAATATCCTGCTAATATAGTTAACGCGAAAGTTGCATAAGTATGGATTGGATGTTTATTACTCTTTGACGCTCAAACGATTTAACCAATTTTGAAGAAATTTCGTATGGACTTAGCTGATAACCTGGATTAAAACCTAGACTT
>OW796098.1:10274314-10457346 GCA_941860345.1 Chrysodeixis includens | reverse complement strand
ACACAATCATTCTCCGCAGGTGTCGTTAGAAATATAGATGTGTAAGATATTTTGGTGTCAAGCTTTCGAGAGTTGTGAGAGTTGAGAATAAAATTATCCTCTTTTTGGAATATACCATTCAACTGTTAAGACAGAGTTTATGTGTAGAAATATACTACCTCTCGGAATTAGAAGCTAGTATCCTGACCTGCGCAATCTTGGAGCGCGAAATTCGAATAACACATAAAGAAAATCACTTTCTTGGATTTAGTTCGAGTGGCACCGTGGCACTCACAAACCATTACTATGCCGCCAATAGATAAATACAATAAACAAGGGGTTGTCTATTCTTAGGCACAGGCCACACATCATCCAAAACGGTACTTTGACATTCTAGCTTTACTTTAAAGCCAACAGTTAACACCCGAGTAATATCTATTCACAAAGTAATAAACAGTCAAACTGCGACACAGAATGCATCAGCACAAAGTCTCGTCCAGACGCGCCTTAGCCACAAATATGCAGTGCAAGTACTAGACCATCACAACGGTACTCCTACGTCATTCATGCACGCATCTGTACCTACTGTAAACAGTTTGCAGTGAATGCATTGGTCGTTTACCGCCGCCACCGTGCCTCGTTCACGCGGGCGAGTCGACTCGACGAGAGTAGAATTTAAAACTTGATTATAGGTGTTATGAATATTAAGTAAGTGGGTATTCCAGTGTCGTGATTCCTGTAGGTGTGGAGCGTTATTGTTTTATTATGAGCGAAGGAATAATAATGAGTGTAGCAAGTAATTAAAGGCGGAGTTTTTTTACGCGCTTATGTCAGATGTGTGTGGTCTTTTAGGTTATAAATATCTTTTGATGTTCGATTACTTTTATGTGGTTATTTTGATCTCCCCGTTTGCAGGATTGCTCGTAACCGATACACGTTTTATAGACACGCATCCGATAACATCGACACTGAAAACTAATAAGAATAAGATGCCTTGTTTTACGGCTCTCGTAAAGCGACTGGCGTGTATTCTAGTTTAATATAATGGCCGATTACTATCGGGTAAAGACTGAACGAGCATTATTTTAACAAGTTTCAATTGTTTTGTATATTCAAAATTGATTGTATGGCGATATATGAAAAGTGTTTCGAAAATATAATTTTATAAACGTGCCGCTATTTAAGCGGAGCTATGAAAATTTGACTATAGCTACAGCGTTTTCAAATGTATTCTTTACACATTTAAACATGCATAGAATACATCAAAATACAATCAAAGTAATTTTTAGTAACGTCACATTACACTAACTTTAAACATTTACTAAAAAGTTTTGGAATAAAATACAGAATCATTAGTAAGAAAACCGTATAATAGTTTGCCGTGGATACGTAATGCACATCACATGTCGAAACCATTAGCGGCTGTGTAGCTCTGTCTGAATAGGCCTTTAGACGGCCTCCACTCGACAGGGATAGCGCACCTACTGGAGAGGACAGTGGGCGTACAAGTCGAGCGAGTTTTAAAAGAGGCATCAAACATTTGTTGTATTTTTTTATTGCTTGAAATTCATTTTTGTTATACCTGAAACGATACAGAAATAAAAACTGGTTTTTGTTTTTTAAAGCATGGTTTACGGAATAGGGATTGCTTCCGGGAATTCCCATTAATGGTTTATCCTCAGTACTGAGAAATACAATTCCGATTTGAGTATCGGTACTGCTAACTTTATACAGATGTGTCCACAAAACATAGAAGTTATACCTATTTATATCATCTAGAAATATGGAATATAGGAGGAATATGGATAATCCACACAGACCTGAACTGCTTTTTTGTTTTGTTAGACTTGGCGGAACACTGCCGTGCCTCCAGATAAAAAAATCATAAAAAAATTGTTTTGTATGATAGTAGATCGATTTGCTTCTTTATTTAGATTTACTTCCGAGGAAGTACAAGCCATGCGTCATATTCTTACACTTATTAATATTCATATTTGCAATATTATACATGCGCGTCGCTTGCCAGTTTAAAATGAAGAATTTATGACCGTTGAAAACACAAAATACAGGAACAAAAATAAAAATAGCTTTAATTTCAGTATAATAATGTTTTTATTTATGTCGATAAGAGTTTTGAAATCATAAAGCAAATCAGGACGACCTAAGGAAAAAAAACAATATTAATTTTTAGGTTTTATTTCTACACTATTCAATTTGGATTAAGTCCGCTGTATTTTGAATATGTATGTGTTTAAGAAAAATTAAAATGAAATGTACTGTTATTAAAGTATAATAGAAACTGACATTTCACAGCTGTTTTTAATGGACAAGTGGTTTTTTTTTTCAACGAAATCAGTGCTTGCCTCTCTGATAAAAAAAAATATAATTATGTATGAATAGATTTTCCCTGTTTGGTTAATAAAGTAATAATAATCTAGTGTAGTCGTTTATAATATCGTATTCTGTGTAAATAAGCGGTTGTTTTTAGAAGACATTTATATAACCGAGAATGTTGAGATATTTTTGTTTTCTTTCATATTTGTGTACATTATCAATATTCGAGATATTTTCTTGTAGGAATATATTTCGCTTTTTGCAATTCGCTGTTATGTAAATCGTTATAAAAAAAAGTGCTGTACCTTATTTTAATGTATTTTTTCTTATTTTATACGGTAGAGGAATACAGAGACCTTTATTTATCCCGCAAAGCGACAGAAAGGCCTAAAACAAAATATTTATCCTAAAAATATGCAAAACAAAAATACCCACTTTATAAAATCAATACATTTAATAGACAAAAATACTCTTTACAACGTAAAAATCGCTTTCATTCTATTTTCGTACTATGAAATGATTATTTTACAATGCCGTTTCCATTGCCTTGACATCCGTGCGAACGTTCAGCCGGCGGGCATCAGAGAAGCGTCACACACAAATAGGGGACATTATAATAGGATAGGCGTTCAAAACTCAATGTCTAATAGAAATAATAAAAAAGGTTTCTAGACTACAGATATGGATATCAAAATATTTTTTATTTCGTGGTGAATTTTGAAAATACGAGTAGAACTCTAGCTTTTAGCTGTGACTTTGCTAGCGGATTGGTATTAGTCACCACAACAATTACCACTGTGCGCGACGTGTCGTGGCCGCTCGTGGGTTTGATTCCTACGTCGCACAAGTATTTGTACGATCTACAGATGCTTGTTCTGAGTCTGGGTGTCTCTGTGCGTATGAATTGAATGTCGGTAAATCCCCCCGCGATACAAGAATTAAATTGGTGTGGGAGAAGTTAGACAAAAAATCTCCATCGATCACAGATAGACATTTCTCTCCACTTGTTACCTATATATTAATTAATAATAAGTTCTAATTAATATAGATGTGGCTTAAACACTGAACTAAATTAAAAAGTAACAATTTACTTAAAAGATAAAAGGAAGATAACAACACTCGGCCTTAAGCTTTGTTCTCGGTAACGAGAAAGTGTGAAGTATATTTTTAAGGAGAAACTCCAGGAATGTCGTGCTTACTTAAGAAAATGTGAAATAATAATAAAATTGTATACAGGTACAAACAACACTTCACGCCAATATTGTAAATGCGAAAGTTTATGCGTTTTTCACATCTTCACGTTCGAAAGACCGAACCAATTTTGATAAAATTTGGTATGGAGATAGGTGACAAGCTGGATTTGGAATTACAGCTACAGTTTGTATGTATCACTGTAGGTCTATAGAACACTAGAGCGATTTTGTTTTACATTTATACAAATATTTGCGTTTTAAGATTGGTGTCCTAGAATCTGATTAATGCTATGAAACACATGTTTTATAGCATTGTAAAAAATACTCATTGCATACACTTTACTACGTGCATACCTATCTATGATTTGGGCATAAAAACAGGACAAAATGTAAGATGGCAAATCTTACAGCCACTAATAGCCCTTCTCATAAATAAATAAAAAAATCGACACATCTAAAAAGAATCGATACAACTAAAGATAAACTTGACATTTGTTATGAATAATGAATATAATATCAAGTAAAATATAATCTCAGTTACCCGTATTCTATGCAACAAAACGTCGGGCACATAAATAATGCAAGTCGAGTGACGTCACACGCAGAGCTTTGTAAACGAGATCGCATTTGAATTGTTATGGTACGCTCAGTTTAGTTTGGCTATTACTGGCGTGATTGCAGATTTAGGAAGCAAAGGATACGTTATCATTGGGCTAAGAGATTTGGAAATAAACTAAATCAGCTGTAACTACGATGTACAATAAAGGTTATTCTATTCTAAATCACAATGTTAAGTCACACTTGTATAACACAGGAGAAAGTTTGTGAGTGTGTGTTTCTTGGATTTTCATCCCCTTTTTGGCTGTTCAAGAGCTAAATCGTTTTTTTTTAATTCTTCTTAACGAGTAGTTAATAGTTGATCCCCCTGTATCAACTAATATAAAGAAACTATTTTCTGCCCTTTGCTGAGTCTTTGGGAAATAGTAAATAAAACAAAGACAACCCTTGTTTTGCTCCGGTTTCTGGAAAACTTATTAATTAAATCTGTAGATTTGTATGCAAGTTCGATTCCCAGCGCAAGCATGTACCAATGTGACTTATTCAAAGTTATAATATGCACTTTCTTAGTTATTTTAAGATACTAAAACTGAAATCGCCAGTCCGCAGTGAACGAGCGTGGTGATCAATGCTCAAACCTTCCCTAAATGAGAAGTGGGACGTACATATATAGGCTAGTGCATTATCATATTTATTACATATATTATTGAGTCGATCAGCGTTTGGAAACCAGAAGTAAGGCCCTTGCAGGGCTCATGTGGCACCCAATTGTTTAAGAAGATATATTCGATTAAGGAAAGTGGGTTGTTAAGTTTTACTGTGTGGTTTCTATACGGACCTGTCAGTTCCCTTCGCGTCGTAAACGATGACTAAGTGATTACACCAGCTGTTAACTGAATAGGCGGTTGAAATAAGGGCTTTAGCGCGCATCTCGACAAAAAATTCGAAGGTTTGTAAAATTTTTCTAAGTATCAAATATATTATCTACGGTTTATGTATAGTTGTTAATCAAAGGTATTTGAATGGCAATGGAATTTGAAAAGGCATTTTTTGTACATCAAATATCAACATTTTTGTGTAGGGATAATTTTAAACTTCAGTTAGGACTCGAACTGGCTTTTCCGGGTTTAAAACACCATTTCTTAATAAAAGGTGTCCAACCAAAATTTAATTAGTTTCAGTTTTATAGAAATAAACAAAACAAATGTACATAAAAGAACATGTTAGGGACTTTAACTATTTGGAAGTCGTAACTATTTCTACAAAATTGTGCTAATAATAAAATCTTAAACATATAGTCAAACAGTAAAACTAAAATAACTGGCTGAATAGTAGGGTAACCAAAGCCAAACTGACTGTTGACTCAACGTTGATAAAGTATCTATTATTATGCAGATATGCATTTTATTACAAACAATCTGTTGAAAATAGAATAGATATTTTCTGGCACACAATTCTGGTATACGCTTAAATAAATGTTAAATAGTTTTCATGAGAACTCTACTTATCCCAATGCTCATACAACTGTTAACTACCATTTCGCATTAAGCATGTCGTAATGAAACCCTTTACAACATTATCGTATATAATGTCACTACTTGGCATCTCGCTCCAATTACATTTGTCACGTGCCTTTCAACTTCAGAAAATTTACACTATATCGTAACCGTGAATGTAGCTGACCGTTCACAAATGCGGTCGGGATAATCATCAAGAATAAATTTCAATGGCATGACACAAGTCAGAAGTCGGCCGGTTCATATTTATCTAACACTGTATAGAGGAGCGACAACCCTCGCTAACTAATATTAGTTTCTCGTTTCATTCAGTTGGCTGTAAATTTTACCAGTTTACTGTTTTGGCACAGGCGGCGACGAACTTATATTTGCCGCCTCGTGAATTAGTTCCCATTGTGTTTCACTTCACTACACAGAACATAACGGTTACTTTGTTGGATTGTTCGAATGCAGGTTTACTACACGTTTATGCTGCATTTCGTTGGTAACGATTCATCAGACAATATAAATGAGAATTGAGTTTGCGGTGATGGGTTATAAAATTGATAGGACGCAGCAGCGGGTTAAGTGTTCATCAAATGTATGGTACGTTCCATTATTGCGAGGATTGCGAGGAACAACAGCACAATGTTGACGAACACAAGGGTCGTTTTTATTGTGGTTTACATCGAAGGTGTATTATTTTCAAAGGGACCGCTATCCAGAACGGTAAAATCTAAAGCCATAATTTTATTGACGGACCGACGGAATTGGTCTTAAGTCACATTCAAAACGCTAAAATTCTTAGAGCAAACATATACAGGTACCAGGAACACATACTGTCCTGCAAATACAAGTAAATTGTACATGACATCACTCAAGTAATATTAACACAAACACCACCAAACTATAATAAAGTAAAAAAACTATACCGACAAAAATGTCGAACATCAGAAATAAAATTATTTGGCGCGTCCGTAAGTCGTCCGTGAATTCACTTTTTACGATGTGATGTTACGAAAGGACATATTAAATGAAGATTCAATATGTTTGGGCGGGCGGCCTGCCTACGACACCATTAGGAAGTGGTGGCACGGAAAACCCTCGGAATGTGGAGCCTCGTTTACTAGCACACGCGACTTGCTAAGGCTTACTGGCTAGCTGGACTGGTCAAGTTGGAGTTGGAAGTAATAGTTGGTTCGTTGTCAGCCGTTTGACTTACTAAAGAAATCTGTCTTTACGCGTATTACGTAATTGTAAAATAAACTTTTTATGATGTGCCTTGAAATTTCGGTTGAATTTAATTATTTTTATAGCAGATTGAACTATTCATTGTCATAAATTTCACTTTTTATAACATGATACTTAAATTGCAGCCGAATGTTATCATATTTTAAAACATTTTGCAGGCTATTGTAACGATGAGTGATAGATATTTTTGATGTTCTGTAAGTATTAAGAAATTTGTTCCAATATTACAGATACGTTAAAAGTTTTCATCGTTTTGAAAGATTTATTGTTAAATTGGACACTTGATAAAATAAATTCGTGAATTTATGATAATGTTCGCGCATTTTACTTCTTAGATAAGGCGAAACGAACTGTCAGATTTGGAAATAAATCATATATTTTTATAAGCAGTTTTATATTTTACGACTTGCAAAAATAACAAGGCAATTCTAATTTCACGCTGTTGCGTTTGTGACCCATATATTCTGAAATTTTATTTACATACTGAAGTGTTGCTACGAACGAGCATACAAAATATAAATCAATAACATTCAAATAGCGAACGCTTAGTTTACTTTGCTAAATCAATTTTCAATGGCTAGTATTTAGAGCAAGTAATATTTCAAGTGTACTGGCGTGCGTAAACATAGCATTGGCACAGATTCCAATGAAATGAAAGGATATGCGCCGTAGAAAAGCCCTCGACCCGAGCTTGCTTCAGGTGGAAATATCTCAGCTTCGGAATCTTTTAGCCTGGATAGAGGCAGATGGTAAACGCCAAGTGGCTATCTGACGCAAAAAGACGTTTGACTTATAAGGGCATAAACCGAATCAATGCTCGGTTTATGTTTTGGTGCAGTTTAAAATA
Source organism: Chrysodeixis includens (assembly GCA_941860345.1). Classification (NCBI taxonomy): domain Eukaryota; kingdom Metazoa; phylum Arthropoda; class Insecta; order Lepidoptera; family Noctuidae; genus Chrysodeixis; species Chrysodeixis includens. Next base: position 10,449,688 of record OW796098.1, on the reverse strand, counting down.
TCGTTGAATTTGGTAGAAGTTTTCTATTAATTTACTTTGTTCTTATAGTCGTTCCTATAAGAACAACGTAAATGAATAGAAAAATTCACTCAACTGTTAAACGTTGGTGATGTTGGTTGATAGGTTCAACAATAGGAACTATTTTAAGCTGAAAACTTTGTCTTTGTAGCCAACACGGTCGCTTGTTTCTCAATTTGCAGTCTAGCCAGGTCATTTTAGGCAGTTTTTAACATCGGATCTTGCTGACTACCTATCTGATCTTTAACAATAGGCTTACTAACAGGTCTAACGTACAGTAGGAGTTTTAAGACTGTACACTTACGTAATATTATATCAATTTTGAAGAGAGACGCTTTTCTTCGTCGTGTAGTGCGCTGTTACGCAAAAACTGCAATACCTAATATTAAATTAAGACGTGGCGGTAGGCTGTGTTACTTGTTTAATTGTAAACAAGACAACTACTATTTTATTGACTACTTAACTAAAAATTACATTGAACCAACACAATTACGTATTTACCAATTTTCCGGTGTATTGCAAATAACATGTCGTTAAATATTTAATGGCTGTAAATTAGTTGTGCATGAAATAAGCTTAACACCCAATGACATCAATGATTTGGACGAATGAACTTTAATGTTATTTTTAGGTCAATTTAATACTACAAAACTATTAAATAATTGATTGTTTTCGATCGTTCTTATTGTGATAAGAAAGTACTCGTAAAATCGTAGACGAAAAAAAGTGAAGTAATTGCCTGTTTATATTAAGAAATAAAAAGTACATGTAGTGGAAAGAAGTATTTGAGAGATTCGGTGTTTACAGTGTTTCATAGCATTTTCGCTTTGCATATTTTCTAAAAAAATAACTAAAATAGGTAAAGTAGAGCTGTTTTTGACCGTCTTAGTAAGCAGATATTTAGTTATTTAAAAAACAGTATTGTAGTACCTACATGAATGGAGCTCTACATATTTTTGAATTGAGCTCGCTATAACATTAATAAAGATATAATTTATGTAACTACACTTTACTATCACTAAAATTTATATCCTGTGGACTGAAAATAGTCCGAACTTTAGTATCTTTGGAAGCTGCTACCACTGCATCTTCTAGCAATTAACATAATTTTAGCGACATTTAGAACAACTTACGATTATAACACTTGCAGATCATAATCCAGCTGAGAATTGACCGTAACACTTAATAACGCGACACGATTGCCGTGCCACTTATCCATTACCCATTTACAAGTGGCGTCATTTTAGTCGCTGCCTACTGGCGCGGCAGTCGACTTGCAACTCATCAATCCAGTTAAAGACCGTGTAATGGATCGTGAGCCAACTTTCTACCATCTTCCTGGTTGGGGTGATTTTCGTTGAATGATACCTACATAGTTGCTTATTTGTTGTATTGTTTGTGTATTTTTCTTAAGTGTATGATTGCTTTTGACAAGACCATTTTCTTTTCAGTACTCAGTTTTGATATAATTCAAACTCGGGTTTGGTTGCATAGTAAAAAGGTAAAGACAAAACAGTGAATCCAGCATAGCTAAAAACTTAATAAAAATAAGTAGGTATTAGGTATGTTCGCAATGAGATATAAGATTAAAAACTAGTAAACCGTTTCAGACCCGATTGTATGTTTAGTCAACTTAATTTTCCTTTTCCCAGTTTTTTTTTTTCACTAAATTGAAGCTTAAGTTCTAAATATAACACTCAGAAATTCGCATTAGATCCAACTAAAAACGCGATATGCGTAACACATTCCGTATTTCCTCAATCAATTCGAGATTTCAGCCTATACGCCTAACCTAAATACAAAAAAGTCTATTTTCGAATACATTAGCTAGATTTTTGTGTAGTGTGGGTGGCAACTAGGCAAAGCGCGCATAAACATCCTGACTCTCAATCAATTGGTATGTGCAAGCTTACAAAAAGTCCATCAACGTGGGTGAGAGTAATTTAGTTATTTGTTACAAGATACTAAAACTGAATGCAAAACATAACACTGCGGATAGAGTAAGAAATGAGTATGTGAAAGGAAGTTTGAAAATGGCTCCAGTAACAGAAAAACTTCGTGGTATCCGACTGTCATGTCATGGTATGGTATGCGGAGGAGAGAATCCCGTGGTAAGGAAGGTGCTGGACATAAATGTGGATGGATTTTGGGGTAGAAGATGACCAAAGAAACGATGGATGGATTGTGTGTAAGACGATATGGGTGCAAAGAGTGTGACCTGCGAAATGACGTCATATAGGAACGCGTGGACTAATCAATATCACACATAACCGAAAAACTTTCAAATGTTAAAATAAAAATTCACCTTTGAATGACAAAGACGGTATGAGACTTAACTATTACTAAAAACTGAATAACATTTCAGTATTCTCAGAAGCTAATACTTATTATTGTAGTCCCGTCTGTTGGCAAAGAAATTTGACGTTCCGTATGTGGTTAGGCGTAGTGTTACCTGTGAGACTTGAAACTAATGTGAGCTGCGATATTGATACCAAGCGAAGACAATAGCTTGAACATGATGCCTTCCAAGAATATTGGCTGGAAGTCTAAAGAGGATACTCCAATAATACAATACTTAGAGTATATCTATAGAGTTGATATCACCTCACCCCGGTGTTTCTAAGGTTAATTGAATCTGCTGTCAAACCAACTCGACGACTGTGATTGGTTGCTCGATTGACCATAAAAATTTACAACCAATCACAGAGCTTAACATGAGATTTGACTGATGATTAACATATTTTTGTGTTGATAGCATTTGAGAAACCAGGGGCTAAGTGGTAAGTAGAATACCTGAAACATTGGACTAGTGACACGACTGCGACAGTAAAGAGAATAAAAGTTGATGAAAATCATCTCTAGACTTATAATGTTAATAACGATTATGCATCGTCTATCAACCGGCGCGCGGCGTCTTCCACCCACACAATCCAACCCATTCATTCACATTCATAATTCAAAACATGATGTTCAAAATGTCAACTGAAACAGAAAATCAAATGAATGAACCAAAAACGTGACCATGTATCAAAATCAGAATCACACGCGCGTCTGTACGTTTGAAGAAAATTATAACGTCAAAAAGTTATATTGAGGAAACTATAAAATGTGTATAATCGTAAAAGCGGATTTGGGTGGTGGCCAATAGTCATGAAAAATAATTCGACATACAAACCGATGTTCAATGAATCTAGTTCAGGAGTTTTAGCTTTTATTACATTTCGCAGTGCGACTTCCGACAGATATTGCATCATCAGTACTTTGTGGGAATGTGATCCGACCAAGTTCATATAGGCTATCAATGAGTTATGTTCTATTAATGAGTTATTTACACGACTAACCAAAAAAGGAGTTTTCGTATGTATGTAGATATGCAAGCTACTTTACTATTGACGGGCCTGTTGGTTTAGTTGCTTAGCTAAAGCAGAGGTTGAGTACATATGCAAGCCTTTTTTAAAAGACCACCTCTTGTGTGAGTAGGTGTGAGGTATGCCTTCAGTTAGCTCTCGGAACTACTACCGAGTTTTGTGTTATCTGACGCTATAGAGTTACTGCGTGTCCGGTATATTAATTACCTTGGTCAAGATAAGCTTTTAGAATGAGCTGGCTGTTATTTGCATTTATTTTTTAATGTGATTCAGACCAATGCTTAATCTGTCAGTGGCAGTGGTATCACGAATCATGCAAAAGCATCATCAGCAGTAGTTGACGGAGTAATATACGTTTAATATTCGCGTAAATTACTGAATTATTTTCCATCATTTTAATAGATTGTATTATCTAAATAAAAAGCTTAATATGATTTGTAAATCTTTTAATTCACAGGATAACTTCCAGGGACGAAATTCGGTATTCTTTAAAGGCTTGAACGAGGACACAGGTCCAACATGCACATGGGCAGCCCAAGGTAGCTACGAGACTATTGTAAATTATGGAAATATGATTTGGGCTATTGATTTCTGGATTATGTTTGATGAAAATTATTATTATAAATTTTCATCGTTAGGTCTATAATTTACAAACTAATTACAGAACAATTGCATTTTACATTTCTTATATTTACATTGAAGATACAAGAGCGCAAACAAAATTAGCCCCTACTTACCAGTCAAGGAAGTCTTAAGTATAATGTCTCTTCGTAAGTCTTAATGACTATTAGTAGTTTCTCTAATAAAAGTAACAAAAGAGAAATAAATCCCGATACCCGAGGGACTAAGCTGTGATGCTGTTACGACGCACTAGCCATTGTTATGTTTTTCCAAGACAGTTCGGTCCCATGAAAGTTAGCGAAAAAATACACAACGGGAAAATGCTTCTTGTTATAATTACTTTAATGAATACACGATACAAACGTTGGGAAATAGACGTTGGAGATTAAGTTAGGTATTTGATGTAAATAGCGAATAATTGACGAAGGTTAAGCGACGCTTATTAAGGTTGATTGTTGGATGGGTGACCAAAAACTTTTGAGAAAATTCTCGATTCTTGATTTTGGTTCAGAACAAAGAAGTGTATATATTTAACCTTTTTGGGGAATTATTATAAAATCAATTAAACATCTATTGAGTACCGCATATATCTTACTTTTCGGCGTACGAAAATAACATAAATAATAATATACAGATTACGTTATACAACGTGTAGTCAGCAATACTAAGCTTAGACTAGTCGTAAGGGAATATTGGTATAATTAGGTACTCTTATGTAATGTGTGCGTGTTATTGGTCTAAGGGTTAATATTGCCAATCCCTTGTAACACTAGTGACCCTTAGTGATTAGTACATGTAAACATTTATTACTTTTGTTGGAACAAATATTAATTATCGAGTAACTTACGCTGTTAAGTCATTTATCCTAAAGAATAATTTATGTTATTACTTTGTTTTAATAACACATAGGTACATAATTTTATTAATGAAAAGGTAATTAAAACCAATTATTTTAAATCGTTACCACTTAATTGTCATCAAAAAATATCTGGACGATCATACAGTAACGTTAGGGTTGTCAAACATGTCAACAAAAGTTTCATGTTTCGGTATTTGAGGGTATTAATCATTCCATTTGAACGATATTCAATTACATTCACGAATATGGATGTCAATTTATTTTAATTGAATTTTATCATTTGATTTGATAACTGTTGATAGGTACGGTCATTTAATTAACTTTTATCAACGTGTGGTTTTATATGCAAAAACGAAATATTGATGAATATTCGGCAGGTAGGTGTACTGCCCAATTAACCTTACTAACACAACATGAGCACTGAACAACAAATTAAACACACAAAAGCGGGTTTTCTAAGAACAGGGTAACATTTCCTATCTCTCGCAAGCTCTGACCTTAAAATAATTATGATGAACAACAACGTATCATAATTATTTAGGGAAACAATGGTGGTAGCCCTACGTTACGGCCCGGAGACAGGGGAGCACAAAACCGAATGCCTTAATTTAATATAAGTCAATTTGGGCCAATTTAATTCCGCGTCCATGCAGCCGCTTTACGACAGTACATCATAACTAGCTCTTTCTCTTTCACACTTAGAGAGAAGAGCATATAGCTGTCGCATGTTAATGTTGATAGATAGTAACAAACATGGTGATGTTACGTGATGTTATATCGAGGTTGGCTTCAATACCACGCCGGTATGTTCGGTGGTATACAAAATACGATTTGTAAACTAACTTTTCTTTAGGTGAAACTTACCAGAACAACTTTAGTTGTATGAAAATTGCTTCATTCATAGGATAAATGTTCATGGGAAGTTTGTAATTTACACTACGGCGGTAACACGACTTTGAATACACGTGATAAACTTACAAACATTACGGGTTTATGTTCGTATAAAGCGTAACTTTGCTGGAACTATAATCTCGATTTAGATGAACTAATACGGGGAATCTCATGGATTAATGAGTTATTTAGAGATTATACCCGTGCGATCAAGAATCTAACTTCAGCTAACCTGCATAAATAACACAAATCAATCAAATATTGTCGGAATAGTTCATTCGGACACATTTTCAACCGATACAAATCATTATTTTTTATAGTTTTGCAATAAACACATTACTTACACAAACATTTCAAATTATCAAGTGGCGTTTGTTAATCAGATCAATGCGTACGTTTAAACAATAAACAGCACTTAACTATTAAACTTTTAACGTTACAATAAAATTTATAACCTCTAAAACTATACACTAACAATTATTTTGTTTACATTCCTGTGTAAAATTATTGCGTCGAATTGCCAATTGGGCGAGAATAATAGGGTATGTAACATACTGCTAAGCCGTTTTATAGCTTACATATATAATTGTTAAGCTGGGCTGTAAAACAGATAAACTACGAATAGATGACATGAAATTATCAGTTGATCCTTTTTATTTTCGCCGATATTGAAAATAGGCGTTTGTATTTATCGCATATTTATCTATTGACTGGCCTTTTGGTTTAGTGGTTAGCGGCTTTGACTGCTGTAAGGGTCGTGAGTTCGGTTCCCACCTAGTGCAAATGTTTGGTGATCATTTGCTTTGTCAGGGAGTTATTTATCTATAATACGTATGTAGGTATTTAACAGTATTGAGGAGTTTATAAGTATGTTTATCAGTGCTCATAATACAAGCTCTGCTTAGTTTAAGACTAGATGGCGTTGTGTGAAAGTCGTTGAATGTATAGAAACAAATCACACTTGATCTAGAGCTTTTCAGCCAGTGTCTTACAATTTTTAATGTTTAATAGACTGCCTACAACAAACAATATACTTACAATTAATACAGCTTTGTGTTAATTAGACTACATTACTTCTAGCTTCCCGTATAACTAAAGTGCACGAAACACCAACCAAAGTACTATAAGAAATAAAACCGATTACAATACTTAGAGTTTTCCAACCATTCCCGGCGTGCCATTTACAAAGAATGCGCTCTATATAACAGTAATAATACTTGCTAAATAACTAACGTGTAAATGAATTCGTAACAAGTTAATAACGATAATTATCCGAAGCTTTTAGTCTGAGAATTTAAACGTTGCGAGATTCTCAGAAATGTTAATAATTTTTAGTTAAGAATAAGGCAGCTCGTCACAATTTATTATTTACTACTTCCCGTTGTTCGTCCGCCGGGATGAATTCTTGCGGTCTTCCTGAGAATAAAACTGAAGTAGTTTGCTCTGAGGACGCAGTGGGTTTTATACCTACCTAGATTTTATTAAAAATGCCTTAACAGTTTTTAGTAAAATTGTTTGGGTACTAAGGTGATTTTGCGTGAGTTACACGTCTACTTAAAATCTTTTCAAGTGACTTTTTTGTGTTGCATATTATTAGGTACCTATTGTTATCGAAGCTGTAGGTAGGTATACCTAATAGTAGGTAGGTAGTATTCTAGGCCGTCATAGTCAAAATAGCCAATAACTGTTTGGGGGCCAATTACTATAGTGTATCTACCTTTGTCTAAGTCATAATTATGTGAGATTAAATAAAGCAAAATAAACATAAAATGTATTTATTTCAAGACAGTACGAGTGGTACAAAAACTATACGAAGTCCCACTCAAATAAAAACCAACAAATCTTCAAAGAAGACCGATTCCAGCCGTTTTTTATTCGCTACTCGACAATATTTCATTCAATCAGCAGTTATTGTTTCCAGTGATTAATGAATGCTCTACAGACAAGGGAACTAGTAGCACATTTTGATTTATAACTCAAACAATGTCAATAGAATAGCGAATTAATGTCACGCCAATTATCTGCGGGATTGGCTATAGCCGTTGACAATTCGAATTATAATCAGGGTTAACTGGAAAGAAGTAAAGTAATTAATAACATAATAATTCCAGCCTATGAACGTTCCACTGCTGGGCACAGCCTCTTCCCATATAGGAAAGGTTTGAGCTTTGATCACCGCGGTAGCTCACTCAAGTACCACACAATTAACACATCTATGCTGTTAGTCTGAGCGCAGGTTTGACAGTTTCACCAGACTAATTATTTACAAGATACAGGGTTTAAAGTATGGATAATCCTTCAAATATTTAGGTTAAAGGTTACTCAAATTATGTTTTTTTATTTATAGCCTTAAAATACAAAGCTAGCTTAGAATCTATTCGGGTTATGTTTGCGTTGGCAATGCATTTGTTTGGTTGATTCGAACCCGTTTGTTGATTGTGGATCTATTATTCATTTAGCGATGTACACACGGACATACAGATAAATTGTGAAATAGTTCTACAAATGCACTGGTTTATCACCTCTTTGTGGTTGTTTAGTCTTCGTTAGTTTCGAAGATGAAAGTTTGGCTGTCTGTTTGGTGTTTATGTTTAAAGATTGAAGTTAGAAACGTCTTTTGAAATCGACGTTACATATGTATTATTTAGAACAAATAATCAATTTGATCTGTAAAGCGATGGACAATTAATAAACTAGGCACTATTTTTTATATAAATATATTTGTATTTTACCCATACCCTATTACTGACTATAAAATTGTGTAATTCGTAATTACACATCAAAAATTAATGGTACAGATTAATTGCATAATATAAATTTGAAGCTAAATGTTTACATACATTATTAATGACATTAAAACGTTGCTCTACATTACTTTACGTTTTAATCAATAATTATAATGTTTACATCGAAACGCAGCGAATGTCACAGACTTTTAAATTAAATACAGTAAGTCACCTACACTGAAAACTAGCATTTGCGGATCATACGTGTATTTGGGTATGTCATTTGCAAAACGTCACATACTTTCTTGGCGTAGTGACCTGTACCATTCTGCTATCCGTGCAATCACATTACAAATTAACAAGTAATAAATGTTAACCGATCAGAATTTTTCTTGTTTTTATCTTACCAATAAAAAAAGAAAACATCGTGAGGCAACCTAAATATTCGAAACTGAAATCGCCAACCCGCCATTGCAGGATGGCAATTTCAGATTCGTTAAGAAAACTTATAAATTGCGGAACCAATTTAAGTGAAATATACCTGCTGAAAACTTGATTTAAAATGAAAAAAAATACTCATAATCGGTACACCTTTTAAAGCTCTACAATGCAACAGAACACTCACTTAGCGGTTAAACAACACCCCTCTTTTTACGCCATGGTTAAAATAGAACCCCCCGTTAGACTCACTGATTGGATATCTCATTAAAATCAGGAAGGAGCTAGCATCGTTTACCTCCCGTTACGCTCCCAAAGTGTTCTTTTCATTATTTTTAGGATTCCGTACAAAGGGTAAAACGGCACTCTATTACTAAACCTCCACTGTCTATCTCCAAGCTGTATCACATGAACCCTGATAGAAAGCTGAAATTTTCACAAAATAATGATTTAGGTATTTCCGTACGCTATAACAACAAATACTAAAAATTAAACAAAAAATGGTCCCCATACAATAAACGTAATTTGTAAGCAATTTTTACTCGTTCTTAATTAACAAGTAGAAAATTAGTACCTGTACCTGTATCGAACGTGATTTCCTATTATAGATGATAGTACGGAACCCTTCGTGCACAAGTCCGACTCGCCCTTGGCCGATTTTTATTCTTTCTTTTTAAACAAAATGTACGGAAAATAATTTTAAGTACGTTTGTCAGAGGTTGACAGGTTTTTGTAAATGTCATCTTGTCTTGCCTCTGATTTTTGTTGTATTTTTTTCCTCGAGTTAATGATTTAGAAAATTAAACCGTCCTTATTTATTAGAATTGTTTGGATTGTGGAATATAACGTGTGATTAGATGAATATGGATACTGAAACTTGATGAACTTGAGTTAAGAACCTTGGTAAATGACATTAAAAAAGTATTTAACAATATACGGTCGAATTGAGAAACCTACTTTTCAAGTCGGTTAAAAAGCTCATGAGCCTACTAACGTAGCTTTTAAAAAGCTTATGAGCTTTTTTATGTACTTATATTTGCGGTACTTAGTGCTAACGTAGTAACTGTAATACGTAGTAAGTATAGCGTTCATTACATGCAACACAGTAAGCTAGAAACATTTTTATCTTAATTAATTATCTCAAAATTCATCTACATCATCCCCAATATTTTCCATAAACCATCCCATTTTAGCATCAGTAAACCGAATACGACATCCACCTGATGCCGCTAGGAGAGAAACTTTTTCCTCAAGTAATTTACCCAATTAGATGGCTGGATACGCTTCCCCGTGTCACTGGGCACGAAAATTACCGCCCTTATGAATCTCCTAATACGTATTGTCCTAAGATCCGAGCATTCATTACTTAAGTACCAGATAATTGGTACTTTTGACGTCTTGATTGGATTTCGTCAATGTCATGTTCTGGGTAGGAGATTTAGGATAGTGGAGAGAACTGGAGAGAGTTCTACTAGCATATTTTGTCGCAATTACAAAAAATATATTAGTTGGTTTAGTTTAAAGTTTACTAATTATTTTATTAGAATTCTTCACAAAACGAGGTCACTCAGAGTACGAGTATAATTCAAGGTATAAACTTTATTTTACTAATGCGGAATTTAACCTTTGTAGGATTACAAATTATTATGCAATCATTTCAGCCCTAATACGACACGAACCTACAACCTCGGATATCAAATAGTAAAAAGAAAGGGAAGTGCGGCCCGTCAGGTCGGTGGAGTAATGAAGAGTGGCGGAAATACTTCCACGAGATTGCCTCAGATTGGAGCCAATATAGAGGAAAACTACAATGAATAGGACAGATGGCCTACGTAGGCATGTACAGTTTACTTTGGCCGACAAATCGCCATCAAATTTTATGCGAAAATTCAATTACGAAAAACGTATTTAAATACGTGAGAAAACAAACAAAATCATTTACATTTAAGTAAAATGTTGACAACACCTGTCTCGCTTGTGTACATGTTCCGAATGTTTCTGCGAATATCTTACAATCTGGGTTAGTATTAGTTCTTTCGAAATTCAAAATTCGAATTAGGTATATGGTTTAGAACATCAACGTCTGCTTTTTGGATGCCATAAAAGAAAAACAAAAGAAGTACGGCCTACGCTGGTTCAAAGTCTGGATGTTTTTTTTGCTGTATTTTTTAGTGCTTAGTAATAAAATCCAGTATTCAGTTGTATTGTGGAATGAGCCCGTTCCAAAACTATCGGGAAGGCACGCAACAGCTGTCTGGATATATTTTTATCGACCGAATAAAAATGTTGGGTATTTTTAGGTCTATTATTAGACTTGCATGCGACGAAGTGTGACCGGATTTATTTCGTTAATAGTTTGCTGTGATAGTGGTTCAGGGTTCGACGAATATCTGTGGAAAGCTTTTACTGTGAAAATACTGTCAATGTTCATTACTTAGTCAAATGGATACAGAATAATCTTGTATGTGGGTCACATGCATTACATTGTAGTAGATTTTGGCATTTTCATTTGGTTTGGCAACTTTTTTTTGACTCTTTTAATTTTCTTTTTTTTGTTTGATGCGGCGCAAAATAGAGAATCGTGGAAAGAATTAGAGGAGGCATTTTCCCAGTAGTGGGACACTACATGCTAGGAAAAAAAAAATCACCGGCAATCTTTTAAAGAGGCATATGCATTTATTACTCATAGATTTTAATCTAATATTCGCATACCCCTTTCCCCAAATGAATACATGAAACCGTTTTTTGTTTTTTCTATTAGCCCACATGACATTGTTTATAAAGCCACTTTTCATACAGTTATCGCCCTTAGATCTTTGCTCCCGCGATTAGTATGGCAGATGCGGGCTAATAGACGTTTGAGAGCAAACGCATTCTTATCGTTACAGTCAAGAGCTGCCATGTGGTATATGGCACTTATGCACTTCTAGGTGACTTCATCCCAATAAGAAAAAAAATGTATGTTCTTTATCTAACTTAGATACGGGTAATATAAAAAGTGTATATTTAAAATATGTCAGAAGACCGTTGTATATGATTTCTAAAACGAATATTAAACCGTACCTATCTATTTGAAAAAAAAAATCCATAAAAAAATAGTCTATACCTTTCACAATTTTAGATTTTATTTTTATCGTCATTTCTCAGTCGACTCGTATGATATGAATGAATAAGGAGTAAATGATACTGTGACGGTTGATAGGGAGAATAGAAGAATAAAAACATGTTGCGCCGACCCCAAGTAAAATGGGATAAGGGCAGGAAGATGATGTCCTCAGAAGACTTGTGACACAGTATTAACTAATTACCAGCCAATAATTATAAAGTTTAAGTACTTTACCAACAATCAAACAACCTATTTATCAGTTAGCAACTAGGCCGCCTAATTTAGGTCACAAATTACACAAGTAATTATAATTAACCAAGTAGGTTCTACTTAACAAGTATGAATTGTTAACTCGCTTGAGATTGAGATGCCCTGACAATGTCAATTATACAATTAATGCCAAGTGTGTGTGTGTGTGTATGGTAATCAGAAGGGATTCAAGTATAAATAGACCCCTGATTCCGAGATTGACAATTTATGGATTAACAAATTGAATAATAAGGTATGGAATTGGGGTGTGATTGTATGTATGTCAAGAAATATATCTACCTATATTAATACTATAATGAAATATTACCTACAAAAGCTACAGTACGACAGGCCTGTATGTCGAGTGGTTAGTGGTCCTGACTGCTTTACCAGAAGTCGTGGGTTCGTTCCCCACCCAGGACAAATGTTTGTGATCAGAAAAACTAGGTAACAAACTATTTAAACAGTTAAATACTATCAGTTTTTTTAATGTTTAGTAGGAGCGCGTTTTTTAATCTAACATCGTAACTTATGACATAGTGATACTTACAAAAACGTAATGAAGCGAATTATTCATTTTATTCTTCTAAAATAAACTGAAGAAATATAATGAAATACGAATTCTTCCCTTAGCCTCGCTAACTCGTTATTATTTAGCGCACAAAGATATCTGTCTCTCAATCAACTATAAATAATGGTGCTCTAGTTTCGCATTCAAATAAGATCTCACTGAAATCTATTCAAAATGTTATTACGCGTTTGTGAGTATCTTACTACTGGTGGCTTACAGCCAGCTCTTAAAGTAACATCACAAGAGCGAGACAGAGCACTAGAATACGTAGAGCATCGTCTCTTTTCCACAACTGCAGTTACATTACTCAAAGTGATCGTGGTAAGCCCACTGATAAATTGTCTAAGAGCTTTACCGCTTGTCTTGCAAACAAATGTCATATTTTCATTCCGAATCGTAATTGGATTTTTATCCCGAATAAAGAAGATTGTATTTATTGTTTCAAGCTGTTATGGTTTAAGGTTAATTAATTAACTTTTATGTTCTTTGGGATGTGGGATTATGTAAGTTTATTAACTGTGTGCAGTGTGATACAGAACTTGTTTTGGTGAGATTTTTTAATATGCTGAAAATCATCCGTTTTAAAGCGAATATTATATCAGTGGATGAGTCATTTTCTATTGATTTAATCAATAAAATAGTAAGAGTGAAGTCTTGTTAAGTTTTTAATACAGTACCTACTTTAAAGCTAACCATATTACGTTCAACAAAAAAAAAATACTGAATTATATTATGAATCCGCCTCATAAAAATTGTTTTATTGTAAAGTGTATTTTTTTTGTCAAGTTAAAACGAAATACTGAAATATGTTGTACTTTGAGGGTTATTTTTATTTCTGACTTACGTTTAAAAGGGTTAGTTTTCTAAACACACCAACTCAAACCGCAACAACTAAATATCAATTTAAAACAGAACACTTGCAAATAAAATTTCATGACTCAGTGAAAACATCAGTAGTACTATTAACTACGTAAGATTTTAATGCGAGTCCATTACGGAAAGAACATAAACAAAACACACATTTAATTCAATATACAACAATAGCTTCTCTTACGTAAGCTATAAAGATTTTGATCAAATGCCAGGGAAACCACTGACAGTTACAGAATGTAAGTAAAAGAGCGTTTTTATATTATCCGATACGATATCTTTATTCGACGACGACGATTCAATAATGGCGAGAGTAATGTGTGAAAATGTAGCTCCGATGTCCGATATCGGACTATAGATGCATATAGATGATTCATACATTGAGTGGCCTGTTGGTCTAGTGATTTGTGGTCGTGGGTTTGATTCCAAACTAGGACAAATGTTTGTGTGATGAGCACGATCATTCGCTCTGTATGGGTGTAATTTATCTTTAAAATGTAGATATGTATAAAATATAACTATGTTTATCAGTTGTCTAATACTCATAATACAAGCTCTGTTTAGTTTGAGACTAGATGGCGTTGTGTGAAAGTCGAGGAATATTATTATTATATTATTTGACTTCATCCGATATCGTATCGTCGTCCGACACCAATATCGGATCGGAAAGTGTAAAAATGTACTAATGGGTTCGGCGATATAAAAATTCCCTGTCGAACTTCATTTGTTTATACTTTTAGAGTTTGTTGGAATATTCCGATGAAGGTGTGTTTTATATTGCTAAGGAAAATAGAAAGGTTATTAACATTGCCTTGGTCACGGTTTTTTGACATTAAATGTAGGTGATTTATTGACATACAGACAGACACAGACTTGTTTTATGTTTTATTTATCGAACTGTGAAGCACGTGTAGCTTATCTTATTTAACTATTTGTAAATGGATTTTTCAAATACTATCCGCAAAATATTTAAAAATGTATAAATGTCACAATTTTCGAAATATTATGCGTATAGTACCTACATTTATACATCAGCAGGTTAGTCATTTGCTAACAAGAACATTCTAGTAATTTTAACATAGATAGTTCTAACAGCTTTATTTCAAAATCAAACGTGTAACATAGTTAACATAATTTAGGTAGCTTTTTTGATCTTTTTTAAAAGCCAGAATTAATGTCCCACATTATATGATATGTTAATTGAATCCAAGATATTCGAAGAGTTATTTGAATCACTTGTTTAAATCTGAATGAGAAACGCGACGAAACGCGAAAGTCAAAATATCTCTGTCAACTAAATCGTTTAAATATCACAACGATGTTATTTATATACTATATCTAGTTATATATAACTAAGAAATATTTTCACGATAAAACGCGAGTTTTCTGCTGTTTATAATAGGGGTGATGACAAGTTTTTTTTAATGCCCGTCATACAGTTTAATGAATAATATTGGATATGTATTTTTCTTTTGTCCCGCAAACAAAAATTGACCAAAGCGCAGTCAATGAAAGTTACGCGTGACGTCACTTTTTCGTAAAAATTTTACGAATGCGGTACGTCACAAACCCCTCCTTTTAAACTTGAAAGAAGCATAACTTTGTAATTTTTTATTGTTCAGATAGACGCAAAAATACGTATCTAATATAATTTACTTATCTATCTAACGAACTAATTAGATTTTACTTTTCGTATCCTGTCATCATCCCTATTTTAGTTTCTTGACTCGTATTATTGTTTATGTAATGTATTAAACATATTATTATCTCCGAAATTACTCACATGTGCACGTGGCCCCATAAACTACGTAGGAATAACATTTACAATGTAATACTCATAATTATTTGTGACGCAAGTTTCGACCGCCTTCGTGCTGGCAGTAGGTGGAGGGATTTCGTGTTGCTTGCATTAAGCGAATATTGATATGTGTAATAAAACTTGTAAGCTTTGCCACCAACTGTTGACCAACAAATTTACCTCTTCTTAACATTTTATCACGTGGTTATAGCGTCTCCAATATCTGTAACAAACGCTTATACTTACGTCCGTCAAATAGAATTAGAATTTATGTTTACAGCAACGTACATTTCGTGCAAATATTACAGCAGAAATATATTTGTGAAACTAGTTACGTCTGGTCTAAAATAGCTTAATAATTCAATTTTGCGACGCCAATTTTCTGCTCAATGATTGAGTGACGAATATTTAGTATTTGCTAAACCGCGTTTCGCGAATACCAATTTAGTGAGACTATAGGTTTATTGTACCGATGCCAAGTCGTAAAGATGGAAACAAGATCGAGTGCATAATAAATCGATGCGGCGAACGTTGCTCGATAAAGTTTGCGAGACGTGCATTGAGCGTTGACGTACGCAGACAGTACAGATACACAGTACCTTTTGTATGTCTGTTCTGTTACTAGAAGCAGGACAAACACGGTTTTTAAACAATTTATTACGGTTAATAACTCGCGAAGTCTGTAACAGCCATTTCATAACGTTGGCACCGCTCCGCTAGTTAAAGTGAACTAATAACACACGCGGTGTCAAGACGAGATAATTATTTGTTCATAAAATATACTCTAATAAACTTAGAGTTGAAACTGGTATTTAGCTTGGTACTAAAGCTGGATAACTATTGGATGAAGATGTAACAGGAATTAGGTTTAAGACTAAGACAGATGATGTCGGAAGTCATTGGTTTAGTTACCGATCGTCCGTCTGATGATTGGATGATGTATTACCTGAAACAAGAGGTTCTAGTTTATTACATTGTTATACATAAAAGACATTGTAGTTCTTCACACTAACAGATACATTTACAATCACATTTTAAATATCGTGCCAACATTTACCTCTGTTTTCTAACTGGCCTGTATTTGATCCTCTCACTTTTTCTTTCAAACAGAAAACTACACTTATAAATGTTCAAATAATTTCTACCCGCAATTGACTCATGCAAAGACAGACAATAGCTCCAATAATTCTTTACCCCGCACCTCTCGGCCTTATCCATCTGCGTACATTCAATCCCACTAGCCGATCGAACACGTGAACGCAATTAAGAACTTCAAACGATGATTAAACGTGCAAACAACTCTTAGAAACAGTAGACGACGTCTGGACATGAGTAATAGTGCGGTTTCTTCGTATGAATGGCAACTAGTTGTTACGTATAACAATCACACACACAAACACATACACATAAATCTTACTTTAGGACTAGCTACTAGGTAAATTAAAACGGAAGCTCCGTTTTAGTGTGTATTAGTGATCAATCGTAGTTACTAATAGTTATGATACATGCAGGTAAGCTTGTTTAATAATATTTATTTAGAACTAAATAAAAAGATACCTAATATAAAATAAAAAAATAATATAAAAAAGCGGTGGTGGAATGATTTAAGCGTACACTACTCCGAGGTTGCGTGGGACAGAAAAACGTGGAAGGATTTGGGGTGGTCTTTGCTCAGCAGTGGGACTATTGGCTAGGAATTTAAAAAAAATCTAAATCATGATCTCCCCTACGTACTATCGTAAGTATTTACTCTATTAATAGACATGTCATTTTAAAAACTATGCTTAACAATAATATACGAACATTTTAAACTAAATTTGCTTAAATACTTATTTTCTCCTCTTGATATATTGGTATTTAAATAAACTTTAATATTCCGTTCATATTTCTAGTCCTTGACTAAAATAGCTCCATGTTATGGATGTTTTTATCCGTTATTCCTTAAGGAGGTTTCTTGGTAATAAGAAAATAGAATATCATGCTGTTATGAGCTTTATGTAATAATAATTTACTGTAGCGAGTGGGATACTGAATATATATATACAGGTAATATTTTCTTTTTTTTTAATTCCAAGACTTTAACACAACGCCGCCGCGTCGTCTAGTCTCAAACTGTGTACGAGACAAATGATAAACATTCATACATACTTCTGAATACAAACATACTAAAGATAAATTAAAACACACAGGACAAATGATCGTGCTCATCACACAAACATTTGTCGTGAGGGATCGAGCCCACGACCTCTGGTATAGCAGTCGGTGCCACTATCCACTAGACCAACAGGCCTGTTGACAGTTAACATGGATATGCAAAAGTTGTTAGTCCCGTAACACTACAAGCGTCTCCATCTAAGCATAAGAGATTTTGAATAAATATAGCAAGCACTGTATAAAAAATATTTCGACATCAAAACATTGTTAACTACTTCAGAATCATTTAGCGGCGTAGCTACGTACTTATGTGTCGTTTTAATGATGTAGTTTCGTAAATGAATATATGTATATTACGACTCATAAAAAAAATCTAATAATTGTCTGGCATTGTACCCAGTAGAACTATTGTAAGTTGTGGAAAAGACAACTGCAAGCATTAAGTACTGGTGCTAAGCTCCTGTGTACAAACCTCATATAAAACGTAATAAAACACTAAAATTAATATACACCTAGTACACAATAAAAATAAATGAACTACACCTATACACGTTACGTAAGTAAGGTATAAAATTTACTGCCTTTCATAAATGCTAAATTAAATAGCCCGCAGATTACGTGGCGTTGTGGGCGGAAAAAAATGATGCGAATATTGCAACCCACATCACTTTAAAGTAAATTTAGTTCTTATGTGGTTTACATTTTTATAAAACATTAAATAAAGCTTAATATACTAGTCATTTATGCATTTAATTACTTTAAGCAACGGCTGAAATATGAGTAAGAAGGTCCATATATTTGGACCTACTTACTTACTCATCGTTTGGCCAACATTTAGCTACCTAAATTCTTATTACAAATATTATAAAAATAAAACAAGCTTTGTTATTTTATTTTTTTTAATGTCGAGACATACCTAGATATTAAAATAATATTTATGACATCATAAACTTTTAGGTTTCATTCTTTTTATTTGTTTTAAAATAGAATATTGTTCACGAGCTTATAAATATAACGTGGTAATAATATACCAGTTTTTTTATAGTATTATTTATGAAGGTTCATTAAGAGAAAAGGTATTATTTTCTCCTACGGTATACGAGTTATATGTATATTATTTCGGCTTTGTAAGTAAACTTTTGCACGCGACTTTAGTAATTAACGCCTTGCATACAAGGCGCTAATGTATGCAAGGAATATAAGAATAAAGTACCTTTTTAGACCGAAACAAAAGAATGAAACATGCAACAACCCCACACAACAAACCTACAATCTCCAATTTTGCATGAACATGAAATAGGAGTACAAAATTACTTTATTAGGTAGTCGTATTGTGATTGCGACTATTTCTGACCGACATTGGAAACTACATGCATTTGTTATTAGAGGCAGAAACCTTGTTATACGCCACAAATAGCCATAATACAGAAAAATATCGCAGTATTTCATAAATTTTGAGTAGAGTATTATCATGAAGAATTTAAGATGTATGAAAAATACGGAAATGTAAAAATAGATTAAAATTGTCTTAAGCTCATAGAAGTAACAAAATAAATAAGAATATACGGATACCAAAAATAAACTCAAGACGCAACTCCCATTCATACTTATTCAAATAGGTCCGTCAAAAAAAAATGCCCTCAACCTTTTCTCGAAATCAGTATCAACGACGCCTTTAATAAAATCCAAGCTTTACAAATTCATATTACAAAACCGAAGGAGATCCGATTCATTTGAATTTATTTAAGAACAGACGAATAGCTTTGAATTTGTAACTGATGAAAGAGCATCGCCAACGTTACCGATGTAACTGGACCAGATTGGGATGAAAAGACTTTTTTTTAAGGTTCCGTAACCGAAGAGTAAAATAGTATAGTAAATAGTAAATAGTAATAGGGTACTATGGTAATACGATAATATAGTGATAACCCTTTTACTATGACTTCTCTGTCTGTTCGCCTTTAAGGCTGTTATCAGGCTGCATCTCATGCAGTGTGGCAGACAGTTCTGTTACCTTTATGGCATCAAATACTAAAAATCGTATGAAGATATAAAGTAAGGCTCCCATACAATACACAAGATTTTATTCAGTATTTTTTTCGGCGTTTTACGGAACCTTTTCGTTCTTTCCAGCTCGCACTTTGTCGGTTTTTAAATCCGCAAAGAAATCTTGGAGCAACAAAAGCAGGGAATGCCAAGAAATCTCGTGCAGTGAGTGTTGGGACCGAGCGGTGGAGCCGTGGCAGGACTAATCCTCTTAACACAGGAGTGAATCGGGTTGCTTACAGTGTGTGACTGCTCCGGGTGTGGGGTATTAATAAGTAACGTATAGTGGTTTACATTTTAAAACCGTTGTAAGACTCCACCAGCATTTTATTGAAAAGACTAGGTGGATTTTGTAAGTTAACGTCATCACTTGAAAATTTATAGAATATACATCAAGTAAAGAATCTGTGAGCTATAATATTCAATGAAAATTCTGCCAATATTTCCCTACATCGTACGTACTTCTCGGTACACGCGCTGTCATGCCCACAGTAGGTAGGTATTCGCCTAAAATGTTAGGTACAAAGATGTTCCATCTTGAACGTCGTGTATGCAATTCGCCAACGTCGTCCAAAACGAAGACCGAGCCATGAATCCGGCGAACCATCCTCATGTGTGAAGCTTAAGCAATATATTTCACGTCATGGCTTATTAATAACGTCTACAATACTATCCTAGCTATTACATTACATAATTTATAGCCCAAATCCTGGCGTACTAGCGTTTCCTCTCGCTCGGATTAAAGTGATCACAACATGATAGCAATAACTAATATTTTCTAGGTTTTCCTTATAAGATCCACATTTGGATTCTTAGTGCTGCGTGTGCGAGTTTATTTATTATTTTAGTATTGAAAGGGATGGCTGTGGTGTGTACTTTGGTTCGGGTTAAAATATGGGGGGACGGAAGATAGTATTTTTGTGTTACGCACATTCAAGGAAGACTCGTATTTTGTGTAAGTCGCTGCCGTTTATTAATTTAGATTCCGACAAGCTTTAGGTCTATTTAATAGTGTTTTGAGGTCAGCCTTATGTAACCATTGTGTTTATCTTTAATAAAAAAATCTTTCGTAGTACTTCATTAAAATAATATGTAGTATAAGCCGAGTAATACACAAAAGCCTGTTTCCAAATCTTATTGTCAAAATTGGTACAATAACAATAAAATGGCGAAGACAGGAAACACCGTCTTAGCATTACTTCATCCTCAATTCCACTTTTTTAAATCCCTTTTCCAAAATCTTCAAATTTAAGTTAACCTTCCTTCCAAAAGACCTCATTATTTAGCCGATACGACGAAATGTTCGAAAGAGTACGTAAACCGATGGCCAAAACAAGTCGAAGTTAAAATACTTAGGAGAAACTCGTCTAACTGAGTAACAACTCTTTTACGGAGCACCAGTCAATATTGCACAAGTATTTTTGTCGAGACGCAACGGCTGCAGTCGACAGGCCATCTGGGAACAAATCTCCAACTAGCTTCGAATCTAGTTTAGTGGAACATTAATAGCTTAGATCTTAACTGTGGCAACAATGGATTAATCTGTTTGATTTTGTCTGTTGTTGAAATAATACAGATGCGGTTCTATTTACTTAAGGATCGCCATTAAGGCATTAGGGTCAGCCGTATTTGTTATTCGATTTGTCAAGTGTAAAATGAGTTTGATCGGTGATCCGTTTGATGCTTCCTTTTGACGAGATTGGGGAATGATTCACGAATAACAAAGAATGATCAAGGATATTTGCGTCACTGAAGGGAAAATTCAATATAAAATGTTTGGATGTAAATCCGGGCTTGTATCATCTTCATCCCCTTCGATCACGTAGATCTGAGGTCCGAAGATTGCAGGATCGTATTTGCATATTAAATTGATTTTAAAATTCATTTGGAATCTGATAAGGGGCACGTACACTGATTACGCTAATTGGTTCTCGCAGCTGATTGCTTTCTCGATAAGCCTGTAGTGTGTACTGTTTCTTGTAATGAGGTCGTTACGGTTGAGATTCGTTTTACTTGAGGGATTGTCATTTAAGCCTTGCGCGGAATTAATTTTACAATTGGGTCTTGATATCGTTTACTGGTGTGCTGTTGTAACAAGTTTTACACAGATCTTCATATGATCTAGGGGATGAAATATTTTTTTTTTATCAAGATTTTCAGTTTCGCCATTTGGCTTCTTTACTTTAATATTGGTTTTACAATTTGCAATATTTTACATAGAATGGTTACAATCATCGAATAAGTTTTTCATAAGGAATTTGACTTTGATTCGAATAAAGGAAGATAACCGTAATCTGAATCTATTTGCCAAAATATCAGAAGCCAAAAAATTCAGTGAAAAAACAAATTGGATATTATTATCAAACCACCAAAATTTAATTCTTGCACGATACAAAACTCGTCAAAAGAATGTTTGGAAAAAATTTAAGCCCCCGAAAGTTAAATGGAAAAGTTTGCCACTCAAATTGACAGTGTCGCCGGGCCCGACCCGACCCGAACGAGGTTAATAAAATCGGTTTGTGACATGGAAGTAAAGTGTTATATCTCTATTACGGCCATAATAAAATAACTTTATGCTAAATTTTGTATCAGAACGGCGAGACCTCTGTTTGCTCGGGATTATTTGTGGAGGGCCTCAAATCATTGTGTATTTTCGGCCATCAATTGTGACATTTAACCGCATTTGCGGACAATGTCAGTTATGTAGTTTGACGTCAGTTAAAAGTGACTAAATTTAACTCATTTGATACTAAAATTCGGTGTCAGAAAACATGATATAGGCGTGAAACTTGCCGAGTTTCGTATTCAATAAAACAATAAACCATTCGATCACATGTAAAGTGCGAATCTGAAGGATGGAAATGAATTGTAAGGATCGTCCAAAAAGGCATTTCTCGGTCCCTGTATTGAATATTGTGTAAGAAAATTCTAAAGGGAACCCTATCCGAGCACCTAAGCGTTTGTTTGTTATTGGGATTTTCCTGGTAACAAGTAATAAAAAAGTCTTAATACTTGGCTGAGACGGGCAAGTGAAAGTTAACCGGACGCGGCGAGCAATCAAGACTTTGAAAAATTAATCTCTTAATTAAAAATGAATTCTTAAACTCTTTGTTTATTCGCGGTGAGCTTGAGAAGATAAATAAAAATACCTTATTGGTTTTTTACCTGAACGTTTTTATGAAGGTAACGAAAGTGTGCAATCATCTGAGATTTGAGAACGTGTTCTAACAAGGCGTATTGTATGTATTAATGTATAATGCAGTTAATTGGAGAGGTCAGAAGTATAGAATAACTGTTAGTCTAACTAGGTAGCCATATTGTAAAACCGTATACGAAACAGTTGCAATGATCTTCGTGGTTAACTGATGAATGAATGATAATATAAAGTTAGAAGATATTTAACCTGCAATTTCGTTAAAGTCATAGGTTATGCTCTTTTTATACTATATAAATGATAAAAAAATATAGGTCAATTTTAGGTTATTTCCTTACAAGTTTTGTGAATAAAGGTTGCACAAAAATTTTCAAAACTATTCAGCTATATGTTTAGACCTATCTAGAAAAACCAGAAGGAAATTTTGTTTATCTTATAAATCGAATCCAGAAGTACATCTTCGCAACCATTAGACCGAAGAGTATACAATCAGAACTTTAGTTTGCCTCTCGAATCCACTACAGAATCGTCTTGAAGCCACACACTTACTGAACCGCCGGAGGGAATTTAATGAGCTTTTTTATTTACTTCGAAAAAACTGTTGGTGGAAACACTGGAATGGACTGAACATTGTTTTGTAAGACATTGTTAAGTTCTAAAATGTCTTATTTCAAATGGAAGAATAAGATATTGCAGTAGAGAATTTGAATTTCGTTAGGGAAGCTTCTTTTGCTCACTTTTCATCATACAAATCGTCTGAACAAATTCAAATATCTTCGTGGCTTCCAAGAAGCTTGACATTCTGTTCTTTATTTAATGAAACTGCTTACTTTACTTTATAGGGGAAGAGGACGACCAAACAAAAAGATGGATGGATTGTGTAAAAGATGATATGGCTGCAAAGAGTGTTGCTAGCGAGATGACTTCAGATAGGAAGAAGAAGACATGCTGCGCCGACCACAAGTAATAATTGGAATAAGGGCAGGGGAATGATGATGATGTTTACAGAAACAACCGCCTATAGGATTCGACAACGATATAACGCATTCACGGGAAAGACAAAAAATATCGAATCACTTTAATTCCGAAATGTATAATTAAAATTCTGTGCCTTTGTCGATGTTTAATTGCCGAGAATACGAACTCGTACGAAAGAATGAACATCAACTGTTTTTATTTAAAACATCACAATTAAAATGCATGTTGGTTTAATGAGTAGTCATGCTGGGACTACATGCGGTGAAAAGGTATAAGATAATGACAATTATGAGTAAGGAGGACGCATGGGAATATTAAAAGATTCAGATACGATCTTTATTTGACTTAAAAATTTTTTTGTTAGTTTTCTGTAACAAATATATCTTTGTTTATCTATAGATTCTATATTATAAAAGTTACTGAGTATAGTCTAAGCTCAAGCAGCATTCTTGTTAAGCTTCCATACCGGTGTTTCATTTATAGTTTTATGGTTTGACACAAACCTAAGCAAACTATCAACTCTACTTTGAAAAGTTTTAAAGATTCATTTGTTTGCAGCTCGTTGTATGAAATTGTATCTAATTGTTGTATTTCTAATTTTGCTCTGAGTAAAACCATTTCAGATACTACGGTTGCAAGACCTTCAACGTAACATATGAGCCAAACATCCGCTATTCATCATCATCATCTTCCAGCCCATTTACTTAAGGTCAGCGCAACATAATTGTTTCTTTCAGGAGACACAAATAAATTCAGTATCAATTCAGACATAAAATATCTTCATATCTATTCGTTCAGGTAACCACATGCATCGTTACCAACACGTGCACCTCACCAGACCGTGCATCATACAACAATGACAGCTCCAGATATAGACAGATGAGATTGCCTCACTTGTGTAGGTACTTCTAATTTAGCTTTGAGTTGAACAATTGCAGGACTTTCAACGTAACGTATGAGCCAAACACCCGCTATTCATCATCATCATCATCTTTCAGACCTAACCCCATTTTACTTGAGGTCGGTGCAACACGCTCTCTATTAGGAGACACAAATACAGTACCTACCTACGATAAAAATAGTATCCATTCCGACATAAAATATTAAAAAAAAACACAAATACAGTACCTACAATAAAATAGCATCAATTCAGACATAAAACATTTTCATTTCTATTCGTTCAGGTAACCACATGCATCGTTACCAACACGTGCATCTCTCCAGACCGTGCATCATACAACAATGACAGCTCCAGATATAGACAGATGAGATTGCCTCACTTGCTGTGACGCGAGTGAATAATTGCTGCACCAGCATAAATCATGTGCAAAAACAATAATGTACATACAGCCGGTCAAAAGACAAGATTGAGTTACTGATGTCGTATTAGCTCGTGTTTGGTTTAAGTTTAGGGTGATGTGTTACTGGATTTAGGCTGTTTTATTGAATGTAATGTGTTTTAATGTAGCAATTTTTGTTTTTGTCTTACTGCGGATACAAAAATATTCACAAATTGGCTAGTATTTTTTTTTACTGCAAATATAATCACAATAAATTAAACAATGGGTTTCAATTTTCGATCAATACCCCAATCAAGAAGTGACGATTTCTTTTTCATCAAAAAAAAATATATATATTAGATACCTACTAAGTTTTTATCATATTATTTCTATTTAATTGCAAATAATATCCGATACTCAGCGAAAACTGCGTTTTAAAGTAGTTATCTTCTCACTGTCTAAAAAAATACTAATTTCTCTGATACACCAGTATATTATCACCCTAACATACGCAGCACATCTGGATTACATTCTGAATGTTGTTCTTTTGTTTTGTTTAAATGACGCCTCGAACTGATTCCCAATGATATACCGTGGGTATAACGGTACAAGTGCCATGCCAATTAGAAAATAAACCAGTTTTAGAGTCATATTTCATTAAGAAATTGTTGTGTAATTTGTAGCTTCTTCTTTTCGTTTTGCAGCAATACCACAGGCAAAATTAAAATATCAATGCATTTTCTGAAAATCTTTCACTGAACTACTAACAAAATACACATCTTACGTAAGTCACGTCACGGCAGTATATGTTTACACAAAGCACAGTTAAAAAAGGTTTAAAGAATACATTCAAATAATGTTGCTTAATGACCCTCGCTTGCAGTACCAACATTTTGCCCAAACCCCACACTTACAATGTTTGAAATAGCCTCGCGTGGCGTAAACCTCATTACCACTTTAAGTAGCAAGGTGTAACAGTGAATGGACGTGATGATAGGTTCATAACCCGTTTCCATTAGTGTAAGTTACTTTTTAAATGATGAGTTAGTTTGTTGTTTGTTTTGACTAGTCTGTTATGCCCGTAGAATAATATGGATGATGAGAGGGTACCTATCTACGAAAATGAAATAATTAAAGAATATTACACACGTATTTTTAACGACTAAGTTTAAGAGAAGGGGCTTGGGGTGACGCATGTTTCATTAACTGTACTTTGGTCAAGTTTTATTTCTCTTAAGACATTTTATTAATTAGAACAAACTCGATTGCGTAGTCACAAAGATCTTAGCATACATTAGAACAGACAGCAAATCAACGGGAAGTGACTGTGTTTTATACTATGTAGTGATGAATATGGACGATTTTTGAATACTGAAAGAAATAAAGATGTAATCCACGAATCCTTTAAAAGTACCAACAACGGGAGTTACAACCCCTCGCAAATTATATCAGATTCGGAACTCGATTTTGATTGATGAATTAACTTTGTTACAATCAAACCAATCAATCGATTCAAATCTCGATTCCGTCAAAGTATTCAGACACTTAAAAGCAGCAAATAAAAATACGATGTTTGCTACGTAAATTACTAGACCATCTTAACTTCCAACGAAAAGCAACAGAGATGAAATCGTCGGAAAAACCTATCAAAACTTGAGAAAATTCAATAAGGGCACTTGGAAAGTTTGTTAAGGGGAGTAGCGAGAATATTTTTATGAAAATAAAAAGAATCTCAATTTGTGTCGCCGGTAAAATAAAATAGCTCGCGTAGCCTCAAGGCTCCTAAGATCCGAGTTTGTCTGTCAACTTTCCTTGATGATGTCCGACGAAAAATATTGCATTTCATTAACATCACTGAAAAGTTGACCGGCGAGTTTCCTTTAGATTTCCTCTTCAGTTTGTTGGTCTAATTATATAGGTTAATTATGTAATTGTATGCGTATTTACGAAATAAGGAAGTTGTAATAATTTAATAGAAATTTTATTTGAAGTTTAGAATATATAATAGACTTTAGCTTCATACCTATACTGTCCTAGAATTCCTTTACAAACAACATGTTTATGTTTAGTTATAAAACCTTGATCGTAAACTTGTTTAATATTAAATTTAATGACTTCTCAGATTTACGCTGCCATTCCTTGTGTGAGACAAGTAATGAAAAACTAATGTATTGCGATTTACTTTTACATTTCAGTAACTGACCAATCTATGCCTTTTAACGAGTGAAGTCATAGGCAGAACATATCTTTATGATGTAATTAAAACAAGTTTATCATAAATAGGTCTAGAACTATTCCTAGAAAATAACATCATCACTACAGATGTATAAATAAAGAACCCGCCATTCTGACATCATAAATCCGAGAAACGCATCTGTTTATTGTATACTAGCTGTTCCCGCGACTTCATCCACGAGGAAATTAACAAAAATAGTTAATTCATTTATTTTCTGAAATAAAAGATTTTTCGAAAATAAAAGTATTTTAAGTTACTCCCTGTTACATCAGTTACCGGCCAAAAAAGTTCCGTCAAAATCGGTATAGCATTTTCAGAGGTTAGCTGGACAGAAGGTGTACCGTACATGTATTTATATCATATGCATGTAGTGAAAAATTGTATGATAACAAACAGAACATCCAAATTTATTTATATGTATAGATTTACTCTATAACAGACTATGTTATAAGAAAATTAATAAGCCGGGAAAGAAAAACAAACAACATGTTTAAGCAATTCTGCCGACACGATTATGATCTCAAATATATTTCTCTATAGTAAATTTTAAGCTCCGTTGAATTTTGATAAGATTTACTAGCTAATAAAATTCTATATTTCATTTTCAGATTAAAGTCTGACTTTCCAGTTTATCGATACGTGTGTTTTGTTGCTTTTTCTTGAACATTATAGATTCGATTACATGTAACTTTTACGCTCGTAATTTTAGATAAGAAATTAAATCTACGTTTTATCGATTTTCCACGTCATAATTGTACGTATATAATTCAAGATTAAAAATCAATTTCTGCCGGGGCTATGGGATATTCGTAAAAATTGCCGCGACCCTGTTACTCAAAGGGCTCCAGGAGGAACATAGTGGGTTTTAGTCAGTAAAAGTCTGACATTCTCCCCGCTGAACCCATAGCGGGCGGGCTCATTTCATGATTTCCCACGAAACCAAAAAAGATTAAAAACAATTGACTAACTCATCGATACTTGATCTATTTCATGTTTGTTTTCTCGCTTGCTACCTTTGAAATTGATAAAGACGGCATGACATACTGACTGATCAGCGTTCCTAAATTCGACCTTAAGTCACTAACCTCTATACACAGACACACACTCCGATATTCTGAATCCACTTATCCTGAGCTATCTGAGGTGGCAGTTAATTATTGCCAGTCAATGGATAGGTAAATGGACAACGGCGTCCCGTATGCCAACAATTACTGTCTTGCGAATTTCGTCCCCAATTTACTCAATCTTCGGATCATATTGGTTGCGTGATATTGGAGCTAAGAAACAGCTGACATTTGAAACATTTTGACTCTTGAAATCGTCAAATGCTGTACAGGTTTATTTTGCTTCTAAATTTATCAGTTCGTAGCTTAGTTTTTGAGTTATTTGCTCGCAAAAATTTGTTGTAACATTTTTTCGCACTATCCAATTTAGTTCAGGCACGTATATGAAAATTCTATTGAACCAATAGATTCTAAAATGAATTTACTACAGCCTAAATTGTCAATCGACCTATAAATATTTTACAACACAAATTCATATCGCGCGCTATTGGTGAAAATAAAAACATGAACTCATTCGATAACATGTCGAATTGACGCAATGGACCTCCACTTTTTCACCGTGATATAAAACCACAGGCAGATCCGTAGTTAGAGCTTCAATACAGTTGGCAGCACTTAGGCCGTACACTCGACACGGGGGTCTACCACCATGTCCTAACGCAAAACTGTTGAAGCGTGGAAGCGGGATGCCGCTCTACACCTTGTATTGCTATCTCACTCATACACTGCAACTTGCTTTAAGAGGTAAGGGTCACAGGTCAGCCACGGCAGGTCACCGACAAACGAGTTACAGTTTCAATTCGGCAATCGGATTGCTGCAGTTGTGATTTGGCATTCTTTACGTATAACCGTTTTAGGAGTAACTGATACCTGAATGAAAACGTACGCATGCCACTGAACCTGTGAAATTTGTAGATGGAAAGTCGCTTTATTGTTGTTTGATTTGTTTAGAGTTAAACGACGAAGGGAATGTACCTATTTTAGACTGAAGGATTTAAGGAAGACTGAAGAAAGGATTTTTGATTATACTTATAATTAGATGCATGTTTAGATCTTTTGTTTCTTTTTAATGGATGCCAAATTAATTCAACAAACCAATGAACATATAATTCATCATTATTCCCTTGCAAGGGCAAGGGAATACTCAAATAAGGGAAGAATTCACCCCAATTATTATTTGAGGTCGACACAGCATGTCTTTTTCTTCCACACGTTCCTCTCTGATGTCAGCACGGTGGTGAACACCAGTTCATGCACTATCAGAATACTTACTTAACTTTATACTAAAGCACGAGACAAGCAAAACAAGTAACGAGTCTCCACGGCTGTCGGGGCAGTGTATGTAGCTTTACAACTTAACAGACAGTAACTAGCCGGCGACCCGCAAAGTTTTATTGTATATAACTTGTGTAACTTGGGTACTAAGTGCGTGCCACTAAATCTAAACTTTCATAATAAAACAAAAGCGATGTCTAGACAACATAACAAACGCTAAGGGGACTATTCTCATAATCGCGCGACATTGTTACGTAATAGATGTGTTTATGAAAGTGTGAAACTTTGAATAGAGGTCGATTGTAAGTCTATATGATTTAGAGAATCGACCCCTTTTTGAATTACAGTATTAAGTGAAAATGGGTCGTATAACCATAAGAAGAGGGTTTAAATTAAGATTGTTAGGTATATCAATTTTATTTTTAAGAAATATATTTACACGTTAATTTCACTTTTCTATTACCTAGGATCAGCTTCAACCAAACTTTTCCAACAAATTTGGTACAGAAGCACATTGAAACTTCAGACTTTTTAATCTCTTTTTAATTCTAGGCAATACGTAATACGTTTTCGAATTACTTTCGTTCAGGCTGACGTATGTTTAATGGACTTACTGACTGAATAATTGGGCGAAGGACAATCGGACGCCAATTGTGTACTTAAATGTACTCACCTGAAACAGAAATTAAAGCTCGTTAAAGTCGCATTCAAACGTTACATATTAAAGAGAATGTGGAAAACAAAGCACCATCATTAAAAATAAATATAGTCACCGTAACAAATGACATAAGAAATATTTGGAAAGAAATGTCATTATTGGTCCCAAGAATGGTCAGAATATCTATGATGGCTGGACTACAAATTTTGAGACATGCATTTTTCATAACCCTAATTTAATTTGTTCATTTTTCTACAACAGAGAATGAATAGGCATTTCCTGTATACGATTCTACTAATCCTCTTTATCCAAGTAAATCGCAGTCGTTGCTAAAAATACACATTTACCTGACGAAATACTCCAAACGAAATCCTTTTTCACCAGTTACCACTATCTCATCAAGTCTCGCTTGTATTTCCTACCAAGATTTACAAACAGCATCTTACATGCACTAACGCTGAGACACCGAACAAATATACTCGTGTTACAGACAAACATTATCTAAATGTTTGTATGTTTGACATTCAAGTCGCAGTATTCAATTGGTTACATGTTACTTAAACTGTAAAATAATTTATGTAATGACTTGTGTTGCCTGCGCCTTTGCCTACGCGAACATCGGTTTCAGTTACAAAAACATTATTTCCGCTCACACAGTCGGTTAAAAAGTAGCCAGTGTTAATCCAGGGTGTTAGTTAACTCCGTAGGTACTAAACCTTATTAATATTGATCCAGCCATTTGAGCGTAAGAGAGTAAAAAACATCTATCTGTACATCTATGCCTACTTACAAACTCTCGCGTTTATAATATTAGTAGGATATTTTGCTTCAAACAATTAAGAGAGTCAATCAAATGCATTGTTTATTTATTTGTAAAACACGGCAACTTGCAGGCTGAATTATGCGATTCTTATAGTACAAAAGTAATATGATATAATTGAATATAAAAGATATCTCTACTGCTCATACCAGAGTGGCAGAAAATCTGAATATGCTAACGATCTTTATAAAAGGCCTGTTACAGGAGAACTATAGAATAAAGATACTTTATAAATAAATAAGCTTTTAAGATACCGTATGTATGTAGGTCAATTCGACCAGCCTGTTAGTCTAGTGGTTAGTGGCCCTGACTTATACATATACCGGTCGTCGGAAGTCGTGCGTTCGATTCCCACTCAAGACAAATGTTTGTGTGATGAGCACGATCATTCGTTCTGTATTTGGGTGTAAATTATCTATAATATGTATGTCGTCATCATTCCCATTCTTATCCCAATTATAATATGTTTGTATTTAGAAATACATAAGGATGTTTTCAGTTGTTTAGTTTAAAGTACTCACAATACAAGCTGAGTTTAGTTTGAGACTAAATGGCTTTGCGGGAATGTTGAAGAATGTTATAAAACTTGTATAAAAATACAAAGAATAGACTGTAGAATCAACAAGAAAATTATAGAATATGAGAACACAAACATGTACGAAAATAACGTATCCTTTACTTTGGTTATCGAAATTCATTAAAAAGTTTTAATGAACCGTACAACAGACTGCTTTTCTGCCTTGTTATTAAGCGGAGAATAATTTAAGTACTTTTATACAATGCGTGTAATACGATACCTTGTGTAGTATAGGCAAGAGATATAGTAAGTTATCTGTTGCTCGCGACTTCACCCGCGCAAATTTCAGTTAAAGTTGCAAAAACAATACTTGCATTGACGGAGTCGGTTAAAGAATAACGTATGTGTTTATTAAGGGTAAAAGCTAATTTATCAGAAAAGTAACAAACATCCGTTCGTCTTTACTTACGCATTTATAATATTTATAGGATTAAACTACTCTTTAAACATAGTATAACAACTTTCTGTCGTGTATTAGATACGTAGGTACTAAATACAAAGGTGTTTTTAACTAAACCAATTAGAGAACAAAGCTTTCTTAAGTCGTGTAAAGTTTCAGAAGCTACGATTTACCTCAGAATTAACCTTCGTTTGAAGTAGAACAAAGTCTAGAACAAGTCTTACATTCGACCTTCAAACAAACTTCGCCCAACATTATATCATTTACATAAATTCATCTCAGTCAAAAACAATTGTACAACATCTGGTATCATTATTATTTATACCCCGTCTTTTTATAGAAGCGACTAAAAAATAGTGATGGGCCGAGGCATATCGATTAACGAAAACAACGCGTGGCTCTCGGCATGCCGAATGTGACGCACGGTCGTCCCCAACGCCATTAATCAAATCACGACTATGCGGTTTAATGGCAGACTAATTACAGTTTGCGCGCGAATCACCTACACATACCGTCGCAGTAATTACTGCATTAACTCGACTGCGGAAACGCTTAATACGGGATAATGCTGATTACATATCGCAATGCGGGTGCTAGCCGAAAGTTTGCCCAGTTCGGCCGTCAATCAAACGTCGATCGCAACGTCATCCTATTGTGATGTCAATGTGAACGGCCCGTGGCATACTGTTGCCGCTCCCAAACATAATCATTTAACCCGCATTTTATGGTTTTCGACATGTGAATGTATGAATGATGTGATGTAATAGTTGCGTGTGGCTTGATTGACTCGTATTCAATCCAAGGCAGGGTTAGGATATTATGCCCAAATCCGAAACGGAACATTTTGCGATATAATCCTCTAATGTAGAGTTAATGGAATTCGACCGGGTAGTTTTCATGCCAGTCACTTTTTGACCAAGGAAAAAAAAACTAAAAAACAAAATCACTTCATAAAATCTATCGACACTCGAACATCACTAGTAACAGTTACTGAAACGAAATCTTATACTGTTCAGTGCTCCCGGTGGCCTCATAAACGGGGTGATAAAATGCTGCTACCCCACCTTAACGTTTACCTCTTGAATGGCATTTTATGGATACTTACTCACTATTCACAAACATAATGAACTTGAGATTCCATATTCCTTTGGTCAGTTAATTTTGATATCTTTCTAGATTAAATTTAGGGGAAAATTATTACATATTTTCTGGGAGGTGTTACATTCGACTGCAAGAATCGCCGGGTAGCATAATAGTGTAGTATAATGCAAACTATCAGTTCAAAGTGCAAATGGCGCTACGTATGAATGCTTAATCCCCGTACGGGACAAAATTTACATAGTTCCACATATCAAGTTAAAATGAATTAAAGCTTAACTTGTCACAAATTTAACGTTGCAAAAATGTCCTAAAAGAGATTAGTCAAAAAAATACCCTATTGATTTTAAATTTATAGGTATTTCAAAACTCTTTTCAATAATTTAGAATTTTACGCCATTCATTTGTTTTGACCTATCTATTCAAAACGTATTCTATAAGAGTATCCTATTGTTATTCTTTTATTTATTTCCAATCGCCTAATTATATGACCGAAGATGAACAATGGATTATTTCGGTTTCGATTGATGTTTTCAAACACCGACGAGCTGGTGGGATTGTGTGCGATACAATATCTCTTATGAGTTGAAGTGCGTGAGAACAGCTATCTTCATTGTTGCAAACGATCGGTTTGTAAGCCTGATTGGCTTCTTACGGCGGGAAATTACAAAGTTACAGGATTATTGTTCACTAGCGACTTGTTTCAGCTTTGCACGGGTATAAATCTTTAGGTTTTATATGCAAGAACGTTCTTCTTCAAAAAATTGCTATAAAAAAAAACAAAGGAGTAGTAGCTTTGCATAATTGTCTTATGGTTTTGGTTTTATATAAACCTAATAATATAAGAAAGCAGTGGCGGGATGAATTATACGCACATCGCGAGAACTGGATCTTTTGCTTTTGTTTTTTTTTTTAGTTTTGAAGTCAAAACTTTCATAACGAAAACTTATATAATCACATCGGTCACACACACAATATAGTTATACTATACATACAATTTATATTAATACATATACATCAGCATAATATACAATTTATAATAACAACACGAAATATATTTCATCACCGAAACCAATACACTATATAAATAATACAAGCAAATATTAAAGTAACAAAATCAACCCTAACAGATTCAATCAGGAGTTATAAAAACAAATAGTTCTAATACATAGCAATCGTGTTCCAATCTACTATTAACGAAAATTACCATGTTTCATATAGAACTACATTATGCCTAACGGCTGTATTAAGTTATCGATATAACAAATCATGTTAGTTCTGTGTACCAGTCACTCACAATTTAATAATACAAAACCGAATCTAATACAATTTTCATGCGACATGAGATTATAATCAGCTTCAATCAAATATTAAACGAGTGGTACAGGAAACGTTTATAGACTTAAAATTAATGACTAGGTTTTGGGTCCTTTTAATGTACAGTATAATAACTGATTGTGTAGCGGCAATTTACAATTAAAACAGCACTGAAAAACAAATGAGTGTAACATTTGATATGTACGTTGTTTCTGTCAGTGGCCGGTGTTTAAAAAACTGAACGACAAGCTAGATTGACATACGGTTGAGTCAAGATGGATCAAGAATTAAAGCAACATACAAACGGAGGGTTTGGACTGGGTATTAGCAAAAATGTTTTGGATATACCATTTTGGATTTGGCAACGTATACATTTTATAACATATCCGATAGTTTGACTTTCAAAGGTCCTGTTTATCAATTACATTGAGGCACAGTTCACGTTCATTGAGATTGATAATTTAAGCACAGAAAAAATATTATCTACTAAGACTATTGCAAAGGAAAATAAGCATAAAGTACGTGTGTCCGTAAATCGAAGTTTCTGGATACTCTGACAGTATATTACAAACGCTAGCCAGAAACAAACGAGCTTAAACTATGTGCAAACAACGCCAGCTACATAACATATTTGAAATGGGCGCTTACTAAGATTACCAAGTACTCTTATAGCTGCCATTGTAGGAGAGGGACGCCGCTCTACACAGTGTATAGCGCTATCTAAATTCTACAATGACAACAGTCTTGTTGTAAGCTTTCGTAGTACAGGAACCAAACATCGATTTGAGAACTAATAACTAAACAGATTTGAAGTACAGGAACTACAAATTGAGATATTTTCGTCTTTGCTAACTCTAAACCTAGAATTTTCGTCTGTTACCGGTATACAAAAAAATGGTTAAAGGATTTAATCTATGCACATTTATACGAGAAAAAGCTTTCGTTTGCATATTATAACTATAAAAAAATTAACCGTCTAAGTGGGTACAACACAGATTACTGCAAAACAGCAAACAATATTTCCATCCTTCAAAATACGTAATACTAAAATAATATCACAGTTCCACTAAGATATTTATATCAACGAAACATCGGTACAGTGGGTACAGTCGCTCGTTTATTTTTCCATTGCAATGGGTTCTCAACGGATCGGATATCTGCAACTAATTGGCTTGTTAGTGATAGACTAACAGATTGTATCCGATTGATGCGCATTTCAACTCAAGGTAAGTAAATCGTAATTGAATAAAAGCGAGAAAGATTTATAGGATTGTATAGAACTAGTTGACACGTGGTCGTATCGTTGGGTGTTATTTTAAGACGTTAATATGACAGGGACACTCACAAATAACGTGACTTCCTATTGGTGTTTTTTTTCCTAGCTTATAGTATCCCACAGCTGGGCAAAGGCCTCCCCCAAGCCACCCCCAAGGAACCAGTCCTCGCGGTATATGTACTTTTAATTCATCCCGCCACCGCTTTCTGGGCCAGTCTTTGCGGATTATTTGTTTTATACGCCATTAAAAAGCTAAGCAAGTGCGAGTTAAACTCGCGCGCTGAGGATTTGTGCGACCAGAAAATTATGAAAGATCATCGCACTTCTCATTTTGTATATGTATACCTACAACACGGTCCATTAGGTCCAAAAAATATTATTTCTTGCCAAAAAATATTGTAAGGCAAACAAAATTAAGATAAAAAGGAAGGAACTAACATATTTAACACTTTATTTTCCTTCTAACAGCCAGTAAAACAACCACAAATAATTCTCAGTCTTATCAAGAAACTTCCCCTAGTAGTAAAAAAGGTAATTTATATAGTTTTCCGTAATATAAAACTTGTACAGTATCATGGGCAAAGGTGTCCAGGGGTGATTAACAACGGAACTGAACAATGCATGCAAACGTAATTATTTACGCACTAAAAACTTAAAAAAGGTTCCTTTGTATAGTTTCAATTATGTTTTGTTATAATGTGTAATGGGTTAGATGTCGAGGCTAATTTTGTTGTTTTTTTTTTTTTGATCTTTGCGGTTTTCCTGGTTCAGGTTTTGCTTCATCGGATTGTAGTATTATGATTCATTTGATTTCAAATTGATCTCTCAATTCAAATGTTTTTAAACATAGTGTTACGGGATCGAACACAAGTGAAAAAAGCCAGTTTCATTTGTTTAAAACATTGTTTCTAAATTGAATACTTACACGCAAAAATAGCCTCTATCATCAAAATTAAAACATCTTCAATACCAAAACAGCGCCCTACGGATAACAATTCAAGTTACAAAATAATTAAGCACGCCAGGTTGACGACATAACCTGCTTTAAAGTCCATCAAAATTGATAGGAAATTAGTTTGACGGGTCGACGGCTCAGCGAACGTGCACATTCAATGTGAGGGTATTATGAAAATTAATAAATTTTACAGGCTAGCTACTTCACAAGCGAATTAGTCTGCTAAACAGGTGGACGAGGCTCCTATTATGCTAATAGGTCGTATAACGCATGCGCCACTAAACACACATCATTAAGCTCATGCATAATACAATGCTGGCTGAACAGTTTTTTGTTTGTGCGTTATGCATTTAGGATGAGAAAATTAAAAATAATTTTGGTTGATGTTCCATTTTCGAATATCGTTGTTTTTTCTAGAACATGCTTCTAGAATAGTTCGAATTTTGAGTTTTAAGCAGTCAGTTTTTTTTGAACAGTCAGTTTTTAATATCGGAATGTTTCGCCGTTGTTCCTTCTTCCTTAATGGTGGCTAAAGAAATGGCGGACAAAAGAAAAACAACAAAATTAATAGAGTAAGGCACGTGCGATCTTTTTACGAATAATTTCTATCATAATACGAATAAATCACATGCTCAACAAGACACATAGACCAGTCATATATCTCCTTGAAATTTATTAGCGTCAGTGTTTCGAAATTTTAAAAAAATACGCCTTCTCGCTGTAGGAAATGCTAATTGTGAAACTAATAAATATCATTTTCGTACAAACAACGTTACAGAAAAATAATGAAATCTAATTTGTTTCATTAATATGCGTGTAGCCAGTATAATTTCTGTTTTGCATTAAATAAACACTACGTAATTAAATTATATTTTCATCTGACGTCAATGTTATATTAGTGTTAATCATATAATCCGAGTAATACTCGTGTGGTCACGCTTACTGCATTCAACGGCTTCTGTATAAGAATCTGTAACTTATCGTTACCAGCCAGCAACTGGGAACATTGTCCAATTTCTCGATGTACTCGTTTAGAAAACGATTTATCGATAAAGAAATCGATCGACCTGCTAACAATCGAGAGTAAGTACGTCCGTCATCCATGCATTTTGCTCGCACGCCGCACGATAACTACCGGCATATCGAACTGCGTTTTATAAACAATTTTAATCGTCGATTGTTCCGCCTCTTGGTTACCACTTGCGTCAAGCCATTGTTCAGACCGCAGATCAAGGAACTTTTATTTACAACCGGTCCGCGTACATCGCTCGCATTGTTCACAGATTGAAAGTCCCAGTCGGAAACTGGCGCGGAATGTATCAATGTCAGCGGATAAACGGCGGCGGACAATCGTAGTAGAGGCGGGATTTCAGCGCGAAATGAAACTTCGCAGAATACTTAAGTGAAAAGAAAAAAACAGTAAGAATAGTTTGGTGTCAGATGCAACGGCGACGGTTCGTGGTACGAGTCTGTTTGAAACTTTGTATGCTACTGGAGACTGGCTCGGCTATTGTCCCCTCTTCCGCGACTTATATTAAAAAGTAAAGCTCGGTGTAAAACTGTTACAAGTAAATCACTTGTCATGTTTGTCGAATCTTTCGATATAATTTTTACGATTCCCAGTATTCAACACCAACATATTTGTATAGCAAACGCGTTGTAATGGACCCAAAATTCAAAAACCGCGTTTTTTTTACAATAGGTAGGATCTTACTAAATGAAAGGATAATATTTAAAAAGGTATTGAACAAATAATGTTTGGCTCGGATTAAAATATCAAACGTTTGTTTGAATTGCCAAAAATAACTTTGAAGTTCATCCAACTAATACGTGGAAATAAATATTATACCAAGAGTTCTCTTTACCTAAGTGTAAAAAAAATATAATTTAAATTCTGTAGACATGTATTGCGTAATAATAGAAGTATTTTTCAACAGGATTGTAAACAAGTAAAATCGAGAAGTATTACAGCACGACAAAATTATTTTTGCTGGAGACGAAAATTGAAACTAAAATTTCAGCAAATAAATTTGACAGCTTATGAAGTAATGGCAGGGTTACTAGCGCTACATTCACCGGCATAGATAAGTTTGTAGTATTACGGTACGGTAGGTCTCGGCTAAGAAGGACGTCGCCAAAAGATATGACATTCCAGCATCGATAGCAACGCGAGAAGCGTTAAACGCTTAGGAACCAACAATGGTTATTGAAATTCAGGTCTTACTGTTTTCAGGATTAGGTCTGGAATCGTATAAAACGGCTGATTCTAGTTTATTTTTATTTAAAATACAGAGGCGAAGCTCAATGCTGTGTGAAGTGAGATTTATAGCGATTGTGAAACAGTTGTGTATTGCAGGCAGGCGGGGTCGCGGGCTTAGCACTCTATATGCATGGAGGCACTCGGCAGTCGTCGAGAATCTTAATTGTACTCCATTGAGAGATTCCAGAGCACGTCTTTATTTTGAAAAGAGACTTGTTGCTCGGCCCGTGCTCCCGTGAAGGTTGACCGTGATTCACATGTTGCACATTCGTTCGGCAAGACTTTGTTGGCAAAGCTTTTGTTCTATTTACACGAGTACTCAGTTCTGGAAGCGCAAACATTTGCATTGTGCGGTTCTGTCTGCGTAAATAATTTGAACGCTCCGTAAAACATTTACCCGCTCTCAGAATCAATAAACGTTCGAGACATCGTCGACATACGTCGTAAACTAGGACATTTATGACACCCAATAATCGTAAATAGCGGGAGCAATATTTCCGATACCCCATAATAATGAGTATTATTACTGTGTTAACCTACACTGTACTGCTGTGTACGCGTGCGGATGGACTGTTGGAGCAAAATTAAGTACCTACACGAGGGTAACTTGTGTTATGAGTAGGTACTAGACAACTGAAAAAATACTTATACATTTCTTTACACCCAGACACAGAACAAATGATCGTGTTCATCACACAAACATTTGTCCCGGCTGGGAATCGAACCCACGACCTCCGGCACAGCAGTCAGGGCCACTAACCACTAGACCAACAAGCCCATCAGGAATGAACTTGTTATTTGAACGGCTCTCAATCGTTATTTAGCCTCGGAGGGGTTCCCCCATTGACCCGGCCCGCCAGGTACCCTTCAGCTCGTCTTACACAAGAGCCACAAGTCACTCTGTCCCTTGAACGTGACCTCTCTATAGGGTCTCATCAACTTCAAAGGCAATATGTCCTGGGACTGATGAGGACGATTTACATGCGGACATACACTACGCTTCATACATGTGTAATCAGTTGCTCTACTACTATGACGGCAATGTAACAAATACAGTTTAAAGTTTAAATAGTTCATCTTTAAACAATTTGAAATTCTGTTTACAACACTGCGTCTTTTATTTACAAGGATTTATTATTCAATAGGAATTTCAAGGCGAATATTATAATATCTGAAGAAATCATAAAATATCAAACGAGCTCTCAGATTTTACAATTGATACCAAATATACCGTAAAATACATCCCTCAACTGGAGTTTACTGTTTATTACTCTACATTTGTATTCGAAATACAGGGAAAAGCTTTTCAAGTTACAATTTGTACATCACATAAAATATCAAGCAAGTCTAAGTGTCAATGACTGACGTACCCTCGACAGCTATGACCCCTTCATCTTCATCAACAAACATTATACTCCTACAAACCTGTGCATACTGAACAAACAAAACAAAATCTAAACCAGACCGTATTATCTATTGCACAAAGTTCAAATTCTATAGTTCCACACATGCATAATTTAAGCCTTTATGAGCGTACATTCAATTAAAGGACTGTCTTCGAATGTACTATATTGAATGGAGATAGATCCGTTAAGTTGAACATGATATCGAATATTAGCATATCTCATGAACAGTAAACACATCACTGGCTGTAAACAATTGAACAAAGATGTTAAACCTAATGTGCTATGTGACAATGATGAGTGTACAACTTACCACAGAGATTCTGCAACAATCTTTCCAAAAATCAACCTTATTGCGTTGAAATAAGAGTGATATTTATTCTCAAGTGTTAGTCTTGAGTGGGGTATTGTACAAAAAGGGGGGTTGTAATGACTGATCTCTAGGAAACTTCATAATCGCGATTCAGGATGAATACCTTCGGATTGTTTCAAACTATCCATGTGTGTGATGTTGGAAACGATTGATAGGTGATATTACGAAGCTGTGGCTTATTATGCGTAGTTTACGGATTATTCCAATATTCGTACTAGGTGTGAATGCTAGTTAAATATTCAAGAGATGTTATTATAAATACAATTCCAAAAAACAAAACGATGTTAACGATTTCACTCATTACTCAAAAAATAAATCGAAAAAAACTACATATTAAAATATGTAGTTTTTTTGAGGATTTTTATTGCATTGGAGATTCGATAAATAGCAAAATTACCGCATCGCGACATATGAATATATCTATTACTTTTAAACAAGCTCATTTAAAGATTAACTTGTTCATGACTAACTAAATAATGTTTTACGTAAATGTAAACTCATTACGTACTAGATTAAGTAACATTACGTATATCAGTTACTCCCTCAACAACTACCATCCTAATAAAACATATCAAAAATAACACATGACGCCTAATTCCAGCTTATTTCTTATTTCACTTTACTATGAAAATATAAATAAAAAACGAGCGTACACAATAGAAATATTTTTTGACTGGTGAACCTTTCTGAAGATCTTTACAATAAAATACCACCCACGTTTTTGGACAATGAAAAGATGTTCCGTAATGGCCGTTAACGCCCGGCCGCTCGTTTATACAAAATGTTTTTTTTACTTTAATATTTATACGTGTATTTGGTATTAAGTTATAGTCAGGTATTAATAGAAAGGTTTTTAACCTATATAAGACAAAGTAGGTGCTATTAGTACTTGTAAAAGTTATGCGATTCATAGATACGTAAGGGTGGTAGTCTAGTATCAATCACCTATCACCTATTTTTTTAAAACGACTCCTGCTCTAAGTAATTTAATCTTTTTATAACGGGGGGTTTCACAGACATATTCACTTGCACAAATACACCCAGACTCGAAACAAGCATCTGTGGATCACACAAATTCCTAGGCGGGAATCGAACCCGCGACACGTCGCGCACAATGATAATTATAATTGGCGTTGTTACCACTCGGCTAGCCGTACAGTCTATAGACAGTCTATTGTCAGTATATATTTAAAAAAAACTATCCAATTTAATAGAAAATTAAAACACGTTTTTTTTTAAAGAAAGAATAAAAAATATTGTAGTTTTCTATCTAGTCCCACTGTGGTATAAGCGTTTTCGACTTGAATATCTTTCAAACTAGACCTGTTAAAAATTTGGTCAGAATTCTCAACAAAACCAGAATTCAATTTGATCTACCATAATTAATTTCCACAAATCGTTATAATAAATAACATTAATTCTATTATTACAATTACAATCGTATTAAATAAATGTTTACTGAAACCGTAAGCGTTTAAGGCGAAGCTTAACATAACTTAATTATCATTATTAATTCCATTACGTTTGAAAACAGGAGTTCTAAACGATTTAATTTATTACAAAAGTTCTATTGTCGGATCAAACTGTGATATGAATGATAATTTGTAACACCACAGCATTTAGCAAACAATTTGCTTTGTATATTATTGTTTATTTATTTTAAAAAATTATAATCTAAGTACAGAGTGTGAAAAGTTATTTGAACGTGACTATTTTTAATCCAAAAGGTTTGTCGTTCGCGCGTTACATAGTATACGATATTTTAAACACGAGAACAAAATACACCAATTAAAAATGAAAAACAAATTTCAAAACAGGTAGTTTACAAAAATATGATAAAAAATAAAATAATAGAAGCGGGTTCCAGGAAACGAGGTGTGACGTCAAATATACAAAATATTACACAAGACAGAAAAACATAAGTATCCAAAAACAAAAACTAAAAATAAAAGCATTTAGTTATGAACTTCTGACATTAAACAGAAGTTGTTTATATTAATTTTATTAGTAAAAGCTAACCTTGACACGACCGCCACCTTTGACACCGAATGAAGAATATAAATAACATATAATATATAATTATGTTAGCAATATCCTTTGCCGAATTACTCAAGGTTACTTGGACATGAATTTATGACTATTTATTGGGTAAAAAATATGTCGAGGATAAGAGAAACACTGTTGATTTGGAGACTCGTCTTTAAAATTAAAGTAATATAAGATACTATGCAGTAGGTATATTGATTAAATGAATTTAATTATAAATTTTTATTATCCCACTAATATTATAAAAACCTTATTTAAGGTATGGATTGTCGAATGGATTCATAAATGTTTGGAACTCTCGCAGGCTCAAACGGTTAGAGCAATATTGATGAAATTAGGTATGGAGTTAGCTGACACCCTGGATTAACGCACAGATTTTTTAACCGACTGCGTCACAAGGCGGTAATGTTTTAGCAACTACAGCCAACATTCACGCAAGTGAAGTCGCGGACAATAGCTTATTTTACATATTTTACAGACGATCTAAAGCGACGAAGGAGGTTTGATGACTTTGCTGTACTGGTTCCAGTAAGATAGAATTATAAAGGCACCAGTACAATGTCACCAGCAATATTAGCGCTAACCTCAACACTAATTAATTATTTAAATAAACACTTAAAGATTTTAATCATGTTTGTCATTCCTCATTCCATTTCAAAGTTCATTGCCAATATGGAAATTTATAATGTGTAATCCTATACATAGAAAGAATGTCGGATGATTCATCTCATGCAGGGACACAATAAATGTTTTAGTACTTCAAAGTTTTAAGAAAATTGTGAGAAATATTTACGAATATTTAACAAAGACAGTGTACTTAAATATTAATTTGCAGAGGATTAAAGAACAATGTCTGGTAATTTATCTGCATAAATTATATTATGATTTTCGGCATGAATCTATATTATGTTTGTACCTTTAAACGATCAAAAACTATTATGACTTTCTAACCGCATTTGAATCTTAAGAGTAAAACAAGAGTAAAGAACACAACTTTTGACTATTACCGGTTGTAATACCTTTAGAGTTAGACTAACTCCTAGTTTCTCAAACGCTGATCAACACAAAAATTTGTTAATCGTCAGTTGAATCTCATGTTAAGCTCTGTGACTGGTTGTAAGTTTCACGGTCGACCAATCACAGTCGTGATCAGTTGATTG
The DNA here is from genome assembly GCA_941860345.1 of Chrysodeixis includens. Classification (NCBI taxonomy): domain Eukaryota; kingdom Metazoa; phylum Arthropoda; class Insecta; order Lepidoptera; family Noctuidae; genus Chrysodeixis; species Chrysodeixis includens. The sequence goes on along the minus strand of OW796098.1, from coordinate 10,405,643 downwards.
AACAGCAGATTCAATTGATCAGCCTGAGATACAGTTTTCAAGAACTTTGCTCGAATATTTTGCTCTATCTACTAGATCTAAAAGTGCGATACAAACAATTTAACCCTGTCCTGTGAAATAGGTCACATTTGTTCCCTATTTCCTAGTTCAGCAATATATCGGCAGTGGATTTGCTTAGGTCAACCAAATTTCCGGTAGCTCTGTACGTATGGATCAACAATTTTATGCACGTTTAATATTTTCAAGCGTTGAATATTTCGTGCATATACTTTTTTACAGCCAGCAACAAAATCTATGAACACTTCTTTGAAACAAAACAATTAATTACTTAAGTTTTGGAGCTGCCAAAAAAAAACTTACACGTAAAACTAAGTAAACACCAAAATTAGAGTCTCTTTAACCATTTATTGCATTTTATAACTGTATATTTGCCCTTCAACTTTCGTTGCTGATCATACTGCATAGCAGACGGAGACGACTATAGTTATGTCTATGGGAGAGCTGACGGAAGCACCAATTTATGATGCAGGGGGGATATCAAACAATAGTGTTGATGCTGCGCGGTACGCATCTCTACAATTCATATTATAACTTTACGCTTTTATTTATATATGCACTAGCGAGCACCCGCGACTTCGCCCTCGCGAACGTCGGTAATAACCGTAAAAACATTACTTATTTGTGAGCTTTTCTGACATTACCCAATTATTCTATATCGAAAGCAATTATAGTTTTATTTTAGTCAATATATACAAAAACTTAAAAAAATATTTACTAAAACCTTTCTCGAGAACCACTCTATACATTGGTGAAAACAGCATGATAATTGGTGCAGTAGTATTTGAGTTTATCGCGAACAGACAGACAGACACGTTGGAGGACTTTGTTTTATAATATGTAGTGATGTAGGTACAGGATACTGTTCTACTTATTTGCATCTTCAGAATTACCCAAACAGTTTCAGACTTGAATGGAATTTTCATTCATGAGCTGACGCGATAGTCGTGTCCTTAGCGACTTGCGCTTTGAAAACAAAATACGGCAGCATTAAAAACTTTGTGTATATTACTAAAATTGTTTATAAATGGTTAAAATAAAGTTAATTAAGTAGATATAGTGTATTAAGAAAAGGTGGATGACTTGTATAAGGAATGATATAAATGAGAAAGGAGTAAAATGATAGTGTGACGTCTTATAGGGGAGAATGGAAGAAAAAAAACGTGTTGCATCGACCTCAAGTAAAATGGCATAGGAGCAGGTAAATAATGAAGATGATGATAAAGTAGATTTAGTATACCAAGACCAGACGTTACATAAGTCGGCTTGATAATGTCACATGGCATCTTCGCAACACAACTAAATTGTTTCCAACAACAAAAAAGATTAATCGCAAGATTAAACAATATTAAACGGCCAAATGTTCCCCAAACAATGACAATTAAGTTCCTAACGTGACCGCAGACAAACTGTATTATTATAATGAAGATTCACTGTTAGTAGACTTTAATGTAGTTATAATAAAGCTAGTAATCAACCTTCTGCTTTGTCATAACTGTCAACTTATCTGATGAGGATCTTAAGGTGATGTCCTACGAGAGCGGGAATGCTAAGCGATGAGACGGGTATTCAACAGGGTGCTGACAATTGTAGTGTTAAAAGATTATTGGGTATAGAGTAAATCGATCCGACAAGAACAATGAAACGATGGATTGGATTGTGTAAAAGAAGATATGGCTGCAAAGGGTGCTGCTTGCGACATGACGTCAGACAGGAACTTATGGAAGATATCAGGTCAGACGATCAGAAACTTTAAAGTATATAACAATAGTTTCAAACTAGTTGATAGCTGCCCCATCACATTTTAATGTGTAAGCCTTTAAAAAGGACCGGGTTTCTTCCCTTGAAGTTAGCCCGTGAATTAAAAGAGTTTCAAACTGTATATGAAACAAAATTAGAAGTTCTGCGTCAAATTATTTTGTACGACACAAGAAGAAAAAGAAACCGCTTTGTCGCCTGGCGCTAGTGACATATTGAATAGCAAAACATTATTAAAAACCGGATCTATAATACCTAGCAACCTTAACCGATGACCTTATTTTTAAGTTTTTCGATTGAATAACAAAACAAACATGTGTAACATACATATTTTCAAATCTCCAATACATATCACTACACACTTCAAGTGAACAGTGCTCATACGCCGTCTGTAGGTCAAATTAAATTGACTTGTATTTGCAGTTACTCGGAACACTATAATGTCCGGACGTTAGTGCACAAGCGTGTGTGCAAACACAGGTGCACTCTCCTTTACTCTCATCACTCGATGGGACGGCAATCCGACACGATCGGAGAGAGATCAGGCGCAGGATCCTCATATTTAAGTGCTATCTAAAACAACGAAAGCTGTGATATTTATTTCTGAAACGCACACAACATTCGAAAAGTTTGCGCTCCGTGGGGACCGAACTCGAGACCTTAAACTTGGCAGTCCTGTGGTCTTACCACTACGCTCTCACAGCTTCAGCAAATGAAGAACTAACTCATAATGTTACTTTATCGCATCAAATCGCATAGCATCGTATAGCATAGCAACCTCACATAGGACAAAAGTCGATAATGGTTGCTATCAATCACAAGACGACAAACTGAATATAATCGTTGGCGCTACACGAGTATATTAATATGACACGCTAACAATGGCCTGAACAAATGCTTGATAACGATGATCTAGTATCGATGGCTTAATATCGTGGGTGGGACTTGATTGACATGTCTATATTGGGACACTTCTGGATTCCTTCAAGAGTGAACCGTATTTTTATTGAGATAAGGTGTCAAATGGAAGGTAGGTATGGTAACTAGTGATAAGATCTGATCTGAAGTATAGCCTAATAAAATGTAAAATAATATATCAGGTATGAGACTGATAACGCGCTTCTACAATTCAGTAAAATATTAAAGCTTTCCGATGACTGACGCCCATTGAAAAGTATTTAAGCCAGCCTCATAATGACCTACCTATTTAAATATTAAATGGAAAAGGCACAAAAATAATAAATGAAAATGGTAACTGTCAGTATATTAAATCTGGCAACACCGTTGGTTAGATCCAACGTGCGCGTGATTAATGATTCGACGGGAAAAGCCATAAAAATTGGCAGAGACGGACTCTGGACCAAATTAAACACATTTAAATATTTATAAATTATGACAACGTTTAAAAACAAAATTTCGAATTAAAACTAACCAGCAATTAGTACGCGTCTATAAAATATTTATAGGTAATGATGTTATTTTTAACATCACAAGTGGGATCCTTTTAATAATGTGTGACGTCAGAAAATATGCCTCGATTTACATCAGAGCGAATTAATAAACGTCGGTTTGACATGAAGTGTGACAAAAAACGGAGCAACATGTTTTATACTGGTTTCCTACCCATACACAAGTCAAATTGAGCGTAGGCGCCGAATGACATGCAATTAAAAAGTTGATGTTATTATGATTAATTGTGACCACCCACCGTTTCAGGACGCCTACGGTGGTGACATCGCTTCAGTGAACGACATCTTTAATTTGATAAAAGAAAGGGTATCGGTAAATGATTTGACTTAGATAAAACATTTTTTTTTCGCAAATGTTTTTTAGGTCAATATGGCACTGCTTGGTCGTAAACCTTCATTCCTTGATATTCTTATCAATCAAAATAAATTATTTGCCCACGCGTAGAATGAAACATCACTTATGAACGACTCGACCGATAGGTATGTTTGAAAGCTGATGTGAGTATCGGTGAAATTCATAAAAGAAAAATTAAATAGAAAATATTATTCGTTTTAGCTTATAAACTATGATTTACGTTGATCATGTACCTATTACCACAGTCTATTACTATTGATTGAGACATTTATTGTAACACATATAATATCCTACGTCATGTTATGTCAATACACACTACCATCAATTACTCAATCAATATAAACGTCCTAAAACAATTGAACGGGATGATAATAAGTAATTTATGCGCCTGCCGCAGTTACAAACCGTCCTGATTGAAACTAATGGCGTTCTATATCGGTCATACATGACGTGACCATTTCTTATTTGACTTAAAACGGGACATGGTTTGTTAGGTCGAATAATAGGTAGGACATGAAAAAAAATAACACTTTTAAACAACGTCAAAAAGAAGAAGGTTTCTCAATTCGACCGTATACCTAAGCTTTTTTGTGTTTTTTTCCGCAGATAACTTCGTCGTTTATGAACCGACTTTGATATTTTTGTTGGAAAGTAGACATATCTAAAAACGTTTCATGATAAGGAAGTCCCGGTCTGACGATGGAAGACTAGAGAAATCGAGGGGAACTTCAGAAAAGCTGGTTAAAATCTTCACGCGGTTTCTGAAAACGGTACAATTTCGTGTCCCACAGTTCATTTCGGGGACACCAGGACTCGTAATTGTAAACGGGACAGACTCGTTCAAAACGGGACGTCTGGTCACGTTAGTCATACAGATGGATCGGTCTATTAAGTCATACGTAGTCTGTAAATTAGCACACATCAATTAAAATTACACTTAGATGCTTCATGTGACGGGCTTGTTGGTCAGATCGTGGTTTCGATCCCCACCCAGGACAAATGTTTGTGATGAGCACAATCACTTGTTCCGTGTCTGGGTGGATGTATTTAGAAATATATAAGTATGTTTATCAGTTGTCTAGTACTCATAATAAATATGGCTTATTTTTAAGGCTATTTGGCGTTGTGTGAAAGTCATGGATTATGAATTGATGTAATATAGCATTTTTTCACCGTAATTTAAAAGACAAGGACAGTGTAATTCCCTACAATTATTTTAGAAGTATTCAAGGTTCAGAATACGCCCCTGCCTTAAATATTTCCCTGTAATTTTTGGAATATCATCGCTCGGTGTTGTTATGAAATTATGTCGGAGTGTACCTATTCTGAAATAGGATAAATAATTGAGAAGGTGAATGAACATTATTACAAGCATTCTACGTTTTAAATATACAGCCTCTTTGTGGATATGCGTTGTCTTTTTGCAAAACGTCTTGTTTTTTAACCTTCAAAGCTTAAATTTGAATCTAGCTATTTATTATTTACGCTTGCGGTTTGATATTTAAATGTTTTACGCATTAAACATTATAAATACCTAATCATAATTTATGCAAAAATTATGAAATACGTTTATTAATCACAAGGATTAAACCAGTAAAGTAGTTGATAAAATTTGACAAGAAATTAATCCAAGGCTCATATTCTACTATTTTGATAATCCGACTTTGCCAGATGGAGGTTAATGTGTATAATGATTATAACCGTCAAACACCGACCCCCGGTTTCTGGAAGGCTGATCAATTGAATCTGCTGTCAAATTAACTGATAACGACTGTGATTGGTTGACCATAAAACTAACAAACAATCACAAAAGATAACATGAGATTTGAGTGACGATTAACATTTTTTTGTGTTCAGCGTTGGAGTAACGAGGGAAAAGAGTGGAGTAACGCTTGTGTAGTAATTCGTCACTACTTTTATTGTACAAGTTAATGAACTATTCAATTTCTCCAAGAGCTAGTCATAAGCAACATCAAATGCTCGTTTATTGCTACACTACAGCCACAATTGGTATATATTAGATGACGCACTACAGCAATATGGGCGTCTCTCAGTGGGCATCTTGTTATTACTATAGGCAATAACCAATAACCATCAAATAATTTATGTGGACCAACATAGAATGCTTCAATTCTCTTGAACGCGGAATATTCCAAACGAGAATCTTGTTTGTGATACACTGAAACAAATGAATAAACCAAATTTAGCGAGTGTTTTGGCCCGTCGTACACGAGGCAACGAAATTTTGTGATGACATTTTTTTATAAAACATATAATTATAGTTTTATAGTATTGCATTTAACATTTAATAGTCTTGCAAGAGCCAAGCGTGTTGTATCCAATTGTATTAAATTTCTAATAAAACTTAGTATAAAACCAAATCGCTTTATCTGTCCGTATGTCAGCTTAATTCTTTAAAACTATGCAACGGAATTTGAAGCGATTTTTTTTTTAAAGAGTGATTTAACAAAGTTTGTAGCGGGTCGCTAGTTTTATAATAACTTTCGTAAGGGTACTATATATATTACTCCTACCAATTCTGGTTACTCCTACATTAACTCCTATTAAGTCTGAGACTAATTTATTGTGGGATCTCAATTGAGTGACGCAGTTGAAAACTTATTGAATAATTACACCTTGTGCATCGCTAAGCAGTACCTTACAACAAATGAGGTTCTATAAAGCATGTCGAAGCTTAGAAGGGCCAAGAAATCGATCACACGAGATCAAAGGCGGACGGATGTTGCGCTAACATCCTGCAATCAGAGATTATCGTGGCGAAGCTTAGTAATCATGGAAACATTTCCTTTCTTCCTCATTGTATCAGTTCTCACGGTCGCTAATTACAACCGATGTTACAGGCAACAACTAGTACAAAAGTTAAAAGGACTAAGACACCGTGATCTAAGTTAAAGGAGTGACAAAACCGTGATCAAAGTTAAAAGGACTTTATAAATCAGAATAAATCTGACACTAAATACGAGGAACTACTGGTGTAGGTACTACAGTTTCATAGTCATGAAGATAACTGTCTTGTTCCAATCATACTGATCACACAAATTATAAAGGCGAAAATTCTGCGTGTATGTGTTGGCTTATTACTTCTCCACGCCTACTTAAATTGTCGATGATATGATATAGATTTCTATAAGAAAACTGAAGCTAATGAACATACATAACAAATTGAGAACCTTCTCCGTTGATATAAGTGAAGTTCGTTGATCGTTGACACACAATACATCCCCCGTTAGCGAACTGCAATCCTTGATACGCCTTTTGTGCATTAATTGAACCTTTAAGTACCTACCATTGTACTTTAAGTGCCATCAAGTCTTATTAGCTACCAAAATAGCCTGGACACGGATGCGATGACAAATGTAGCCTTGTTGACGTGTGAAGTGAAAGAAATTATTTAAATAATAAACTTTTAAGGTATTTGTTCGCTCTGCAAGACAAGAGTTGGGCTCAAAAGTATTTTCATACTAAATAAAAAAAGGACCAAAATAAACACATGGATGAAAATAATATCAAATTTGTTATACCTATTCCAGAGCATTTTTAAAATACTTGTTGTAGGCGTTGCTTTTCGTTTAAGAATACAATAATATTAGCTTTATTTATCTATGGGCAAATTTTTATGTTTATTTTGAGTACACAATATGTATAATTTTATACTAAAACTACTAAGTTTAACAATTACAACGTCAACATTGGTCTCTAGGGCTCACGAACGCCCACAACAGATTCTCATGCGTAGGTCGAACAAAGTGCTTTTAGAGTATCAAACTAATTTCGTTTTTTACACATTTTTACTATGGTATAAAAGTAAATTACATTTGACTTTTGACCCGAAAATAATATACAATGTAAGCCTGGATGAAATGTGATTAGTAGATTAGATTTTACAAAGGTCATGTCAGAATGCCACGTTTGTTTTGAAGAAATAAAAGAAAATATTATTGTATACTAGTAAAAAGTTCAAAGTCAAAAGAACAAATAGTTCAATTATTTGCTACTAAAAGTATTTTGAAAGTTCATTTTGCTACACACACAGTATTAAACAAAAAAGTTTTATTTAAATAAAGTCCACCCCAGCGTAAATTCTCGATACATTACCTTATTGCGGCCCACAACGACAGGTTTATCCTATGGAGATAAAGTCTTGATATTCCCTGAGGCTATTCTCAAATACCAACATTTTCTATTCAAAGAAAATAATATCATAAACGTTTAAGATGAAAATCGTCTGGCGTTTCATAAATCGAGCTGGATATAAAAACAAAATTTAGGTTTCACTAAAAGCTACACGAGTTTGCTTCGAATTGGTTAGTTCAATTCCAGCTAGATTTCTAAGTAACGTGGCCATACCATTGTTTCGCTTTACTCCGTATGACTTTCGGTCCAAGGTCGTCCCAAATCTTTTGTTTGCAATTTCACACCAATGCTTACCTCTCCGCTGATTTGCATGTTGACTCGACACTGTAAACTTCGTCTGTTCATTTTCCTTCTTTACCGTCGTAAATGGAATAAATTAAAACCATTATAATACACAGGACTCATTACTGGGTGAGCGTAGCGATTTAAAAAAATGTCTTTGTGAAAATACACTTATTTTGTACTCGTCGGCTTGGACAAAGAGGGAATATTTTGTTACAAAATATTGCTTGTAGGAAACCAGTGAGTTTGAGATTCCTTAGTAAATGTTTGAGGTACTTGTGTTTCAGGCCACGTCACGCCCAGAGTGGGCGGTCTAGCAACAATAGTTGAAGGAATCGGTCCCGGTTAACACTTATTGGTCCACATGTTTCAATTGATTCTTTAGTTCGAGAACGTAATTTCGGCGGTAATGTTCTTTTCTGTGATTAGAAGAAAATTGTTACGATCTTCACGTAGAATGATAATGTTACTTTAAGCGTGCGATTCTTTTGCTTACAATCCAATTTGAAGTAAAGCCTGAGATTTTCCTTGATATAAATCTGAGGGATTTTTTTTGAAGTCTTGGCGTGGAATATTTATTCAGCGTATATTTGTATAAGTACAACAAAGACTAGAGGTTGATTGACAAACCAGAAGGAACAATGAACCGCAATCAAACTTAGTGAAACTCACTTCACCCGCTTATACTACTAACATTGTTCGAGAACATAAATTTATGGTAAATGTTCTAGGCATTCCGTTTTCCTATTTAGTTGCGATGCAAGTAGGTCTTTTGGGATTCGTTTAGTGAGCATTAGGGCAGGCTACATTAATCACGTTTAGAAACAATATTGCTTCTCTCGGCTGGAAATGGCAAATGAAATGAATTTGAGTTGATTTAAATTGATTAAAAGATTTTGTATAAACGGCTTTAAAATTCTGATAACATTTGTAGGAAATTAAATTACCAATAAAAAAGAGTTAGTCCTCTAATTTTGGGAGACTTTAAAAGTTTATTTTTTATAATAGTATTCACCTACGTTGATCATTATTTCAGCCGTTCTTATTTTATCTACCTTCTCCTTTTTTAAATATTCTATATCTATCTATTCCCAGGAAATTACTTCTCATTTTAGACTATGACTTCTAATTAGCATAAAAATAGAATTAAAAAAGACTCTTAAAATAAAAATAAAATGAAGACGGTTACTTCCTCACTTTTTTTTGCAACGATTTTCGGCACCAACTTTCGAAAGTCATTGGCCAAAAAAATGGATCCATAACATTTTAAGAATAAAAAGATTCTGAAAACAAAATATAAGTATTCAAACTCTTTTATGTCACTGAAGCGTAATATTTGTCAGTCCCTATTGGTTGATAAACCGGACGGAAAGATATTGTTAAAATTGTGGACCGGTCAAATATGTCAAGTATTGTATTATTGTGTATTCGTTCGCTCTATTTAGTGGGATAACCAAGGATACCATGGGAATTAAGATGATTAATGCTACCGTTGTTTAGCTTAATAGCGGATGGTATTTGATTTGTTGTCCAGACTACAATGGGATTTTTATTGCTTTGATAGACATCGTTAGGAATATGAATTTATATTTTGGTAGGTACTAGTTACATACAGAACATCTACTGTAACTAGTACCTACGAAAAACAACTGACTGTTTAGACAAACTGTACCATTTCGATTAATTAAGGTCTTATATTATGCTTAGCATGAAAAATTAAGGTATGAATTCCAATGTCACATTTGACCAACAATTTAGTACAATATTTAATTAACTAAACAGCAACCAGCTAACAAATTTAACTGGCTTGTTGGTCTAGTGTTTAGTGGCCATGACTGAGTGGCCCGACCCAAAGGTCGTGGGTTCGATCCCCATCCAGGACAAATGTTTGTGTGATGAGCACGATCATTTGACCTGTGTCTGGGTGTAATTTATCAATAAATGTATGTATTTAGATGTTTATCAATTGTCTAGTACTCGTTATACAAGCTTTGCTTAGTTTGAAACTAGATGGCATTGTGTGAAAGTAGTGAAAAAAACTGTCTCAAAAAAACTACTTCATTAGACTCCTTGCCAAACAAAACTAAGAGCAGAAACCACAAGTAATTAATCCAATGAACTTGAATGAGCTAAAAGAACGAAATGTAAACGAATTCTGTTACCGATTGCGATTGTAAAATGCACTCCATTCGGAGATAAATTTTCGCTGTCTGAAGCCAGACTTTATTTTATTAGCACTATTGTACAGTCAAGAACAAAAACATATTTCCACAACTAAACAGTAGCAGTAGATTTCTTAAGCAAAATTTCTGAAACTGTTATCGAATATCCCTGATATTGTAAGCTGAACATAAAACGTTTAATTTAAAAGAAAATTTCACGATTTCATAAATCATTTGACCAAGACTTAGACTTCAATTGTCTGGTCGTGTATACAAGTTTTTGCTCGTGACTGTACTTCCTTGTGTAAGTACTTGTATGCTTTCTTTCAATCCAGTACTCAGGGGGTTGCATTTAGAGAATTAGCTTGGTAAAAGGAAACTAAAGTCAGTTGTTTATGGTTGTGACGTAAGATGTTGGGAAACTAAGTTAAAGTGAAAATGATACCAAGATTTTTATATTCTAGTAGATTTTCGTATAAGACAGAATCCAACACAGAATTTTGGATACGGTGGTCGAAAAGGTGTTATCAAATTATTTATCATTATCGTTATCCTACTAATATTATAAGCGCGAAAGTTTGTAAGTATAGATGGATGTTTGCTACTCTTTTACGATCGGCTGGAAATATTTTATCAAATTAGGTATGGCGTTAGCTAACACCCTGGATTACTAATAGGTTCCTTTTTACCGACCTCGCCACAGGGGGTAATGATTTTGCTGCTACAACCGACTCAAGCGCGGGAAACAGCTGGTCATAATCATCATCATCAGCCCGTTGTAGTCCACTGCTGGACATATGCCTCAGCTAGTAAGTCATATTAACTATTTAGTACGACCAGGATTCTAAATAGAGGATCATCGTACTCAATATAACCACCACTTGAACAACGAAATCTTTCCACAAATATTATCTATACAGTTTCGTACTCTAAGATATTTTAACATCCAATATAAAAAATAGCTTAACCTACAAGCTTTTATTATTTATCAACAAGAGAACCCGTAATAATAATATAGCTTGACATTTTAATAATCTCGTCCTACCTTTATAGTTACTCCGGCCAATGCATGTCAAGTATAAAATTGCAAAAGTTCATGGAACTAACTCTCCTAACCTAATTGCATGAGCCAAGAACGCTCAGGAACAGGTATATTACTTTCCTCTTTAAATATAATATTCTAGTTGAAGGATCTGAGACATTTTTATTTTAAAACACAGTATTTAGTGTGTGGCGAGTTCAGTACACACTAAATAATCTGGTTACTTAATAAAAAAAAAGAAAAAAAAAGGACTGTGGTCATCTGAATTTCGATTTGAAGAATAATGAATAATTAAAATTATTTATTATTTTTCATCATTCATCTATGCAATTCCTTTCGTGTGTTAGTTCTAAATATAATATGTCCCATAACCCGAGACGTCTGGTTTTAATCTAAACTTGTCCAACTTTTGTAGACTTCAGAGTTATATCTTCCGCTTTATTGTTAGTGTGAATATTCCATAAGCCACTTTTTTTTACAGTAAAAATAAATTAGAAACTTACAACACAATATACAGAAGACATAAGGTTCATTTTCGCGCAAACTAACACGGATTTTGGGGTGTCGTGCTTGAAAGCGATACGCAGCTTTCGCGCTATCTTATATCAGTTAATCAGCTATTTATACGGATAATCTGTGTTCAATAAGGGTAATCATAGTGAGTAACATTTCCGGGTATAATCGAATAAGCAGTCTGTTTAGTCATTTTATCAGAGGTGTGAAAGATATTCATTATATGTGACAAATGAATCGAAAATTAACAAAACATTCATATCTATTGTCCTTATTTTAAGTTATGTTTTTTTAATTACAAACAATAAGAGTGAGAGCACGGCATCAGTTCTTGGACTTGAACCGGTTCAAAAGACTCAGAGAGTTCTGATCTTACCATCCCAAGACGTAGGCTTGCTTAGGTAAGATCTTTCTTTGATCAAAATTATTACTTTTATGATATACCACTATATATTGTTAAGGATGAGATAATTTCTGTTGTATAACTCTAAGCTTTACCCTCGTGAGATCCAAACGCGTGCTGAAATCGGAATCCAAAATCATCTCAAACCAAAGCGATTTAACCAATAGCCCGCGAAATCTTAGCGAAGACCCAGATTACCCAGTACAGTTATTATAAATTGAATTATTAATCAAAGCAGCTTAGCGATAAGTGGATTCAAGTTAAATTAATCCTAAGCGAGCTAGTGGTGTTGGTATCAAGGGAGCAGTTTACATACACAGTCCGTTCCGACTACCGGTTACTGGGATCATAAATTCAGTGTTAATGTAATGAGAATGGTAAATATTCTGCATGGCTAAGTTTGTTTTTGTGTCAAAATATGGAATGTGCATAATATTGTGCTGCTAGGATAGCGATATTATGAGTTTTTAGTGCATAGAAATAGAAATCATTTGCCAAAAAATATGGTAACAAAAATGATGTTAAGTTAAGGAGAGTTTCGATACATTTTACCTTGCGGCATGGTCGAAATAGACAGCGTTACATTTAATGGTGACTTAAAACTGATTGACGTTATTTCACGATCGTAAAAAAAAATCTGAACCGACTTAGTTTTCTGCCACTTGTAAACGCAAAATATCCCATTTAGCTCTAAATTATCTTATTATTTCAGCTCAAGACTACAATAATCTCAAGTAAATAAATTTCAAATTAATTCGGCAAATTAACACCAAAGAATTTTCCCAGTACATTAGCACTAACCCTTCACATGAATTTATAAAAAGTTGTTAAAGGGATTATGATAAGGTTTAACTGTAACATTTGCACAGTAATAAACATACCTTTGATAAGGCGACCACGTGTGTTGATAACATCTGTTACGTTTTTGTAGTAACTGTCCCACGGGACTCATAGAAAAGTGACATTCCTACAAATTCCTACTTGAAATAGCTCATAATTACACAAATTATATATCTTTAACATAATATGTTACAGGTATACATTGTAATATTGTTTTTGTGCCTAATAATTAGTTCGTCGAATTCTATTAAGAGCGCCCCTCGCCTTCAAATATAACAGTTTGGCGAGTTTAGAGATAAGTTACACCTAAGTTTACTAATTTCATGATTTTATTTATAAAAAAACAAGTAGTCTCGTATGAATCTGGCCATAAAAGAAAAAAATTAATCCTTTTCACACGACAGTGCAAAATACTTATGTTATGAGATTCCAAATGGTTTTTTGTTCTTATTTGTTGAATAGGTAATAGAAATGGTCAAAGATCGCGGTGTCTCACTTGTCTTGACGTTATGCTGACGTCATAGATATACCTAAATCATTACCAGTTAGTAACTATCTCATTCAAGGTTAATTATTGGCTGGAAACGATTTTCAACCTTATTGACTAATATTTGTATACAGTTTCAGAAATTATCTAAGAAAACATTATTGAGTTGAAAATGTTCGATAGAATTAAACCAGCATCAAAATTCGATTCCTACAATACGTACGTACATGTAACCGTCATTGTACATGTAAGTTTATTTATAGAATTCTTTGTAACAGCAATTTCTTTAGTGACATTCTACTCCATTAGCAAAGCGTTGCCAGGAACGGAAACGATCGAGTGACACAACGGCGAGAAAAGCTGTGTTATCTACCTTCCCTAGATTTTATCAGGCGACTGCGAAAGAATTAAATACTAAGTAAAACGTTTTGTTTCTTCTTTTTTGCAGATTTTTTCGTTTTCTCGGTGGCCAGGTAAATAGTACTACCTTACTTTACTGTATTTATTTCTTTTCTGTAAAATGTAGAGCTGAATATTTTGAATAGTTTTTGGTGAAAACCTACCCTTGTCACATGTTTTGTTTTTAATATTAATTTGATTTAATGTGGTCGCTGTGTGCCAGAGATAAATCCGACCCTCCAGGGATAGCCAGGTACGAAATACGTTTTGTTGAAAGCAGAATCACATCTCGTTGATTACCCCTTTCAGAATTTTCGGTATTATTAGTATTATTACCACTGTTGGATACCGGTACTTAAACTCTAGCAATATTTATGCGATCTCTACGATCAATTTTGATCACGATGTTCAATTGTTTCTTAACATTTCGTGCAGTCAACGAACGGCGTGACATTATTTATGCCCTTGTTTAAGTAATGTCAAATAGACTATTTACTTAAATAGAGTCAAATGATTCGGTACCACGTCTCCAAGGCTCTAAAACATTCAACAATAGAGTTTTATTAACTTAATATGCAAAGAACATTCTGGAAGTTTGTGACATGCTGATAGTTTCTGTGGCACGTTCAATTGGTCTCAATGAATTCGACCTCGTCCCATCGGGTACAAGGAGCTGGGGCTAAAGGCCCGTATGATCTAGTCACGAGATGCATTATCCAATACAAGATTTGATGGTCGATGCGCCAGGAAGTGCCAGTTCTCTTGAATGGGATAAGGACTGATTGTTTAAACGACGTCTCGGTGGGAATTGAATTCATAACACCAACAAATATGTACAAGATGTTTATTAAAGTGATAAAATAGATTCTTGTTATTCTAAATAAAGCTACAGTTGATAGAATATTGCTTGATACATAATTATGTTAGGCAACAATTTACTCGCGATATCACGGGTTGGACTCGAGTCCACCCGTGACCACGGTCAGTGCAACTCGGCCGAAACGTCGGGAGAAAAGAAATATCGAATTATATCGCAAGTAAGACCCATTGTCTTGTCGGACTTGTTGTCTTAAACATGTGTACAAGTCGCGAAAGTTTAAAAACATTTATCGCTTGTTATTTAATTAGACAAAAACTTCTACCGGAATCTACAATAACGAACGAAAACGCATAACAAGTAATAACTGGTTTATCCTGAATCATTTTTCATTCAACACGGTTCCCTTAACCGCGTATGATGTATGGCCGGCTCGCCGCTCCGGCCGTCCTTTGACATCCACCAAAAGGCACGTCTTCCAACTAGAGAATTATTTGGAAGGGTCGCTCCCACTTTCCGCACCGTTTACTGTTCTTCAATTATGTGATTTTCTTAAAGTGGTCAGGCCCTTTTTTACCCTTCGGAACGTTTGACACGCTCGAATTTATTGATAACTTGCGAAAAATACTGATTTGAATGTCGCTGTTGAGTCTTTGGGGAGTGTACGTGATTTATGTCTGTATCTGGTCTTTGAAATAAGGTTTGTATCAAAAATTGTACGCATAAAATATTAGTAAAGTACAGCATTATTAATGTATTGACAGTTAATATTTAACGCTAAATTATTTGAGGAAATAAATGTAGGAAAAGATCACTCTCCAACAAAAACAATTGAAAGTTGTCCTAAACATCTGAGTGGTGCAAAGTTGAGGGTTATTCCGCAACCGTTAAGTTTGACTTACAATATTGCGGATCAATGAATCGTTCCTATCTATTTTAGGATTAGTGACCCAAGTGTGGCTTAGGGTCCGCACTTCGACTCCGGTTTTACTTTCGTGAATCAATATGTTTACACCGGCTGTCGAGTGCCGACCTTCATTCACAGGGTTTTGATTGTTTAATATCTGTTTTATTTTATTTTTGTAAGGCACATTTTTGGTTTTCAAGAATACAATTGCTAGTTGATTAATTCCTCGCACCTCCGTGGAATCAAGCCGATGACAACGGCAATACGAGATTGTTTGACTGTAACATGACTGAATTAGTAGATACAAATCATCTGGGTTAATTAAACTGATTTCTTTCGTATTCCATGCACCACTAAGGTATACCTTTCCTAAAACCTTCCAAAATTCTGCTTCCAAATAATATATGCACCTCTTAACTACATTAAAACCTCACAATACGTTCTTCGTTTATTGAAAGACGGATGCTGTAGTCTGACAATCTCAAATCGTCTCAATAATGTGAGATCAATTGAACAATTGTCTTCTCACATCTCCCAGTCAGATGGTGTCAAGTGCCTTATTTGTTGATACATTTGTATTTCAAGTTAATCTACAATGTTTTGAAAGTATATTGTGTTAATACATAAATAGCTGCCAAGGCACTAAATGAATTGAAAATTGAGGTGAAACTTGAGTTGAGGCTTACTCAAAATAGGTTGGACATTTAACTCTGTAAAATAAGTAACAATTTTAGCATAGCAAAATATCACAAACAGCGCAACATTTATATCTGTTTATCAAATTTCAATTTAAATTAGTTTAGCCTTCTTAGAACTGACAGGAAATTTAATTAAGATGAACAGTCAAACGTCTTCTGTTCGTACTCTTTCCCTTGTATAAATTTCATTACAGGTTTGTAATAATTAATTTAATTTGTATATTTATAATTACGGAAACATTCCTGATCCAGGAATCTTTACAAACCGAGTTGCGTTCAGCGAACAAAGTTGAACCAATTTGTTTGTTAAATAGGTACGAGCTGAACAAGATTGTGAGATTCCCCTTTGCAAAATATGTCAACATTCAGTTTCATGTCAAAATTCCATGTTACAAAATAGAGATTAAATATAAATCCTCCCTTTATGCTACATTCAAAAGGCACGTCTACACTTTAAGCGTTTTATAAGTACCCATAAAATTCAATTCGGACAAGCTTATTAGGGTTTTAACATCAAAGATAGTTGCGAATGAGCCACAAAGCGAGATAATGAAAAGGGCCAGTCGTTAGACGGCGGAACCCTAAACAGAGCAATGGGCTGCGATGGCCGCGATGCCCGAAGCCCGATATGAAGAATGTTCCGTCCACACAAAGTTTCCCTCGTTACAATCTACCCCGCTAATGACGCTGGGAAACCTTTTTGCGCGATACTTGGCCATTCGTCTTACAGCCAGCGACATGTGCAGACGATTCTACATGCCGTCCGCCGTCACTCCACGAGACAAATGAATGGACTTTTAATTACCTCACACCTCCTAATAAGGTCGGCAAGGTCAGTTTTACGCCGCTTGTACCAAAATAACTTTTAATAGTAAACGGCTTCATAGTTTAACTTTGTAAGTACCACGAATAGTATTACCGCCAAAACAATTTATTGACCTTTCGATTACGGCGCTATTTGGCCCGCCATTTGCGAGCTTTCCTTCACAATCAAAAATTTAAATGAGTTTCCTCGTTTTACGAGAAAAGCGTATTTTTTTCTTCTAATGCCATTTTGGGATGGTATTACTCTTAAATGAATATTCATTCGGTGCGAAATCGTTTAAGAGATAATAGATTGAGGTTCATATTAGGTTCGCAATGAATTATGGGTCTTCGTTTTGTATGCGGGAATGCGGTGCTCGGATTCGTTTAGAGTGATTAATTGATCGGTAAAGCGATTACTTACTGCATTAAAGGTATAAAGCGACAGTCAGATCTCATGCCGAGACGTTACCTGAAAGTAATAAAGCACCATTAGTATTAAGCTATAAAGTTGTCACTGAGAATCATATAAATAAAATATTATCTCTTACCAAGAGCCATATATTATCGGCTCTTAACTTACAATGTATTATTTCTATAATAACATCTATAAATAATTGAACTTTCTAAATTAATTAAAGTAAAAGCAACAACAATAGATCACGTTATTAAACATTGATAGCTCTTTATTTATCCAAACGCCTGAGCTACACAGATAAATGACCCTCATCAAAATAACCGAACGAAACCTGGGAGAAAAAATCCCCGAATTAAAGTTGCACAATGAACTCCTCAGTATCCGAAATTCTTACGTAATTTCCCGAGAGGACACAGAAAAATGTAGCTTATTACCTAGAAGGGAAACGTAACTACAGCCGAACTAAACTTGGCATTGTTGAAAGTTACAGTTTTCAATCTTGAACGAGTTACTTCATAATTCAGGCTCCCTGGGCGAGACTAGAGCCGCAACTTTTGCCGGTGGGAATTCGGTAATTCACGGTGAGAAGTTATTACACGAAGTCAAACAAACGGAATGACCGTGGGTCGCGGGCGCTCGGTCAAGCATGGCACCGCACGCGATTCCCGAGCGAGCCATTCACAAAGCTCACCTGTTTACCCACCAGAATTTTTAAACCCTAAACGAAACATACTTAGCTGTACAAATTAATTTAGTTTTATCAGTATCCTCCATCAATGTCAGTGCTCTCGTTATGGGCCCTTCTCAGGCACGATGAGTGACATTTTAATTACCCACTTGTTATTCTACGTCTCGTGGATATTGTTTTTATTCGAAAATTCATTTTATTATCATTTATCATAAACAAAGTTTTGTTGGTAAACAACGTCAAAAGACTCGAAAGACATTAATTTAGCGCTTCGAAAATTACGCAGAATTTTAACAAATTATTATACAGTGTGTTTTAAAAATTGGCAGTTAAAATGGAACGTCAAACGGAATTCAAATTGAAATAAAAACATTAACAAAAAAATAAAACAATGTTTTGTTTATTTCACCAACGAAATAGAATTGTATTTATTTTTCGTTTGTGATAATGTCTGTTATTTAGTTTATCTAGCATTGAATGGCAGTGCTATAGCAAGACGTATAGTGGTCAGTATAATAGGCGCGCATCTCCGCGTCAAATCCTCTGGCGGCCGCGTGTCGCCGGTTGATAAGCAGTCGATGGGCTAGAACGGAGCGATGCAAGTTAGCGGCGGGGACGGACGCAAAAGATCTACAGTCTATACTGTAGTATACAATAATACGACGTAACATCTTTAAAACATGGAATAAAAGTCATGAGTATCAATAAAGAAAATTCTATCGAAAATTTGATGCAAAGAGTATTTCATTTAGGTGCTTTAACCTGCTTGTTTTAGGTGGGTAGTTTTAAACCTTCAAATTTTATGTTAAAGGATTGTAGTTGAGAAGAAAAGAGACCAATAGGTAAGTAGAAACATATTTTAAGAGAAAATGTTTAGTTTTAACTTATGCAACAAGCTTACAAAACCTACTTTTAGATTTAATAACAGTGTTAAAAATCTTAGTGAAGAGCCTTTTTGTGTTTTAAATCTGAACGAGTTAGATATTACGACACCACTATAACAGATTTCGTTAAATGCCATCAGCTCATAGATTACGCCGAACTTAGTCTGCGACGCTACGCGATGATAGCAACACCCTGTTAACTAACCGTTGACCAACGACAGTTACGCTCTGCCTCGCACTAATACCCTCACAATAACATTTTAAGCGGAACCCTAAAACCCTTTGCGTGTAAAGAAAATATACAACCTTACCTCATTCATTATGGAGTTATAACATCGTAAATAATAAAGAGTTATTGATGGCAACAGGTGCCAAAAATCACACAAATTATTATTACCTTATTTATGTAATATCCTGCAGGGTCGTCAAAGAACGGAACAAAAGCTATCGACTGTAACCGCGGCCAAGATGACAAGCATAACCACATTTCGTAGACATTTATTTAGAAGACAATAGGGCGCGATATGACGAAAATTTTCAATTAAACAAAACAAAACGTCGACGCCCTGGAGGGTATTGTATGGCGTGCGACAGTTGGCATTGGCGGGGAATGGCGTGGAATGGCGTGGCGTGGCGGATGTCCGGCGCGCGGGCTCGCAATGGCGCGGGATACTAAAGCCGTCGCCGCGTCGTCGACGTGAGAATGGCGCGCGACTCACTCGCGCCATTACGCTTGGAATGGCGGAGATTACGCGACTGATAGCGTACGGAGGTGACGTATGAGAATAAGTACAAGTCTAGATCTCGACCTAATGAGATCATGCTGGCTGTTTACGTTACTGTACTACACTTGCCCCCAGTTGTACCCAGCATCTTGTCAGAGCAGCTTGCAGTCGATCAACACAACGTTTTGTAAATAAGCAAGAACAGTCCTTTATTAAAAAAATTCATTAGATAAAAATAGACCCAATGTTGATGATCATAAAAGTAGTCCTAACAAACGTCATTTTAAATACAGGAAGCAAATTGTTAAGTAACAAAAACCTAAACCCCGCCCCCTCCCCACGCTCCCTGCGAATCTTCACACTTGACCTCCATCTGTCAGAGCAAACTAGCATTTTATCTAACACGTTTAAAGACCTTATTCAATCACGCACATCATAAAACGTGACATCATCTTGGTATTCAGAGCTCGGCAACAAATGTACAATACGATACAAATCTCGCGGCAGACACTCGGCAAACATACAGTAGTATCTCCCCTCGTTTCCTGCATCGTAAGTAACACACGTCCCGTGTAAGTCTACAAACATATTTTTGTTGTCCTCATTTCGCAACATAAGGTTCTACACACATAACAATAGAGTAAAAATTTGCGTGACAAGTATCTTCTGAAACGGCAACTACGAAATCGGGTGCTACTACAGTGAGCGTCAATCTACCGAGAGGGAACGCTATTTCGGTCTGCATGGCATACACAAGCGGTCTTTGAAATTTTAATCGTTACATTCACCCTGCCCCGATGGCACACTGGAGACCGTGTGTTACCATGTTCATCAAGCCACCACCAAAAGGATAAAAAATGATAAAGTGTGACAAGCCGCTGTGACGAACCCTTTATTCGGACGTGTCATCCTAAATTGAGCCTTTTACACTTTGATCGATGTGGCTCAATCTTTTATGATCCCTTAAAACTTTGGAAGAGATATTGATATATCATTTAAGTGATGTTAACCGCTTGAAAAGTTAATGTCGACTTGTCTAGGAAGTTCTGGAATAGCCTTCAAGATACGTCTTCGTGACAAAGTTGAACATGTTTAGGGCGACCTTCCGAGTTAAATGCTGTTATATGAGACGCATTATGTTTAACCCCTCAAATGCTTGGCCTATTTCTGTCGCCTTTGTTAAGGAACATTGAAAAGCCCAATTGTCCATAACCAGTTTATTTTTATCTATGTTGATAAGTTAAAATTATCTCACAGATGGACTGGCTTTATTGTAAGGGTTTTGAAGGGGACTGTGAATAGATAAAGAATATCTGCGCATATGTTTTATTTATACGATTGTTTAGTAAGTACCTACAGCGTATATAAAGATACTCAATGTTTAAGAGCATGTATGCTAAACCTATAATATATTTGGATACATTCCGTTATACAATCATATACCTGAAAAAACAAACTTACTAGAACTGCAATTCAAATGAATACAAAAATAATTGATTGCAAATCAGGCCTCATACGTCAGAAAGCACATTTGTAGTATCATTTTGCAATCAAAATTGATTGACAAGTGACACGATAAGTAGCCACGTAATTTACATAATCCAAGCTTCATACTATTACGGTATTATTTCTAACTACGTATTTTTAAAGGAGGATTCAACACGGTACTTCGCCGGCCTATTTAAATCGTAGTACGCGTCGAGTATTTCAATAGCGCATTTATAAGTTGCTCACTTATTCCTCGCAGCAGTAAAATGAACCCTTTTCCCGTTCACTATTAGATGTTTTATTTTTTTAGTTAAACTTTTATATGGTTATTTTATATAGACGCTAATTTTATGACCTGTGTAAGGATGTTATTAGTTTTATTTTACCTAATAAAGTTATCTGTTTTAATCATTACGTAGCGTAAAACAAAGTCGCTTTTTACTAACACTCTGTCCCTATGTAAGTTTCCATCTTAAACGCAATGGATTTTAATACGTTCTTCAATAGATAGATTGTTTCAAGAGTTTTTTTTTATGCGTATCATCATTGCACCCAAGCAAAGATGGGGCGTGTTGCAAATATATTGTCTTATTTCTTGTTAGTTGGCTGTTAATATTCATGACGTTGTATATATTTTTTTAACATTTTATCACAATAGTGCAAGCAAAGACTCATCAATATCATCCCTGATAAGTTGGCATATATCCACAAGAACCCATTCTAAGCACTTGTTTTCTGCTTTAAACCATGCAATAACCCTACAGCTAACACAACCTAGCCACAAGATACGTAAGCAAAATAAAAATGTGCACGCCAGTAATAACGTCGATATGTAAAGTGTATGTATACTATGTTCCCTATTATCCAGAACCGTTGATCCGATTTTGATGAGCTCTCGCTCTACGGAAATATGGTCTCCCATTCATGGAATGCGAGGGGGAGTTTCATGTTACTGTAACACATTTTACACGGTATCTGTCGCAACGCACTGAGCTGAAAAGTAAAAGTGCAGACGGTAGTTGTTCGAATATTTTCCAACAAATTTAAACGCTGAAATCCAGATCCAAAAGTAGGGTTACGAAAATGAACTTTGATAGTTTAGGGTTAAGGTGCTAATTTCTATGTAACCGTAATTTTAGCACCTATTTAAGCTAATTTGATATGAAAATTTGCGTGTCTATGTCTAGCCGTCTAGTATTAAACTGTACAAAAATAGACCCAAGTTTGCACCAGAATTACTCGTGCAAGGAAAAAGTTTAAGAAACAAACCACAGTCAAAGTTTTAATAATTAAACTTTCTTGTCCGTTCAACTTTTTTCGTGAAATTTCTTTCACTTTATGAAATAGTTTGAGGTCAATAAAAACACGGATGCTTTAGTATCCAAACTTTGGGAGACGTTTGAAATAGCCACTGACTTTCTACAACTTTCTAGTAATAAAAATGTTGAAGTGTATAAAATAATTCTACATTCACTTGCTTGCTAATCGCCAGTCCACAGAATAAACAGTCCAAACCAACTTGTAGGCAAATAGACACTATGAGGAGTGGGTAAAAAAAAAAACGTTAAAAAAACACCGCGAAGACGATTAACCAAACGCGAACTCAACAAACATTTTAACGAATGTTAACCTCACATGAGGCGAGGACAAAGGCACAAGTGAGCCACAAAAAAGTTCAAACACCGTCATAACATTCCTCGGTACATCAAAAATCATAAAAACCCTGTATTATATCATTTGGACAAAAAAATAGAGACACGCGAGTTCATTTCGCCCAATGAGTGGCCACGGCTAATACTACCACGCGTGCCGTGTCCTACTTTAAAATTCAAATCTTATTTACATTCACCCCCTGACTTGGTGTCGCCGAAAATGGGTCTTAACTAACAGAAAACACTCCGCTGTGGGACTATTTTCGGCGCCCCTTTAGCACTGTTAAAATAGAATGTTCGAGACCCAGAATATAGAATTCAATAAGCGTAACTTGATGTTAACCTATATTCCATATTTTGCGGTTAAGATTCCAGGTAATGCTAAAAAATATCGTAACACAATTGAATGTTAATTTATTTTTAGATACAAAAGAAATACGTTTGAATACGCGTAAGCATCATATCAGATCTTGGCATATTTGTATTGAAAATAGTAGAAGAGTCTGCATTGATATTCACAAATTTGCTGGATACACGTTTAATCTCGTTAACCGATCCATTCCGTGCGTTGTGTTGGGTTGACAGTGTAGGCAATGCGATTTGCCTAATAAATCATAATACGGCGGAATCGAGCCCCAGGTAACTCTCAATTCCAACGAACATGGCACGCTGTGTCAATCACCCAGCATATTGGAATACGGCCACACAGGAGCGGAAACAAGATTGCAATTATTATTTGTTGACTGACTTGATATATGGCCCCATAGATGCACATTATACATTATACATTTCCGTGTGGTGTCCGGATATAAAGAATAGCACCACCCCATATCCTCCACTGGGTGTCGTAAAAGGCGACTAATGGACCTTAAGACCCAGTGCACTGTACCAAGCACCTTGGGTCACCCGAATGGTGGCGGGTAAACAACCAACAATCGCATTCCCAAAGAGGGTTAGTGTCAGGCAGGCGGCCGACTATAAAACCATAGCCAAAACTTTAAGCAACACGTCTAGAAGACGTGTTGCGCCGACCCCAAATAATAATAATTGGGATAAGGGCAGGGGAATGATGAGATGCACATTATACAGGGCTAAGCTCCACGTATAGTTGTACCATTGATCGATCGGTTTCTAATTAAAAGGCATAGGGATGGGGATGTTGTCAACTTTTTTTTGTGTCCGTCATGTATTTGAATAAATTATATTGAACACTTATGTTTTCTTTGGCCCCGAAAACACAATTTGATGAAAGTACAGTCAAAGAAAATTAGGTGTGACGTCATTTTTTCGTATAGAATTTGCGAATGCAGCTTATCTTTGACATCTTTTATTATTCAGATAAACGCAAAACTTATACACGTGTCTTATATTTTTCAATTATCTATCTGACAGGCAAATTCATTTTTTGCTTTCGTACCCTGTTATCATCCTTATTTCAGGACAAAAATGTTTATTTTGTTTCGAAAATAAAAGCTGAATGGTGTTCAAGAATTAGAGATTCAAAAATCAAAGAAAATCGTGATTTTATCTCCTGATCTTTTGCCTCATCAGGCCTTTATGATTTTGCAGACTTAGAAAACCCTGTTTATATTATTCTAATCTTACAAAATGGATACAAAAGACATTTTGATATACGACCTAATTTAAAAACAAAGCACAGCATAATAGTTCCAAAGTTCTCGAAATTACTTCAAAAGTGGAATAATTAATGATACCTTAACTTAAATAGTCTTGGAAATTAATCTAGGTAAAGATCCGTATCAAACTTTCATTGAAGTACTACCGAAATTACTTTAAAAGTGAAACAAAAGCTCTTAAAACATTGAGCAATGATTATAATTAAAAGTTTGTTGTAACAAGTTAAAAATATTGCGTAACGAAAGAGGTTTTATTATTGCCCTTGACCTGACTCACCTCGCGGTTGTTTTAAAATTTAAATAGATAACTCGCACCTTTGGAGGATAATCGTTCATTTTTTGAATACTCTTTCGACGAAACCGACGTTCTATTGTTGTGTGCCTAGCTTACCATTGTTCTTTTTTATGTTTTTAAGAATTTTGTTACTAGCCTGTATTCAATTTTGAAATAAAATAATTTCTTTCCGTGGTTTTTTTTTATTATTTTATGCCTTTTTATTTTAAACCGCTTTGTATCTATCTTATTGCACTGTAACTACAATTTCTGATTAATTTGCCTTTTATGGTAGAATAATAAAATTACACAATCATGAAGCTTTTAGACCTGACATCATCTTTCCTAGATTAAACGATATATTTTACAATCAAGTTGCACTTGAGATTTAATTACATTACAAATCACGGGTACCTGATAGGTTACTTATAAAATCAATTAAATTAACTGCCATTAAAGGAACATAGATGTATGATGTAGCCCAAGAACAATTTATTTGTATAATTATCTAACACGACAAGAATTACAGCGGTCTACCTTGAAATGCCGACATATGAGATGCTTCTTACATACTAACTAGCTGTTGCCCGCGACTTCGTTCGCGAAAAAAAAAGGAAAAAAATTGGGATGAAAAATAGATGTTGCCCGATTCTCAGATCTACTGAAAGCATATACAAAATTTCAAGAGAATCGGTCAAGCCGTTTCGGAGGAGTATGGCAACGAAAACTGTGACACGAGAATTTTATATATTAGATATAATAATATTAATGCGAAAGTTACTCAAGTCTTTCTGTTTGTCTGTGTACTTTCTCAGCTAAATGGCTGAACGGATTGTGATAAAACATTCATCAACTTTCAGTATGATAGGACAATACAATATCAAAGTATGGGGTAAAGCTTGGATCCCACGTAAGGGCAAACAGCCTATACATTTTATCGTCGCCAAACCAATAGTCATACAACAGAAGCCGCAGTAAAAACTAGTTTATTTATATCCACTTAACTATCAATAAGGAAAACTTTAAGCACTCACAACTATGAACAATTAACTCCTTACCTCTTTACTAAACAAATATCGGTAGCAAAAGGCACAAAACATTAGTTTAATGAGAGACTGGACCTGACAGGTCTATTTTTCACTAAGACAGTTATTTCTCCTTACTGTTCAGCGTTCATAATAACCGAAACATTTGTAATTTGTACCAAACAGTCTATGCAGAGCAATTAAGTCGTGTAATTAATGGGACAGTTAAAAATAGTACACAGAAGTGTGAGCCGCAGCCAGATGAGAGACAAGTTCAAGATATTATAAGTCGGGATAGTCAAAATAAAAGTATTAAATCTTTCAACGTAGTCTTTAGAATGTGTAGACAGGGCTGTCGTCGAATTGAGGCGTTTGTTTTTGTTTCTTTGGCTAATTATTGACGGGTGTCGTTTCTTTCAACCTATTTCACACATCACACACACCATTTAATTTTAACACTATGATTGGCGCGTGGCTTTAGTTTGGTAAATTTCAGGTTGATAGGTGTCGTTAGATTCGTATTTACTGTAAGAGTGACACTAGATACCTATATCAACACAATAAAAAGAAACAATTGTTAAATTATCGATTCTTATCCAGTAGCATAGGAATTAGTCATGATTAGTTCAGAGAAGGGGTAGTAGTAAGTTTGCTACTATCACTTTTAGACATTGCCTTTTATAAACGAACAACTCTACTTCCTATATTATTATGAATAAACCAGTATAATAAGGAAGATCATGTTTACCCGTGGGTGTATCATCCATCAATGAAGGCTCTTACCTATTACTTTAGTATTATTACGTTTCCTCATACATATTACATTTATAGCTTTCAATACATCAGTATTTCGTTAAGACTCATCAAAACTGCCCCAAATTGCGATCTATTCTTGTACCCATCCATCTAAACCAAACGTTTTCATCTATTTTGAGGCGAGGTAGTCAATCAAAGAGTAATTACAAAACATCGCCGATTCTTAAAATAAAACATATGTGACTTAGACGATACGAGAAATATCATACTGATACAATACATTACGTAGTTTCGCCGCTGTGCTAAAAAAAGTGTTCTATCATTAACAGCAATGTATGGCTACTAGGTAATAATTCTCGCATTATCTAAATGCCTTTAACTTGGTTCATATTTAGTGGTGGTCGCGTCGCCGCCCGTCAGTGTACACGGCTGAGTGACGTGTGTCACCAGCCGACTCACTTGCTTCACACCTAATCTACGAACATCAGAAACATTGGCGACTACTGTAAAGTAACATTTTTTTTTTCTTGACACTTTAATGTCGTGTAGCGTTTTGTGACGCTAGTTTTAGAACTGGAGATTTAAAAGAGCATGAAGTTTGGCTTTGAAACTACATTAACTATACATATTATTTTAATCCACGATAAGGTTTGATGGGCGAATTTAGAGGACACCTTTGCCTAGCTGAGCACTGCAGATTTTAAAAAAAAATATGTAACCTTTTTTCTAAGGAGAGTCGATATTTCATTCATGAAATAATTGTAACTTATTACACGTTTTATACACGTTTATAGCTCGTAAGAAAGCCTTGAAAAAAAAGCGATAAATCTGTAATTACTTTAATGACAAGTGACTAGAACAATGAGAAGTCCTTATCTAGATCGTAACGTAAAATCAACGGCGTGGAATAAACATGCAAGAATTAAGCCCAAACGAATATAAATAGGTTCCAAGCTGCCATAGGACCATTGTAGTTAACATTATGTTTAAACACAATTAAATCGCATACAGTATAAAGACGTTAACTGAGTAAGTCATCGAAGTTGAAAGATTCCCTACGTTTGCTGTTTGATCATAAGCAACAGCTCGCAAATTAGTCAACTGCGCTTAGATTCTAAGTATGACAAATGCCAACAATTAATCAGAGCTGCAAACCTATTAAATTAACGATATATTTTAATAGTACCGTCAGTGGGCCATCAGCGGAGCATCAACGAAACGCGTCGACGCGCCCGAGATATTACCGGTGCGTTCCAAGCGCGTTCACCTGCGATCGAGGTGAAGGTCACTCGCGTCATGAACAGAACGCGCCCGAACGCAAATGTCAATGTAAATATTGTAGGTATTCCCGCCAAGCCGGCCATCTTGAATTTCGGCTTGACCGGTTTTGGGATGAGACCCAGAGTTAAATAGCGTCGGAATGTCGACTTTACTGGATTTCTTTACGCGTCGAAGATTTGTTTTGATTGCTAAACGCTACCATTGTATGTTTTAGTTTCAGTACTACAACATAAAACATTTTCGGCGTTCTTTAGCTATTTCGGTATTATGGAATTAAAACAATATTAGAGTTTATTATTTGGAGTTATTTTTAGTTTTATGTAAACCAAAACAACACAGAACACGTGGACGATAACATGGTAAGCGGCCGGGGGCAAACATTGTAAAACAAATTTGAAGGTCGCGTGAGCGAATCTCGAGTAAAACCGAGTTATGATAATTAGATTTTATAAATAAATCTGTTTTAGTCAACCGCGTAAATTGTGTGTTTAACACGCAAACTAATTTCGATTTGTTGCACATAAATTACTTGGAACAAGCTCGCAATTTTACTAGTTTACGTAGAACAAATTCGCTCGTAAATAAATATCCAATTTAATATTAAACGTGTATTGTTGGTTTATAAAATAAGCTACATACGATGCTAATCGAATACGGAACTATAATTTAAAATAACATACGCTTACGTGCAACCGCGTCGATTCACGAACCGGTTGAACAGGATTCAAAGTGGTATTTTAAACTTAAATCCCCTACCGCCCTCTGGAGCAGAACAAAGGTACCAATTAAGCTTCATAATCGCTGGCACCCTTATAATTAATACTACAGAAATTAAAACTCCTGCAAACGTATAGTACAGTACAGACTATACAAAAAATACACAATCGTAGCTTTGTGCTCTACCGAACATTAATTAAGAAGAAAAGAATTTCATAAGAAGAAGTCTTATAAGTACCAGCAGGTGCTATCTTAAAAAGAACTCTATGTGGTTTTGGGTAGAGTTTAAATTAGTATTATTAAATCAGTAGGGCAATATTGAACAAGTAAAGATGAATTTATGAATGTCGTGGTTATACATATAACTCGGATTTCGCAATTAAAAGAAGGCGTACTTTATGAAAGTTTGAGGTCTCAACAAAACTGTTTTGGGGGTTTCTTTACACGTATCAAATATACAATACACATACACACACACATACACACACTTTACAATACACATTCTCAGAATATTGAAAAGAACTCGAATACAGCGTTTAGTGCATTGCTTGACATTTTATCTTATAAAAAAAACCTTCTTACAATTTTAAGTAGTGTATTTATTTAGCTTGTGAGTGATTAACCCAGTTTTTGTTATATAAAAATCTTCCGACTTTTTTTTATTTAGTGCAATTTTTTTTCAATCTTTATACCTCCATTACTACCCAGAAAACCAACAAACACTAAAAAGTCAAACAAAACACATATAAAAGGTGTCATTAATTGAAGGAGCATATAAGATAGTTTAGTATGAATGTAGTTTGATAGCGTCGGAGTGGGACAGCGACGAGTTACTAACGAGGGGAAAAGTGCCTATTTCCGAGGCGTAATGACGTCGTGTTAGCCTCTAGCCTAGCCAAACACCGAGCTTGAAAAGCCTAGATAATATTTAGACAACCTCCATACAATGCTTCAATGTAAATGGGCATTTTACACGGAATAGGTATGTCTAGGATTACTGTTATTGCTTTGACAAGTACGTGTATGATCAGCGACTAAAGTCGATGAAATGTATTTACGAAGTGGTAAAAATGTTTACGAACATCTATAGTTGTACTTAAAAAATAGTATGTAGTCATCATCAGTGGCCACTAACATATATGGTAGATGATTGAAACAGCAGCCGTATGTAGAGTACATTTGAGTTTACGGCTTTTTGGTATCAAGCAAGTTTAACGTAGAGTTAAGGGACAATGTTTTTTTTTTTCACTAATAAGTTGTGCTGGATTATATTCAAGAGCCGTATAAATCGTATGGTGTTAATAGACTTATGCTTCTAACTGTACTTATTCAGACATATTTTCGTAACGCTCCAACTTTGACAGAGGCTCTATCACCTGTATGTCAATTCAATAAGGTCGACTTTCGTTTGACTATCCTCATTGATGCGCGGTCGATTATATTCGATGCCCCCCTTATCATTCGCTTCTGATCTAAACCTTATTTACAATAACCGTAAGAAATGTTTTGAATAGAGTTTTACTAAGGCTTTTAAGAAGGTTACTTTTCAGAAGTTAATTATCACTACATAGTATAAAACAAAGTCGCTTTTTCTGTCATGTGTGTTGTATGTCCCTATGAACGCTCAAATCTTTAAAACTACGCAACGGATTTTGATGCGGTTTTTTTTAATAGATAGAGTAACTCATGAGGAAGGTTTTTATGTATAATATCATCCATTAAATAGTAGAAAAATACTGTTATTTTTGAGGTTTCTAATGTGATGTCGCAAATAATTACATTTTTTCCGCTTACATTGCAAACGCAGGCTGAATCCTACGAGATTTATCAAAATAATGTACTAAGTATTGTACACAATGAAAAGGTCTACAGAAAACTCCGCGATGGTATATGTCTATCTCTTATGGATATCCCACAATAACATTTTTTTGTCATTTACTTTTTACGACAAATAATGACTAATATTCGAAGCGATTTTAACCAATACAGCATTAATCCTTATCCAATTAAATACCTTAAATACATTGTTGATTTAATATAGATCTATTTGGCCTTTTACAGCATCTGATTTAAATCAATATTTTTGAAGATGTACAGATTTAAAAATTGCGGAACGTAGCGTTTACGGCGACGCGGCGCGGCGGCAGCGTGCCTATAAATAGCGCGTCGGAGGTAAATGTAAAAAAAGTAAATGTAAAAAAAAGTAAAAATGTAAAAAAAAGTAAAAATGTTAAAAAATTGTAAAAAAAAAGTAAAAATGTAAAAAAAAGTGAAAATATTGTGTATAAAAGATATTCCAAAGATAAGGAAAGGGGAATTGTTTTAAGTACTCCAAAAACGCGTGCGGGCTACGGGCAGTAAATGAATAAATCAAATCTACTGGATTGATTTTATCATTTTTTCAGTGAGTTACATATTTTAAACCCGTGCAAAGCCGGAGCGGGCCGCTATGTTTTTTATAAACAACGTTCACAGTTTTTCTGTAGCGTATTTAGCATATCAGCATTGCACCCGTGCGAAGCCGGGGCGGGTCGCTAGTCCGATATAAAAGGTAGTCAACCTGGCAGATAAAAAGGCTTTTCTTTTTGATAATATATACAAAGGTCTCTTTGAGATACTTCCTAGAAAATAAACTGTTTGATTACATGTCTTTTTGAGAGTATTTATGAATGAAGGGAAAATAAACAAAGAAGGTTATAAGTAGGATAAGATACTACATATACGAGGCAACGTAAGTCTCCGATATCTAACTTTAGCCTCCAACAACGCTTTCCTATGTAGATAGCTCGTGGCAAATCTTCCATAATACGGCAGTGTTCGGTTGTAGACCAAAATGTACAAGTATCGAAAACTTACTGCCTCGAAGAATCTTACGTGTCAAAAACCTGTATAAATTTAAATTAGTATTTTTAATTGTTTGCGTAGTTAAGTAAATTAAAAATCAACACTCCATTTAAACATAGAAAAAGTTTTGACTGATCTAAATTCAGGAAAATAATGAAACGTGGCAGAGGAAACAAACATTCGGGGAACAACGAATTGGTCGGACCCTTGTCTGGTGTCGTGAGATTTATTTAAAAAGTTAGTGAACCGTAGCGTGTTTTTTAATCTGCATCTATCGAGTGTATCCCCGAATAACAAATTACATTGGTAACAGTTAGGTGTGTCTTATAAAATAAATTATATGCCCATTTCGGTGTACCCTGTAAAATCTGACCAAAAAAAAAACAATTTGATGTTTGTTACATTTACTACATCCTGTATTAGTACAGACAGATAATGGCATAGTGCTCAACTTGGCGATAATACTCCCATGCCCCTAGACATAGTATTCGTTACGTACTTAGCCAGTATTCATGTAAATCGACTCACACATGAAAATATTGACGACTAGAACACACGTTAGGGTCATGAACATTTTCTATTCATAAATCAAGGGCATTGCGACAAAAGTCGTGTATTCGGCCTCCAAATACTAAACAAAAAAACTGAATATTAATTACTATACGTGCTGTTTATTTTAAAGATGTCCTCTTACTGATAGTTCAAGGTGTAAGTCAAAAAGCCTTTAAATTAAGTAGATGTTTTAATGACGAATGTACGTCCGAATTCTGCTTAAAGCACTTTATTAAGTGTTGCAAGACTTGACTACAATTTAAATCTTTAAGTGTCAAGAATCAATCATAGAAGAAAGAAGTACGAAAAAGGTCATTCCACTTAAAATATTGATGGAAATAATAGGAGCCAAGTGAAGTGCTTAAAGTAATTTTGCAATGTTCTTAAGTTGAAAACATACAGTCCATTGATCTATCTTGCAGCTTTGCAGCGGTTGCGAAGATTTGTACTAACAATGTTGCAAGTCATGATGCAAACTGCAAACTTAGCGCTCAAGCGGCTGCATTGTCGTTTATCAATTCTCAGAAGGCACATTATTAAAAATATAATCACGTACGCACATTAACCCTAGTGTGAGACAGACGTATGGGTAAGAGTGAGAGGTAAGTGTCGCTCGTTCAGGTGTGCTTTTGATAGGAACGTTACTTGATTGAAATCGGTAGACTTTTCTAGGAGATATAGTAGGCTTCGTACTTCTTCGTAAGATCATAGATGACGTCAAAAGAACCAGTCAGGCCTGTCCGTGCTGTGATGTCAGTATTGGTATTAGTTTGTCAACTTTTGATTGTAGCTAAATGAAATTGAAAGCGAGCTATAAATACTAAACTTCGTAAAATAATCTGTTTGCTCTTGAAAGTTCTAAAAATCTTTGAAAAATAGTGTAACCCATATACCGAGACAGTTTAACCGAGAAGATTTTATAGCCGTCTGTCGTTTCTTTACACCTTAAAGTAGAAAAAGACAGCATAACATTTAACGTCGTCTTAAAACTGATTGAAGTTTCAGTATTTTCTCATTAGATATTAAGCTGAAAAGATTTGATCTTAGCCTAAAGGCCGAGGATCGATTTTTTTCCATTTGAATTAGGTATAAATATTTGTTGATATAAAACTTCAGCAACCATTCAGTAAAGGCAAACAGTCCATGCGTTTAAACTAGTAAATATATTAAGTACTAGCTGTGCCCGCGACTTCGTTCGCGTGGTTGTCGAAACAAAACAACGTCGTTTAGATAAGAGTAGGCTAAATACCTTGGCGTGAAAATAGATGACGAACTAAGAATATTATTAAGTAAAAAATGTACTACCTAAGCTTTAAAGTTCCTATTATTACTTTAGGTACAGAATTTGACCCCTAGTATAGATTGGATCACAGTTTAAAATATAATACTGATGCAATCCACCTTGTTAGAAACAGGAGCTGCCCGAAACAAATAAATATTTTTACAGAGGTCATTAAATGCAGGAAAATCTTAACACCGCGATTCAGAAATATGACGTCATCGTGACTGCGCCATCTAGTATATCATAACGGCAGTTTGTGGTGGTAACTATTATTGACTATTATAGTATTTATGTTAGCCCTAGTTATTATTGACTATTATAGTATTTATGTTAGTGGTAACTATTATAGTATTTATGTTAGCCCGACCTTCGGCAATAATATAATGGTGTCAAATCTTAACACCGCGATTCAGAAAACGACGAAATTTGCACAACGCCATCTATCGGATTTAGAATTTATCTATCAACATTAGTTCTATTTTTTGTCATAAGATGTCGTTGCAAGTACTACACTGAATTGCGTAACGTAATTATTTTACTTCTTGAATTCCCTTAATTAATCATATCTTTTGGTAGAGAGAACCGATTTTGATCAAACAAAGACTAAGTTATACCTCAAGTTGCGTATAATTTTTGTGTATAAACATTGTCTGCATTGAGTTCGTAGATTTTACGTGATGCGGGAGGGACTTTTACCTCTCCTCCCTCCCCCCCTGTATCGGTTTCCGGGATGAAAAGTAGATATGATCCTTCCTCGGAGTAGGTACTATAACCATACCAAGTTTCATCAAAATCCGTTCAGTAGTTTTTGCGTGATTCGCGTTCAAGATACAGACAGACAGACAGACAGACAGACAAAAAAATTTTTAATTGCATTTTATACTTCAGTATCGATAATAAAACGCCCCCCATTCATTTTTTTTTAAATATCTTCAATGTACAGAATTTGACCCCGACCATTTTTATTATAGTATAGATAAATAAATGCTAATTGCTTGAACTTTAGCCGTCGGTGAGTACATAGCAAATTAACATATGTTACGTCAATGTTAATAGTATGCAAGTGACTTGATTGATAATAATGTGTTTATGTTTACTCGCGTTATCTTTCCACTTCCTAAACACATTTTTTTAACAGATTATCCTAACAAAAAAAATCCGGATCGAAAAAGTCGCAAGGTTACTTGATAAAATCCGAAAACTGAAAACAATGTGTTTATAAGTATTTTTCTTTTCTGAAATGTTTTGTTTTTGTTCATATTTTTGCATATTTTTATTTTTTTTACTTGATTTTTTAAAGCATAACCCTTGGTTGAACAAGGCATGATCTAGCGTACCTACACAAAAATCTCATTTGAGAGAAGACAGACCACTTTTAGAAGGTTAAAAAAATCGAGTATTCTAATTCTCTATTCTAAATATACGGTGTGAAAGTACATCTCAGAGCATAGAGTATCGAAAGAAAACATCGCAGACAAGCGATCCAAGTTTATTGGAATGTTTCGAAGACTTCAGGGTCCTTGACCCGTAAACTTTCTCTAACTTCGGTCACCAAGTACGGAATAATAAATATGGATAAACTTTTCTTTTTGTTACCTCTTAAATCGAAGCTTGGACACTTGGGTTTTATTAGGCCAGGATATACATATGGTTACGAATCGTAAGCATTTGTGTATGTTATAGTCATAATAAAATTTATAATTTTAAAGTGACTTCTTACTATTATGTAGAAGACTCTATTTTCTACTTAGAACAAAATTATGAAATATTAGTTAACGATGTACCTAAATTAAGACGCATTTTAGTGTAAGTATAAATAGTAGTTGTATATTAATTGTGACTATAATAAAAGTTAGATAAAACTACTACACCAAAATGCTAGGCTTGTGTTCCTTGGGTCATTAGTATTTAACTTTTTGTAAGTTTGCAGTAAGAACTGTTATAAAAAAGTCCTTAAAGAATTAGTAAAATTTTATAACAGCATAGGATGTAGTAAAATAAAAGAGCATCGTGTTTTGTGGTCCACAGCTATCCCGTAAACCTGTGTTGGGTTTCGTATTGTAGTCATATTTCAACGGCGTAAAGCAATAAATCGAAATAATGCCCGTTGTGAAGAAGATCGTAGCAATATCGAATGAATAAAGGAGAGTTGATTTTTTGCGACTAACCTAAAAGGTTATCTTAAGTACGGAATCCCACAAACATTATCGTGAAGGCACGGACCCTTCCCTTAAGGTGAGCACTTTTATATGCCCATCAAACCTTACGAGTGCAATAAAACACGATTGTTTTCCATTAACATCGACGTCCACTTGCCTACAAACTAAAAAAATGTACAAACCATTTATTTAGGATCTGTTATGTTATTAAACTATCGTCGTTCACTCCCCGTAATCGAAAATCAATGGATCGAGCGAAACAGATAGGTGTGACTAATAAATTCCGAACTACCGAATTTAATATAACGTTGAGGACGGTCCGGGAAGGAATTGCATCATGACACTTTTCTATTACAATGTCTAAAGGAAGGCTTAAGGTATCTGAAAAAGACGAAAACTTGCAACGCGTGACAGCGAAAAATGTCAAAGGAACCGAAGCTTATAATACATAGGTACATTAAGTACGGTCCAGATGAGGGTGTTCACTGAAGAAAATAAATTTTATTTACATTTAAAAAGCGTAGCGGAATCTTTGTCAATTCACTCCCGTCCATCGGTAGGGTCGAGCGAACAAATAAAATGAGATCACAGCAGAGCCCTGCTAGCGACAACAATGAACTGGGAAAGATCTGCTTTGCTTTAATTAAAAGTAAATTGTTCGTACAAGCATTAAGCATTTAGATGAGAGCTGTGAACAACTGTAATTACAGTTGTCATAGCACCCGATAACACCAAAGGAGAATGGATGTTTCTAGTTGAATTCCAGTACAGTAGGCCACAATATCTGATCTGTAAGCAGTATATTCATGCATTTACGTTGAGATTACAATCGTAGTCAGCGTCTTCATGTGAATTAGTAAGAATTGTTTGTCCTCAATGAGTTGTTCCTTTAGGCAGTGAGTCACACATGCTAACGAAACCTCTCGTACAAAACAATGTTTAGTGTTACTCAAAAGTTTTCCATAATCGTTTTTACATATTCATCGCGATGTCAGGGTGCGTTTGAGACGAGATGTCTGTACGAATTTGAATAACAAATGGCTGACATCTGCATGTTTCTAGCGGGGATTTCCTCTGCCGCCCTCAAATCCTGATTCAGGGAAACAATACTGGTCCCTTATGAAACCTGACAAGAGGTCATAACTCGGGCTTAAGGCATTTATCATGCTGAGAAACAAATAATAAAGTCGTTGGGTGTGTTTGTCTTGCGACACGAAATGATGTCAGCATTAACGAAACTCCGACTTGTTATATTCTGTAATACAAAATAATAATAGGTGCATTAGTACGTATACCATCGCGTGTAAAAAGTTACTCGTGACACAGAGGCCAGCCAATCAAGGCTACATTACTACTGACAGATAAACACAATGAAATCACTTATTTTCAAACAAAGTAAAAGGAAATACATCTTTATATGGCATTGAGGATTTAATTTGTTAATGCATTAACTTTGTTCGTCAAATTGTCGGGAGGTCATCGGACTGTACCAATAAATACTCGGGTCTTACGTCACCGGCTGGCAGACATACGCCTCTTGAATAACAACGATAGATCCACTACCCAGAACACAATAATTAAATTTTCCACACGCGCTGCACCACACGTCAAAACGAAACTACTTAATTCAGAAGCCTCCCAAACGCCTCAGTGTCTTTAATAAATTAATATTACGAAAGAAATATTCAGTAGTTTTGGTCCCATCCCAACCATATTTTACTAGAAAGGTATCGAAGAGCAGGGAAACAGGGATCCGCAATTCTCCAGACGACGATTAATTTCCAGGTTGCCGTAGCAGTCAGTTATAACCGGGCCGCAAGAAAACCACTAGCGGAACAAAATGAGAGATATTACCCGATTTTAGGAATCATTCTTCATACAAATTGCGTTTGAATATCAGAGGCTCGTTAGATAGTTTCCACGGCAGGTTGAAATTTCTTTCCACTTTTACGTTCGTCAAGATTTCTTGTGTGGTTTGAAAGGCACGAGTTATGTCGTAAGAGACCTCCGCCGCCATTTTGCAACATTACGACTGTGATGAGACGGCAAATTGCTCATTTGTCTACCGCGACACTTGCAAAAGCAGTTCTGAGATTGTGTACCTTACGTACCATGAGGTACCTAGGTACGTTGTGCGATTTGCAACCTCATGATATCATTATATTTGCAGTTACAAAAAGTTAAATAAATCATTTGAGGATAAACAAAAAAATGCTTTTTTGAAAAACCATGCAAGCGAAACTAGACGTAATTGCAATGCCATATCGCACTTACAGTAGCGTATTTACATTACCACTTACGACTATATTATGTCTTCACCGTATACATTACCGTCATAATGTATAATAACATTCTAAATATAATACTACCAGCTTTTTACCAGGTCGGCAACCTCGTAAAATTACGAATGTAGGAATAATGAAATTCAACCAAGTAGGTTGTCATCCGGGCTAAAAATCCCGACACTTAAAGATGCCTTTTGAGTACCAGGGGTTTTAGCCATCTTATCCACGTGGAGAGCAGTGACGTCACAATACCCCGGGGCGCTCGTCCTGAAAAACGTTAATTGCACGACACCGACCGTGGTGAGGTGCCCGCCTCTATCTCGCATTGCAACCAACATTCCAACCCAACAGACAAGGCAAAATGAACCTTAAACCAAAACACATAAACCATAAATTGAGGTAACCTATAAAAGTATTTAATATACTTTAAAGTGAACTTCACTTAGCACCTGAAGGCATTAACGATTTAAAAATAAGAAATAAATAGTGAAAAATTTTGCTGGAAAAATATGGTTAAGAATGGGCCGAGATCAAGACTCAAGTGTTCTCCAAGGCGCGTAGAGTAAGTGCCTATTAAAACGGCTCGGATATTTCATGGTTAAGAAAATTTAAACAATGATACTGTGGCATAAATTTTAGCTTAGATTAACTGAACGATGAAATTGTGTCTCGTGGTAGGAACGCGACGAAAAAGGTCGAATTTTGAACATTGTTCTTCAAACAAATTATGATGATTTTCACCTCAATACGAATATCTTTTCGATAGCATTTGTGCCGGAGATTACGTACATTATATCCGAAATTGAGATGGGTTTCCGTGTATTTTTGATCTAGGTCAAAATACCACAGCATCAACAAACAAACGGGTTAATGCTCAAAACTCTTGAGTATAACTTTTTGTGTCCGCCGGAAATAATGAAGAAATGAAACAAAGAAAAAAATAATGACGATGAACTCTAACAAAAGAATCGGTGAGTAAACTGTAGAAAAAGACAGGAATGAAAACCAACCTTATGTAGGTTAGTTGTCTCCGTTCGAAAACTTTAAAAGACATAATGGAATGAAAAAATACCGAGCAAAACGAAACGGGGAACATAGGAAGCGACGTAAGTTGGAAAGTCAGGAACAAAGTTAGTTTATTTGTAGATCAAGTAAACCATTAAAAAGTTCATAATTCCTTTTATTTATTTATTAAACCTGCTATCGATCTGTTGTTTACGTGGATTTTAGTCGTTTATAAAAGTGATTTTATATTTAGGTAGACAATCTTACGGGTAACCTTCGGCTTAAAATGAGTAACATAGAAACTTCTTCTATTTTCTTCGACTTGAGTGAATAACTAATAGTAAACTACACAAATACTAATTTCGTGTTAACTTCAAACATAAATAGAACAAATAATGAAAGCGTAATAATTCCCAGCAACAGTTAAGATTAAGATAATTATCCAGATGTTAAACATAGGCGTAAGTTAATATCCCTACAAGATATTACCGCTATCAACAAATAAATAACATATAAAACGTTCGGAATACGCGTCGAAGAAAATCCTTAGAACAACAATCAAGTGAAATAGGACCTAAATACAATTAGGGATAGGAATCATTGTCGCCCAAGCGTGTAACCAATAAAGGGAACGAACGACGCAACAGATCCCCACGAATATGTTCGCAGGCTCACTCCGAGTTACTAACACTCGCAATTCATTTTGTGAACTGAATATATTATACCCTGATAAAAGATAAAGCACCTTTCGCCCTCAGCGTAAGGGTGAATATCAAAGTGAACTGAAGTCGTAGAAATAAGCGAGAATTTTCAGCTTCGTTTCAAACGATTTTCGCCTTTACTAGAAAATAAATTGCGTTCAGATTTCAATGGACTGATAACATTTTTACAAATCCCAAATCGCGATCATATGGCAAGGCAGACGATAAATATGTTCGGTGTATTGAAATCATACACCGTCATAAGAAATCGTAAATTGATCGCGAAGAAGTTAAGTAACTTTATTTGTTAAACTTGTATCAGTATCTAATACGCTTTTAGGGTCTTTTTGAACTTGGCACATAAATGTAACGTATACATGTATTTATTGAGAGTTAGTAAGATATGTCTTTTTCCTGTAAATTCAAATCAATCCTGCTGTGTCTGGAAGCATATCAAACTTTGCGTGTTCTAATTATTTTAATTACAGATCTTTATACAAAATGATTTAACAATTCAATGCGTTATTTACTGGTATTCCTGTCCCTAGTTCTATAACCCATGAACAAATTGCATCATATTTCACTACTGGTATAAAAAAAAACCTTTACTTTTCCAAGAAGACTAACCTGGAAAATTTTATAGTAATAAAGTTTAGATTAAACCCACGTAGATCCATTGACGAACATGTAAAATGGAACAGTAGTAAAATTTCCACAAGACATAATAAAGATAAAGGAATTCTTTCGGTGACCAGCAATACGTATTTTATGTACCTATAACCATTACAGCAAAATTGATTTCAATTTTATGGTTTCTGCTCCCCTGAATCCAATCATTGTTATCGCTTTTGTATGCTGTTAAAATATAATGAGTATGTACGCAATTTAGATTGTGGTCTAAATATCTATTTAATTCTATAGATGTTAGTCTTTGTGTATCTATAAGCTAATTGGAAACAGCCTTCACTCAAAAATAATTTACTGAAAAATAGAGCTACTCTTACGTAGGATTTAATTAAATCATCAAACAGAAAATCATTGTCCTTATTATAAAAAAAAAGAATCTAAACTTCCCATTCAACTCTCGAATAAATCCAAACAAAATTCCTCCACATCTTCATAACATAAATCCAAACATCTTAGAACAAAATCGTTTAGCACGAGACAAGACAATAAGTATGTAAAGCAATGTACGTAATATCAATCTGTAGCAGTAACACGTTCGCGCAGGCTGACGCACTGGCTCGGGCCTCACTCATGGATCCTTGCCAGACTCTAAGACCTACCTACCGTAGAACTTGACATCGACCTTTAATGACCACAAATAGCTTGGGATCAAGGGTTGAGACTTGTCTTGGACGAAAATTAAATCGTTTACAATACGTAAGTGGAATTAGAAGTAGAAGTTTGAGTATATGGATTGACTTAGGAGGATTTTGCTGGGTTGGAAAGTACAAAGGAAGAAAAACGTAGAGAAATTTCTTTTGTAAGATAAGTTTAACTTTACTCTTAAAATAAAACAAATTTAAAAAAAATCAATGCAAAATATGTTCGCCAAATATATTTGTCTCCATTATTTTAATAGTTACTGACAGCCATTAAGGAACTTCACCTTAAGTAAAAGTAGACTGTCAAAAAAATATGATAAGTCTTAAAAATGTCGCTTTTGTTGGTAAACACAAACGGCCTTGCCCATGGATCGATGGGCGCCGTGAATGACTGGGGCATTCAAGCGGGAACGGCTAATACCAAAGTGAAAGGTAACCAATGTTTTGACGAAGAAGGTTGTGATACTGTAGGCAAATATGGTGTGAGTGTGATTATATCACGCAAAAAGTGTATGAAAAAAGGAATTAAAGCATATTGCAAAAAGGTTGAACACGTTATGGAAGAAAATATTAGTCTGTAAAGAGTTAGAAGAAAGCTATTAAAACATGTCCAATCATAAGAAAACTAAAGATAAGTAAAAGTAGTCAAGAACTCGGAACCCGTTCACTTGGGATCTCTTTCAACGATCAAAAATACTTTAGCTATAGGATAGAAGTAAATAAAAGTCTGGAGATATGGAGTTAACTAAGTTGATGATAGAATCGATCATATGGCGGCGGTGCCTGCCGCACACCCCTGGGGCATACGTCTCTAACAGATAAGGATGCCACTTTAGTTCCTATCTCACTTCTAGTGTTTTCTTCTCTTTCCTTATACCTTGGACTAGGTACCTTATAAAAACAAAACAGAATCACTGACGAATCGTGACACGGTGACACAAATACCAACAAATTCGTACACATGCTTCATTTGTTTTACAAATCGTTACATACTCAATGGGTCGGTGATACTCACTACAAAATTCTGAGAATAATGTTACTTTGCTTCGAAAATATGACAAGTGACAACCCTGAAAACAGATTCCAGCTACATTAGATACATTCACGATAGTCTGGAAATTCTTGTCATACATCATGATACTAGATAAAACAGTTTGAGAGTACAGGTACGTATTTTGAAGTTCCATGAATTTATAATACCTTACGCAAGTATTCGTAGTACTGAGAACTATTGTAGTAAGTAAAATACTTATTGAATCATTTGAAGTAGTCAGATGAAGTACCTTTACACTTTTTACATGACAAAAGTTTTTGAGCAATTCAATTCAACTTTTTTATTAAATAAAATGGGTTAACAAAAGTTGTTACAAGCCGACATTTCATATTAAATTTTACGATGTTCTTCAATGACTCGTTTACATAATCTATCGCTTAAGAATTGTAAGCCTTTACTGAACATAAACATTAAAATGTAAAATTGCTTAAATCCAACGGTTAACCTATTTCAGCCTATTTTCAGGTTTGTTAATGGAATTTTAAGACCATTAACAGACAGGACATTGCTGTCTAGCCTCTGGCCATAATTTCTTATAGCCGGCGTTGAAATGGAATCGTTCAAGACCAAAGGATTAACCTGCAGGCAAGAATAGAATTACTGATGATGACTAATAAATTACAACTGATGAAAAATACTTAACTAGTTTTCATTCCTTACTCTGCCCGAGTGAATGTCAAACACCTCACAAAGTATTTGATAATCTTCCGTGATAATCAAAACTTTTGATTTCTTGCTATTTTATTATTTCTTCAATGACAAACTTACAAAGACACTTGGGAATTATTGTCTTTTTTGTATTATCCTTAGCTCACATATCCATGTATGCACAAGTATTAGGTTATAATTTATATATAATTATAACTGTGTATACTGAAGGGGTATGTAGAGTTGTAGCGTATCCCCGCCCGCCGGCCATATGTTATAACCATGGTGGTAATATATTTACACCCTTGTTCGGCTACGGCGACAACTTCATAACTTGTGGTGGGTCTCTACAGATTTAGCACGAAATATTGAAAATTTAGAGAATATTTTCCAGTGTTTTCAGGCCTTTATTATACTCCAAATTGACGTAACATGGTAGAGGGTCAGCACCTTTGTAGTAACTTTGATATTATTAACAAAAATTGGGAAGCAATAAAATTGATTCCGAAATCTGGATTGAAGATGTATGCCTTACGGTGCAATATACTTAAGTCGATGTTGTAAACTTTTTGCTTCTCGTTTTTTCTGTAACCAGCTAAATGAAAACGTTAATCAGATTATATGTGACAGGGTAATGGAGAAACGGTAATTGTTTTATTGAGCATAAAAAATCCG
This sequence comes from Chrysodeixis includens, assembly GCA_941860345.1. Taxonomy (NCBI): domain Eukaryota; kingdom Metazoa; phylum Arthropoda; class Insecta; order Lepidoptera; family Noctuidae; genus Chrysodeixis; species Chrysodeixis includens. The sequence continues at coordinate 10,362,417 of OW796098.1, read as the reverse complement.
TGAGTCACAGAAGAAAATCGGTGTGAGTGCCAAACCGCAGTTGAAATCACAGTTCCCGAACAATAGTGAGTTAAAAGCGAATAAATCACTCTGACTGACTGGTTGCCAGCCCATCACCTCGTTCCTAATATAGCACAAGCAGACTAATACCAAAACATTGTATATTTTATGTATCCCACGAATATAATAAACGCGTAAGATTGTAAGTATGGATGGATGTTTGATACTCTTTCACGCTCAAAAAGCTAGATCAATTTCGGTGACATGTGGTATAAAGCTAGCCGACTTTATGGATTAACATAATTATAGTTACTTTTAACCAACTGCTTCATAGAAGGTACATTTATGCAGCTATAATCGACATTTGTGCGGATAAAGTCGCGGGCAACAGCTAATATTTTACTATTTTACGACTCATAACAGTAGAATCTTAAAATACAAGATTCAGTAGACTATGCTCTATAGTCGTTAAAACAACTGAAGTGAAGATCTAAGTAGTTAAAGATATAAATATCGATAACATACGGAACCTATTTTTGGAATTCGCCTACAGGGCTAAGGGTATTTTAGGACTCACACGGTTTTCATTACCCTAGATACCTTTTGAAGCTCAAAATAGGGAACCGTTTCGCTAGGACATCCTACGTAACATACACCTACAAAAAACCGGAATTTGTAAGTAACAATAATATAACAAGTCCTATCTTCCTCACATTCATACACCTAATAACACACAGCAAGAAGATCCACCGAATCTCAATAAACAACAAACATGTGTTCCGAGATATCTCGAAACAAAAACAAAAAAGAAACGAGATCCGAGAGAAAAAAAAGCACCTAAATCCCATTCGTCGCACCTCACAGATGTAAGAGAAACGTACGGTCAGCAAAGGCAGGGCAGCAAACAGCACATAATCAAATTTAAAATGAGCTGTTGTGACAATATAGGCTTGACTAGTGTAGTTAAAACGTACTTGTGACATTTTCATTTATACTAAATACCAAATCTTACAGTTTGCAAATCACATTGTGTTGCTAACCGTACAGAGCAAAGGTAAAAGAAATAATTGAAGGACATTTAGTAGTCGGTGGCCGGCCAGGGCGTCAGGGTCATTCTCTTTGATTGCCATCTCAAGGGTTTTTATTTACAGAACAGGAGCCAAGGGGCCCTAAAGGACGTCACACTAACATTCTGTATTAGCTTCCTTTAGGACCATTTGTATGTATATGTGCTTCTTGTAGGGTTATTGTAGCCATTCAATTCACACGTGTTTCAACTTTAATTGGTGTTCAATTATCCTGTGATACGTTTAAACTTAGTTTGCTTACTGTTTTAAATTTTGTGACTACTTTGGTAATCTACTCAGCTATAGACAGATTTTAGTAAAAAGGTACAATATTGACTCCGATACACAAAAGGTTACCTAGTACGGAACAGATATTAGATCGTGTTTACATTTTGTAATCATTTGCATGAAGCTAGCCATTTTTAGGGCACGCCTAGATTTTGACGGGCCTAAATAACATTCTCATGACTCGACCCGTCGGTGAGATAACGTATACTATGATCTAATACTTCGAAATTAGAAGTCAAATCATCGTTTGTAAAGCGTCCATAATAGCCACATTTGTACGTCATGCATGCGCGTGCACAGCAATCACGACCGCTTACTTACACGGCGCTTCTGACCAGTTTACAATAAAACGTATTTAAATTAATTCACGATTTAAATCGGGAACGTGGATAGAACAATTGATATTGAATTTCAACATATTTGATCGATATACGACATAAACGTATTCAGTTACATATCAATTAGGAATTCCCCACTTGAATTTCTAAGCCGAAGAAATGAATCTAAAGAGCAAGAAATTTGACAAAACAAGTCCATACATAAGGCAGGTAAATGATATAGTTGGCAAGGGCTTCCCCGAACATGTCATCAAAATTCTGTGTCAAGAGCACTCATATCGCCCTTCACACATTCCATTCATTCTTTTCGCCTCTCCCTGCCCGTAAGCCACACTTCGTCACATTCACACTACCTTTTCGTACGAACATATTTAAGGAAGAAGAAAATATCAACGCGATACGAAAGAGTTCTCTGCATCCATTATAGATGATACATGTCTATCGCGTATGAAGTATGCTACGGTAGCACTGAATGTGATGTTGTATCGATTCACTCGTGACATAAAGCGTGCGGTTGCCGCATCCGACTCTTGTCTCCCAGCGTCCCATATCGTCGAACAACAATATAGCCACAATGCGGTCGCCACAACACCACGCCGTAATGGAGTAACGTAATCAAAAGAGGCTTAAACCAATTTCAGCAATTTTGTACTACGGTTTTAATCAGCGATGTTTGGTTTAGATTTTCGTTGATTTCCTTTGTGTATTTTTTTTGTACCTGGTTCTGTTGTTCGCTAACTAATTTGATGTTTGTCCATTTCTAACAAAAACACTCCTATCGAATTAGTTCACGTGCCTGTAATCAAGGTGAATTTAGGAACATCGAATTTCGTGTCTATTCTGATGTAAATAGAATAGTCGAGCGTTCTAAATGCTTTGTACCTTTTTAATTAGGTTTATAGGAGATTAAATTTAATCTGGACTATTTAGAACTATGTTTACTAGAATTGGGGGCATTATCTAGCTGAGATAAGCAGTGGTTCTTGGTTATACAACCGAAAAGTAGTACCTTAAGATAAGCGTGTAAACTGTACAGTAGTAGAGATTAACACAGATTCGTTTTAATGCTTAGGTACACATAGTGAAATATGAACTGCGTTGGTGTAGATAAAGGTTCCAACGTCACATAAATAATTTCCTAACGAAACTGTTCTTCACCTGAGTCTGTGAGTTATATTTCCAGTGTTTGTCGAATTCAGTACTGAATATTTTGTAATCCTGACTACAAAATGAAAATGCCGACCTTTTAGTCGTATTATGCGAGTAAAATGGGCATGTGCCAGTGAACTGTAGACATAAGAGGACTATGAGATAGCATCGGGATTATGAGAACACGAGTAGGTACCTACTGAAAAATATGTTCAGAACATACATACGAAAAAATATTTTCAATGACTAGAAAGTTCTATCAACAAATCACATGTTAATAATAAAAACAAACCTTTACACGAACTAATACACATAAAACAACTGACGGCCAAAGGTCAACGGCCGTCGAATCCTGAAGCGAAAACTTTCCACGTTACTAAGAAAAATAACTAAGGATGTTTATTATAATTCTTCACCTACGCAAGCCAATCTTGTTAATGGCGTATTTAAAGGTTCCCATAAATAATATTTATGGTAGGATGCAGTGCATCACGCCGCTTGTTAGAAGCTCACCTATGATTTAATCGCTCGTCCCCCCAATCAGCGAACGGGAACGGTTTACTGCGGCCGGTGGGCTTCTGTCATTAGTCATGCACAATTTTGATGGTTATCAACCAGAAACTGGTGTTTGTGAAGATTGGTGGTGAGTGCTTAGTGGAAATGGCTTTTGAAACAGGTGTTCAAAGTTGTGTGTGGATAAAAAAATGTATTTTATAAATATTAAGTATATTAGTATAACTATTTATTTTATACTCCTTCCTTAAAATTAGCACGGTCCAAAAGTAAGTTCCAATAATTTTAAAATAATAATAAGATTCTTTTCGTTTTTAATCAAGTTTATGCAATAAAGTAGTAAACCCACTCAGTCGCTCACGAATAAGAGAGTAAAAATAAAACCAAACTTTTCGGACAACTTATCAATCAAAACTTTATTTACTTCATTCATTTGTTTTGTGTTTAAACTAAATTAAGAACTCTCGCCAAATAAACAAGGGACCGTTTTATACGTTCACACTCGTAAAGTTGTTTAAACTTCATCACGTAGTAACCTGAATTTCGTCTGTTCATTTATCGATTTCTTCGGCAAGCACCCGAACTTAATTAAATAAGTAATACGATCAAGTTCCTGCATAACTAATACACACTCCTTTGGAGACGCGACCTCATTCATTTCCCACCGACGCGACGCTTCATCATACAAGGTAAAATAGTTTCTATCATCATTTGTTAGTGCCATTAACGTTAGCGAGCTTTAATACAAATATGAATGAATGCATAACTGACGTGCGATGGAAAACTGACTCTTACTACCCGCAGTGTAGGGTTAATTTAAATTAATGCCTGAACAAAGTCCCGCTGTGGAACGGACACAATACAGTGAACACATCAGAGCTAGTGGTTCACTGTTACAGGAATATGTAAAGCGTCCCGAGGGTGTCACCACTACACGCCAACATGCTACAATGATGTTTTATACATATGTTCCTAGTTCCATACAAAATTATGCTTTGTCTAGCTCGCAAACAAGAGCCACTGCCGACGTAGGTCAAACAAAACAATTTCCAACGTGAATACCCATTATTACCCATTCATGTTACGCTATCAACTTACATTTTAACATCACGCCACGTCATTGCTTCGCGGTCCCTCCACGTCGTGACAAAATCGGGATAACAAATATTTATAGAGCAACAACTGTTCGTTGTCTTTCCAACTATTACGAATAGTAGGAAATACTCGACCCTGAATTCTTCGAATGGTTTTTGCATTCGTTCTGTTGCCGTACCAAGGCCGGGCTAATTAGGAATGTAAGATACTCAGGTTATTAACTCCGACTTTATTTTAATACAGTATTTTGGTTTAAGTCACAAACAGGGGCGGCGGTAATTAGGTGTACGTAAAGCCAATTACAGTAACTTATAGGAGTTCCTTTTGTCGCTGTTTTGTGTTAAATTTCGTTCGAAGAATGCGAGAAAATACATGTGAGGTATGTGAGCATCTTTCGTTTAAAATGTAGCGTCGCGGCGGTACACTTGTAACAGCAATTTATTGGACAATTTGTATTCATTAACAAAGTGAGAAAGGCTCAATAGGTGTTCGTAACCAGGATTTAACGTCTTAGTTCCCACTGGGAGTGACGCCCGCTCTTGTTCAGGGGAATTTTCCCGAAACATTCCTGGGACGAATTCCCAACAAAAGTTGGGCCGAGCGCCGCTTAAATACGGTGGCGATTGTATGCGTACTGTTTGGTTCAAGTTTTATTACACATCACCAATTCTCACACTTACGTCTACATACCTACTTAGTTTATTGATTTCGAAGTTAAACTAAATCGCACACGTTAATAATTAGACTACCAAATACAATCGTATTATATTAAGCCTCCTAATTCAATTATCCGACTAATGCCAAGTTCAATGAACACGTGTACTTGGGTGGTATCGGAACCAGTACGCCCGGTTGTCAATGATTTACAATTACTGAACCACTTTGTGCGGTATGCCATTTGCAAAGCTGCTAAATGATGTGTATAACTTGATTACCTTTGGAAGTCTAACCCAGTAACCATGGCCTCTCACAATATCGTGCTTGCGGACACGGAGATGACATCATCATACGCCATCACTGACCATCACATCATCTGTTATTTATTTCCAGCCATTCTTGCCCAATCTCTAACAATAAACCATTGTCAAATACAATTTCAAAGCACGAAATAAGTGCCATACCTTGACCGCGAGACAATACCGACAAAATAGCGTTCCTTATTAATTACCGTACTGACCCAATTAATTACATTTCACACATCGTGTGAACAAGAACATGAACGACATCAGTATTTTTACTGCGTTGTTTTCTTTTACATTTTCAAATCATTTGGCATTCGACATTGAAGTACCAGAGATATAAGCATTCAGGTCATCATGCAGATTTATACACAAGTGGTAATGCTTATTTAAGTAGAACATTTAATATTGCACACAACACAAGGCATCGCAAAGCAATGAATCGTGCTGGTCCCACGACCGCGGCACGCCCGCATTCAGATTCATTAACAAGGCTAACCATTGTTTATGATTCACAATCCATACACACATTCTCTTTACGAACACTGTATATAATAAAAAGACTTCTGTGAATATTATCTTAGTAAATCGTTACCAAAGCAGCTTGTTCATTGGAGTTTGTGTAATTAAATTATCCCTCCGAAAGATCTTTTAGATGTTATAACATTCTTTAAAGGTGTTTAAAAAAGAAATTATCTGAAACCTCCGGGAACGGAGCTCATTTAGTGAAAATATTGCAACAGGAAAAACAGTTAACAGCGTAACGCGATCGGAGCCACGGGAGATTTCTTTGCATCAAAGATTTCCCACTAATTGGGAGGAAACGGTTAAGACCTTATTTTACGGTTATAGATCTTTCAAGAACGAACCCTATATATCATGATTACCGATATCGTGATAAATTTGTCATATCACTGACATATTGACAGATCCTAGATAGATAAATAATTCGGGGCATCTCCGGCTGATATCCGCGATAACTCGAGAGAACCGAAACTGATAAGAGATCAGACACGAATATAAAATTCGCATCAAATGTAACGATAGCAGGTTCGTTTTACATTGAAAGCTAGATATTAAACGTCTGCATACAAATTAAATTGTATTTGAGATTTCTAAAATAAACTACGAACAGTAACTATCCAATGCAGAGATATATGATCATTTCCTGTTAACGATGGAGTAAATGTAATCGATTTTTGGAAGGTGTCCAATTTTTTTCTCTAACTATATTCTTGTGGCTGGCACTAGTTATCACTGAATGATATTTGATTCCTCGTACAAAATTAATTCTAATATTAGGACGTTACATTCGCTCTTTTGATGTTAAGACTGACACGAAAAATATTGTTACACATAAAAAACGTCGCAGTTGTTCCCAACGAGACCGATGATGGGACAAATGTAAGTAATTTAAATTTTAGGTAAAGCGGTCCTAGGAATAAATTGTGGTCGGACGTTTAGAATGCTGAGAGGTGGCTCTTTGGTTATAATACTAATCACGTTCTATATTTAGGTAGGTATTGAAATGTTGAGACGGTAAGTGAAGGTCACAGTCGCAATCCGTCACGTGAGGCCAGTAATTTTAAGCCATTAACCGATACGCTCCACGCCTCACACACAGACAGTAGCCCCCTACGTTTACAAAGACATCTCGTTATGAAACTTTACACTCCTTTACCACAAACACGAGACTCAATACGAAGCTTGAAGATTTTTAAATTAACATTTTATGTACGAAAGCACTTCGTCTGCATTACTTGGTACATGTTAATTTAGACGAGATGTAAGAAAATATTTCGTTGGAATCCAAGAGAAATGTAGTGAATGTGGGGCGTTCGTGAACACAAATATCTCTACCCAATGAACCCCAAACAGAAAGAAGTGGATAAATATTAAATGAAAATGCGGCTTCTATTTTTGAGAGTATGCAAGTGGTCATAACTGAAATAGAGCATACAAAAATAATTCAAGAGATAGAGGGGAACGGCCTGGTTTTTATGGACCGCGATGTTTATATAAAATTTATGATATGACCATTTAGAAGTTAACTGGGACGGACGGGTGAAGCATTGCTCTGTGAACCAGTAATTAGTTTAAATTCCACGCGTTAAGCTGCGGACGTGCAGGTTGCTTGATATGCGTTATATAATGCAGCCACATTACCTACTAATGAATAGACATCTGTGATAACTTAATCAACTGCTACTGACTAGCATATAATATGAAGCATACAAACAGAGACAGACCGGGCTCAGTGGCGTACCTTGGGAGAGGCCTATGTCCAGCAGTAGACTGCAACGGGATGATGATGATGATGAGGAGGAGGATGATGATGAGACAAAGACAGTTTAAAAGGTCCACATTGATGTTGAAAATAAAGTACATTTTTTAAATTTGAGAGCATCTCTTCCTTAGACCTAAAAAATATTGAGATAAAAACCCAGAATTTTCCCAAGAGAAAAAAAAACATCTAACACTTTTCTGTACGACTAATAATCCCTAAAATTAATCACCAAAGGAAAGATTCGAGGTAAGTGAAATATACAGTAAAACTAACTAGACATGTGCCGTCGAAGTATCAGTTTAGTAGTTGCTAACTAATTTACGTCAAGCTTCGGAGCGGGCGTGAACTTCTGATCGCTACTTATTCCCCCAATTATAACTTCCACCGCATTACATTTACACCCTCATTATTAATGCTTTTAATGACTCCTAACAATTTAATGCCGGAGTTGGCGATATTAAAGAAGATTGGGAAAAAATATGTGAAAATGGATTATATAATGTAGGTTGAATATGGCCGTTAAAATTGGAAATTAGATGAAATACACAAATTAGTTTGAAAAATACGTATCCAAAAAATATTGGAAACGTATTTTGTAGTTTATTAATTCAATTAGAAGAATAAAATGATGACACATATTATCTAAGAAAGAATAAACATATGGAAAGGCGGGTTAATAACGTCACTAGCTTAATAACATACCTAGTAAAAATACAGGTAAGTGACGTCACACTACATCGTCTTCTTTCTTGACCTAACATCTACAGGAAAAAAATAACCATATTTTTTTTGGAAATCTATTTCACGGACCAAACGGACATATCTGATTTTATTCCTTGAACACTTTATTAAGATAATACGTTAAATTCACTTTTCATTAAATCTAATTTAGCAGAATCTTGACCTCTAGTAACCCAAAGATAGGAGCGTGGGAACGATGACCGTGTATATGTGGATTCGTGTGACACCTGTTGCGTTTCCACCTAATCCAATGTGACAAAAGACTGAATTGTATCTCATTTTTAAAACGTCTAAGACTTGAAGTTTCTCAAATATTTTTTTGTTGTTTTAAAAAGACTGTTCCGTTTGTTGATAGGCAGATATGTGTAGGTTTAATGCGTTAATATATTGAGAAGTTAATATTGATTTTGCTAATTATAATCGAATGTAACTCAATCAAGTTATGCAACAGAACTTTATCCTATTGAAGACATCGGTGAGCAAATATTGATCTTATTTTACCAAGTAGGGAAGGATTATGTTTAAGAGCTTACTAATTAGAGAGATAACCTCCTTAACAATCCACCGATCCTATATAAACAAACCCGAGACTTAATAAACAATCAAATCCAACCAAGCAACCCGAAGATAAAAGCGTATTACGAAATCCATTTACTAATCATAGTTGTGTACGAGAAATGCTATTTAAATACGTTACTCTTATCAACATTCCATCTAACGTTCTTAATTTTAATTCGAATTACCGCGCGCTTTTTGTTTCGGATTAAACATTGGGATTAAAGAAAGAACAGTCAATGTATTACTTTCTAACGTTTCACGTAAACAACAGTTGTATATGAACATGTTGTAGTACACAGGTTTTAGGTATCGGATTAGAAATCAACGAATGCTCATTTACGATAACGATTGTTACATGTACTTGTATTTGCATTTTATTGATTACGTATTAAAACACCTTGGTTTGACTGGTAGCGGTGAAAACTACAGTATGGAAATACGGTTTTAATCCCGATTGTGTTTATTTTAAGTTCGCGTTTATGAACCTGGTATCTAGTGTACTTACCTACTTAAGTGCCAAAATCAAAAGCATTTCATTTTGAGTAGGCCTTCTCAGGCGCTTTCGAAACGTTACTGACTCTAATCGCGAGGTTCCAAAATGTCATTCTTATGGAGAAGAACCGGCAAGAAAATCCATAAGTTATCCTACATAAAGTGCCAAATGAGGGCCATAAAATATTCTATAATGAAAGAAAATGAAAAATAATAAAAAAAGTATCCGAACATTTTACTAAGATTTATGATGTTGATCTAATACACGACATTTTTTAATTTATTTATGCTCCTTATACAAATAATGTGCAATGGCGGACTTACATTCCCTACCATTCAGTTCTTATTTTTTGTTGTAATTAATTAAGTATTTAACATTTAGCAGAAAGCGATTAAAATCACACGGCAAATACATTTGTCAACAGTTTCTAGTACTACAGCAATATAAAGGCACTTCCCTCGTCACTTTCCCTGTTATAAATTATACCCGTGATATCCAGTGCCCCATTTTTCGAGTATTAAAAATGCGCCATTATTATCCCTTGCGCACTGCGCCGTATAAATGTCCACTAACTAACGACTCGTGAGTACATATACTGAGGGACATATTATTATGATAGTCATAATTATGATAGTCAGGTAATGTTTTATTTCATATTTCAGTTTAGATATTAAAGGTTGCGTGATGTCTTGTGGATTTAGGTCGTACGTGGGTTGATAGCTGTAAGCGCTTTAAAGGGCTTATTCATTGAAAGTTACCTTTAGTATTAGGTTTATAAAATAATCAAATTCATTTTAAACACAATTAATTCCTTCTCTGTACGGAAAGAGGTATTTGCCTAGCAGGATATGTGTTTAATACTAGCCGCACGTATGCCGATTATACGTGCAAAAACATTACAGCCACAGTCAGCTCAAAAGTAGCCTGTGTTAATCCAGGCTGTCATCTAACTCCATACCATACTACTTCTTGAAAGCTCTCGAAATACTTACAAACTTTCGAGTTTATAATATTAGTAGGACATAACACAAAAAAAAATCTATAAGCAAAATTCTAAGACTAAATTTTAAATGGACAGTTTCTTAAAAATAGCCGCGAAACTTAGTCATATTCTTTCCGCATTTACTGTTTATAATTTACAAGCTAAACCAATTTAAAAGCCAGTATGTAACATTCAAAAACATAAGTGCAATACGCGGCCTTGTCAAAATCATAGAACCGAATCGAAGCCATACTCAGCAGTCCCGATCCTAATACCTAATTTAAACGACACGACTAATATCATGCGCGTTGCATTGCATTGCGTAGCTATACCGTATAGTATCAAAAGTTGTATAATATAGCCAGCAATGTATTGCAGAAATTGCTACTCGTATTATGTTCGTCGTTTAGAAGTATTGGTTTGGTCCCGTTCCTAATTCACAAATCCGCAACATAAGTTATAGTGCCGTAAATGACAATTGTTAAATTTATAGCCCATTATTTTATTGTTTAGCTAGCTGCGAGTATATTGACGTTACGCTTCACGTTGCGTGATGACGTCAAGGAAAAGCTTAGGCGTAATCGACATCCCACAGATGTAATAATAGAACAAACAGTATGGATTACAGAGGTACGTGGTGATAAATATTTGCATGCAGTAAAGATCAAACACATATTTGTGCATTTAATACATGAAATAAGGTGGGATATTTAAGTTCTTCCACACGTTCGTATATTTTCAGTACGAACGTGTGGAAGAAACCGAACCCAAATAATAATTGGGATAAGGGCAGGGAAATAATGATTTCAATTTCAGTAATATTTAAAACAAAAATGCAAGTACGGAAATAGCGAGATGAGCTTGTTTCTTTCAACAAAAACTGGCAAAGCGTCTCTCTGGACAGAGAGAGATTTAAGGAGAGTAAAGAGCCGAAGAACAGAATTAATCACACATTCTGGACATCAGATACTACTGATACTAGATAGAACAAGAATAAATATATTATTAATAAGCCTGAGCCTAAGTACTAAAATGCAGACTGCGCATTTAGGCACTCAACACTGGCCATAAAATTACATGTTTATTTATGAAAGGACGACTTGAATGTATATTCACATCCTAGATCGACACTGACTTTTATCTCATAAAGCTAAGACCGTTACACGCATGCGCAGTTGCGGTCACAGCTGGTAACCAATAAAGTGAGTTAAACTGTCTGTCTGTTCGTATGGCGAACTGATTTGAGCGCAGCTTGCAACGTTCGTGCTAAAACCGATATATAAATTAACACACGACATAAAAACAATTGAATCAATTGTGGCACACGTCATAGTCACGTAACGTAATGGTTTTTATGGCATCTATTATTATATTATAATAGAGCAATTTTGTTATGTGCCAGAAATCAAAAGTTTTACGTAGGTACTAATTGTCTGTTTGACTGCTTGATTTTTGTAAAGCTTGAATATTAAACAATATGCCAAATACACATGCGTTTGAGCACAATTTTCAGAGCAAATTGTAAGTTTGTGCACGTTTGACGAAACAGAGCAATTTACTTAACATAGGTACAGAATATGTTTTGTATTGTTTTCTACGAATTTCTTACGAACATTATTTTTGCACAGAATCAAATACAAAAATAAAACACGTCTACTACCAAATTTTAATATTTTGACAGGAACGCCAAAAATAATAAATTGAGACGACAAAAACTGTCAAACGCTTGACTTCATCAGAAATAAGAAAGCGGCCGGCCGAAGCTTGTCCCAAGTTGCATTACTTTAGAATAAAATCCCGTATTTTCCAAGAAAACCTCGCAAAGGCTCTGTTAAGTTAAATAAAGACTTATGAAGAGACAGTTCTAGTCCCGATGGTATTTAAAACTGCGTTCTTCCATACAAATGTGTATTTTGAACGCTTGTGTGTACTGTGGTTCTGATACATTATCCAAACGCCAGCACATTATTAGTGGACTCGGCTTATGCACTACTGACGCCGCAATTCTCGTCGCCCACATCAACACACGCAAGCAAATATCACCTAGTTTACTAACATATATCTAAACATGAATGTCTATTGATTACGCTATTATACATACATTTAGTATAAGCCTCGTTCAAGTCACAATGTCCGAAAGTTCAACAAAAACAAATCAGATGCTTGGATCGAGATAATATATCTGTTGTGAATCCTCGGAAAAACTGTTCATCCGACCGTGCGTGCCTTCCGTACCGTTATCAAGAAAATACGGCGTCCGTAAAACTTTGATATCACACCGAAAATACCGATAGCGTAGTAACATACATAAGTCAATTCATGATTTCAGGGTTATGAACAAGACATAAAAGCCGAAAGTGAAGTACTCAAGGAGATAGGTAAAAAGAGAATAAAGGGACATCAATATTTTATACGGGTCCACATATTTTACAAGAAATTCTAAGAAAGAGCCGCTTGAAACGCGACCCTCTGAATAGAAATTTAAAAGCTTACTTGCGTTTACAATTCCTGCACTCCATATTAAAGTAAGTAGCTCTTTCAGTGGCGCATTGGTCCGGCGAAATTCTAATGTGCACCGGGATTTATGGGCGACTCGCAATGTATAATATGAATACGGGTTTAAAAGTGCCGTTCAATATGCGTGGAGTACACACTAAAAGCATCGCGCAATAATGCCCCGTACGATCCCAGCTATAACCCGATTTCCAGACTATTAACGATTATGGCAGGAAGGAAACATGTCCCATATTCGCTTTACAATCTTCTAAAGCTAGGATTTTATCTATTCGCATTTACATACCTAAATCTCTGTCGCGTTGAGCATGCAGAAAATACATAAACTGCATATCGGATTTCCTGAAGTTGTCGATATCTATATTGTACTTCGCGTTAAGATTTTTCGTACCACGATGGAGAAACCGACAAAAGCGATCCAAAAAGTCTAGCCCACGGGGATTGCGTCGCCCGCACTAACAAAACCTTGTTTCAGTGCCTATGCTCTGCGAATAAATGCGATCTGAATATATTATCGGGCGCATTACGTACGATTCGCTTGAGGCGCGTATCTACCCGAGGCTGCAGAATTCAGTTGCACACTTTTCCAACTTCATCCTCGCCTGGTACAAAGACATCTCTTTTATAGTGCACAAGTATTATCAGCCGCCCGAAATATAATACAAAATGCTTTACATTTTGCACGAACGTTGTAATGGCTTTGGAGCGAAATAAAGTTGGTGTTAAAATTGAATTGTCGAGACGAGACTACAATCTGGCGTTTGAAGATTTGGGAAAGCTGGCCTATAGTTAGGGTCTCACCGAATGTCAAAACACTACGAGTTAGCGAACTACGCTTAGTTAACTTCAATCGGGTAGCGCCACCGCGGGGGTGAGGCCGAACCGTAATTAATTACTGCTGTCGCTGACAAGCGAAGGCTGCTAAGTACCTATCGTTTCATAAATAAACTGTATAGCGTTATGTAGGTACAGCTGTAGGCTGGCACTAAACCACTATTAATGGCAGCTTCACGTACGTGATTGCGCAGCATTATAAAAGCTTTGGCTTTTTTACTACAGCCAATAGCCATATAACCTTACTTTTATTACAATCATGTGATTGGCTAGGAATATTCGTGTCGTAAATCAAAAGAAATCTAATTATTTAAATATGTATGAAGTTGAAGGGGACAATATCCATTCATCCGTAGACATGTCCCTAAAGAAATAAATCACATTTCAAATAAGCGCGGAAAGGTAAAATGCAAACAGAGACGTTCGTCCTAACAAAATAAGGACAGTAAACATATATAAATGCGGTTCTCTCAAGGCGCTGGCACTCAAATCTATCTCCTGCGTCCCCCTCCCAGTCCTCGCTACACTATAAAACAATGTATAAAGGAAATATTTTCCCAAATGATTTCACATCGTTCCGACCACAAAAACTCGAGCAGTTGAACGAGATCGAAAGTGGACTGGTTAGTTTATTCATGAATTCGGCCCCAACCGAAATCGAGCATCAAGTACGTTCTTATTAAATACGTCAGTTTTAAAACAACTGACTGCTCGAACCAAGCTTATGGAAGTTACAGTAGCGGGCCAGCTGTATAGTAATTACTAAATAGATATTCGAATCCAATCGTTGGCCCTACTTATTTATTCATTGTCTATTTCGATTTTATTTGGTTCGACAAAGAACGTCTCGTTATCTGTTTTCTATTAAAATGTAATAAGCTGTTATTTAATAAGAATGCCGGGGTTCCCTAATGCGGGGATCTCACTACCTGAGGTGCACGCGCCACGATCTCTCAGCCGAATCTTTTTGTGTTTAAAAAAAAAAGAACTTTTATAACGTCTGTTTTTTGCGACTGGTTTTTGTGCCTCATGACACTAACACATTTTGAGTTGACTTAGGTTCACAAAGAGATTAAGTTCATCTATTATAAACTCGAATGAATATTCCTTCTTGCGTAATATAAAACAACCGGTAGACATCCACTTGAATCGATGACATCACCAAATAAATCTGTCCGTCTGTCGAGGAATCGGATGGCGATGGCGGGACTCGCCCGGATCCGGTTGTTAAGCTCAATCGAAACTATTTTTATTACGCTTGATGTTAGCATAAAAACTATTTTTAATCATTTCATTTATGACTTGAGAGTGGTAAGGCTACCATAAAACTGATATAACTAAGACAAGATATTTTTGTTGATCTTAATCGTTTTGCAAATTTTCACTATCCTCGAGACGGAAAAATCAAGTCCGTATTAAAGAAATAAATCTCATACTAGATAAAGTTTTACGAAGTCACTTTCTCGCATTAAACTAAGCTATCAATTCATCCGGACCTAGAGAAGCGGCCATCAATTCAGCTAACGCAGACATATTCTGTTTTATAGCACTCGGTGTCTAGTTTCAACAAGTGTCAGAATTATGTTCGGGAGACGTTCCAAAAACGTGGACGAAATCCCCCAAGTGTGACAAATAGAGGTGTCCTCGGAATTACTGTCCTGATTTAACCTTACCTTATTCATTTCCTCGTAGCTCTCACGTAAGGAACACGGTACCATCTAGACGAGATTGTTATATAATATAGTCTTTGATACCTCCCACGGGGTATAAAACTTGCTCGAATACCTGCACTCCATCGCTTCCTATGGGATGAAAGCCAATTACATAGTTGCCTACAAGATATAGCTAGCAAAGCAATATGATCCGTCTTTCGCGGCAGTTTTCATTCGAAACTTGGATGACGAAGAAAAGTTGCTAAGTATCACTTGTGCCGCGACAAGGGTGTAAGGCGCAATGCCACTGGGAACGTAAGTTCTTCGTCTATACTTTGAAACATTCCTTAATGACACTAATTGCCATTTTCTCTTTTCTTTGTTGGATGGAGTAAATACGCGGACGTGACTGAGAAGTAATATAGGTAAGCTCTTTGTTCATGCGCTTTTCAACACTACTATTTTGACTTAAGTATAAGCATAGGTACATTTGAAAAGCTATCTAAGTAAATGTTGTGACAAAATTTAAAACAAAGCTTGCGATGATGAACAATGCGAAGGAACTGGCCGAAAATAAAAAGAAGAAACAAATGCAACAATGAGAAGAATTAATGCTCTTAAATTTATGATAATGTTGATTAATTGCTGCAATTTATACTGAGCGAGCCCTCTGAATTTACAGTAAGTAATGGAAGTATCATAACACAGTATTACGGTGCTTCAAGTCTTCAACAAACAAAAATAGAAACTTTTTCCTAAACTGGGTGCTTGAAACAAACTTTACGCAACATAACCCGTTGAACTTTGAGTCGCATGGATTTTGTGTACATTTGTTTTGGTTATGCACTCTCTAATGTGCACGTTCTAAGTTCGTTCATAAATAACTTGAGACTCCCGCGACTGACATTCGACCTCGGCTTAAGTAATACATGGTAAGGCGTTCATTGCTTTGTTTCTTAGTAATAATTAATGCTTAGTGTCCTGTGCAAACGATGAGTCGCAAACAATTGGCATTGTTCGAGTGCGCTACAGAGAATTATCTATTGAAAGAATTTTTGTTATTAAACATTCTTGCAAATAGTGTTTTTATGTAGACAATAGAGGTTATCATTGATGACAAAACTAGGAGGAAAATTCAATAAAAAGTGCTGTTTTAACATTATTCTAGTAGGTAGGAAATAAGTATACTACATTTATATTAGTCGAGTGGTTAGTGGCCCTGACTGCTATACCGGAGGTCATGGGTTCGATTCCCACCCAGGACAAATCTATGTGTGATGAGCACGATAATTTGTTCTGTGTCTGGGTGTAATTTATGTATAATATACAGTAACTACGTATTTAGAAATATAGAAGTATGTTTATCAATTGTCTAGAACTCATATCACAAGGTTACTTTCTTACACTTCATTTACGACTAGGTGACCGTGTGAGTGTGAAAAAAAATGTATAAACTAAATTTATAAACTCATCTGGAAGCAATCTTTTACCTACTTAAAACTGAATACAAGTAAGTTACCCAATAGTCAATTTAACTCATCTTGCAACCAACATTACCAAACAGCTGATTACCCGCAGACTCTCAGTGCCTAGATTAAGATAAACAAACCCATCTATTTACAATTGTAAACAGGTCTTGCGTCAACACTGCTGACCACCCAAGCACCTGACTTGCTACAGTGTACTTAACTAAGATACTCGACTACTTGACTAAACATTAAGTAATACCTACCACTAAAACTTAAAGCAATCTTATTGTTAACGTGGGAAAGAGACGACGCTATTTGTCGTGTAGCGCGCTATCCTGCTTTCACAAACATGACAGTTGTATTTTAGGAGATAGTAGTAGGTCCACAGATTGAGCAAGCGACTAGAGGTGTTCAAATATATTAATCCGTGAATGTCGTATAACTGGAATCCAGTACTTGACTGGAAGATTCTACCGAACCAACCGGTTATGGTAATGCGGGGTTGGATTTGCTAAAGGTCACATTTCGTGGTAAGTATAAGTATAAAAATGTTTTATTATCGAGAAGAATTACGTGTTTTGTCATAATAATATGAAGTAATTTTATTATGTGGACATTATTTTTAACAGTAAGTGCTTTTTAATAAAGCAACATTTCAGTTATACGTAAAGAAACTGACAGAATGAATGATTTAATATTTACCTAATTTTAACACCTGATAGTTGTTTAATGTTTACCTTTTGTACTATGGTAAAAAGTTCAAATGCGCAAGAGTTTAAAATTATTTTGAGCTCTTGCACATTCGACACACAAAAATCAAGTCACTTAAATTTTTAAGCTCATTTAAATACTAAAATATACCAAAAATCTACTAAATTTCTCGGTTTTATTTACTTACGTTTTTCCTCAAAAGGAAAGAACATAAAAAAAATACAAAAATATACAAAAATTACTCAAATTACATACCTACAACGCGAGATTACACGTGTTTTATTTAGAGGAGAGGTCGTAAATAATGTATCGCGAGTAAAATAAAGAGATACCGGTACTTTCACACGTGGAACAGCGTATGAAAATATTATTTCGTGCACTCTAACGGATGGGGTGTCGCTGTGTCTTTAAAAATTCAACAAACTTGCTGAAGAGGACCCTATATCATTGTAACTCGACGTGGAAAGAGCACGTTTTACTTTTAAAATGATTTTACGAAAGACATACTGGCCAACACGTAAAAAAATAAATAAAAAAAAAAACCTTTTTGTTTGATGGAATACGATTGTTCTTTTTTTTACAAAATCAGTATTTATGTAGAACAGGCATTTTTATTTTAATAATATAAATAATTTGGTATCTTTGTTTGTTCAATAAATTCGGTTCCGAGACTTCCACGGAAAGATTTTGTACAACGTACAGTCAACGACAACGTTAGTTAAAATGATTACGAAATTAATTCATGAATAATGTATGACGACATTATTCATCAAATACGATACTAATTTAAGAATTTGACTAATAAAAAGTTTTTTCTGGAATTATTTCTGTGGGTAATTCCGTATACTGTTTATTTTGAGAGAAATATGATTATCACGTTTTGTTAAACACTTAACTATATTACCTTCTTAACTTAGAATAAATTAAATATTTCTTAAGATCTGGTTTGACCCTATTGACCTGTTAAGAGCTTGGCCTTGATAAAAATTGTCGATACTTTTAGCAATCAGAATATAAATTATTCGTGATGTTTTTGATTGGTAATAAATCCGACGGAAAAAAATATATGTCAGAAAATAATTTATTCTTTTCTGCTATAAGGCTCGTTTCAAAGTTTAAGTAATAAGCAGTAGGCTCCAAAAACAGGTGATTTCACTTTTGTTTTTGTGTGTTCTGTACTCGTATGTCTTACGTAAAACAGATCTTTTGAACTACCGAAGTACCTACTGATATCGTGCCAGAATTGACATTTAGTATTTCACACAATAATTATTTTAACCAACCTCTTATTGGACTATTATTTCATATAGAATATTGTTATTGTTCTCGCGTGTAAACAAACTAATATCGGAGGACAGCAAATAGTTTGATATGATAGAAAAGAGACGACATGGGAAACATTTTGACTGGCCTGTTGGTCTAGGTGTTAGTGACTCTGACTGCTTTACCGAAGGTCGTGGGTTTGATTCCCACCTAGGACAAATGTTTGTGTGATGAGCATGATCATTTATTCTGTGTCTGGGTGGGTCACTTATCTATAATATTATGTCTGTATTTAGAATTATATAAGTATGTTTATCACTCGTCGAGTACGCATAACACAAGCTACTTAGTATGCTTAACTTTAGACTAGATGACGTTCTGTGAATGTTGAGAATTTTAAAAAATATACCCCCGAAAAACTTTCGTCCCAAAGTTACACGACGCGACGGTCAGATTAAAAAAAACTTTAAAGTGAAACTTGTGTACTTTTAATGACTTTTTGGATAGAACTGGACTTACCTAGACTACATCCACTATCCAGGTAAGTACATGTAGTAGTATATTTGATAACACTAATTCCTTTGATACTGGACAAGTAAATTAGCAAGCGCACCGTACGTAACCACATTATAGCTGGTCTGTTGTTTGCCCCAGCTTGCACCAACACTGGATTAGTGTAGCTTAAGTAATTACAACTGTACACCACATATCTGCCAACAGTGTTGCACGAAAATCAACCTTACTGCGACTACATAAGATCTGCTAAAGCCCAAGTTTAAACCTACAAAGGGATTAACAAAAACTAGCGCAACTTAATCTCCCGCCAAAACAAAGGTTACGTAACTTCGTAACTCTTTGGTTTTGAAGTGGATGTCAATTTTTGAGGTTGAGGTTTTGAGTTCCGGGTCAAGGACATTGACCTTCTTACTCGGTCAGCTGATTGTCAAGACTCTGTGGTGTAGAGTTATATTAGAATATACCTTCCATGGGACTTATGTAACCATGGTTTATCCTTCTCGTTCTAAGATATTATTGACACACAAGGACAATACGTACTAACATCCCCTTATAATTTGGTTACGATAGCTTAAATTTGATTTAATTATACAAATATTCTGTCCAATGTTATAATATGGTACTGTCGTTTTAAGCAGAGCTTGTAGTATGAGTAGGTACTAGACAAGTGATAAAAACATTTAATACTTCTTAATACATACATACTAAAGATAAATTACGCCTAGACACAGAATAAATTATCGTGCTCATCTCACAAACATTTGTCCTGGGTGGGGATCGAACCATAGACCAATAGGTTTGCCATTGAAAATTACTGTATAGTTTAGGGCAAATAAAATCATAACGTTGCTTTTTTTAATTATCATTTCTATATCAAGAACAAAACTATGTTCAGTGATTCAACTTTACAGTGTAAATTGTCGTATAATATAAAGAAAATATAGAATATTTTCGTAACGGAAATACTTTTGTCTATGAATGTACCTACACAAGCGAGTGTACCAACAAAATCTATTCGAGAGTATTTGGCAACAGACTAAAAGCAAATATGAGAAGATTTCATAAGTAAATATTTGTTTCGTGTTTGAACTTAGATACATACATATATTTGTATGTATAGTACGGAAACTATTTCTAAAATTCGATTATAGCGATAAGGAAGGTGTATACTGTGTACGATAGAACAAATAAATAGGCATAGTAGGTGTGCTGATAAATTTCTATTACAGAAAAATACTTTTTTTTCTTTGATACATTTACTAGCTGTAAAATATACATTTTAATATAACATGACAGCTATATAAGTTTAAACTATTCAAATTCTATGCAATCATGACGCGTTCATCCCGGATGCGCTTGCGCATAGTTAGAATTTTCTTTTGAATTAAATATATTTTTATTTCGGTCAGAATTTAAAATACTTTAGATCAGATTCCAAGAGATTGAAAGAGTAATAAGACCTACATATAATTATTACTACGTACATTGAAGAAGGACGCCGCTCTTCGGTGTGTAGTGCTTCATCTTTTAGACTGTCTTGTTGGTCTAGTGGTTAGTAGCTCGGACTGCTATGCCGGAAGTCGCGGGTTCGATTCCCACTCAGTGGAAATGTTTATGTGATGAGCACGATCATTTGTTCTGTGTTGGGGTGTAATTTATCTGTAATATGTATGTATTTAGAAATATATCAGTATGATTTAGTTGTCTAGTACTTTGATATTTGATGGCGTTGTGAGAGAGTTGTATAATCTTTGTTTATTTATCATCTCGCACTCTACAGACGCACCTGATGACCTGGTCTTATATTCCTGGATAATATTGGTCCTTTTTTAGTAGAGACCTCCATGTTATCTTTCATACTAAATCTAAACCTTATATTTAAGGCCAGTAAAATAGCAGCTCTTAACTTTTTGTGCCAATACACTGTCCGTGGGCCAAGCGAAGGGACATTTTTTCTTTTTTTCTATCAAAGCTTTTTTGTCAAATACAACAGCATCGATTTTAACTTAGCACCCGATTTTGTGCCAGTGACTTTTAGGTAAATAAAAGAGTATTTAGGGGTAGATCGCGTTCGTTTTTAGATATACTTATATGGTAGGTACTGTTAGCGTCAAAAGTTTTCACTGTAATACATTTTTTTTTTCTAAGGTAATTTAATGGTCTCTATCTTAAGGGTCAATGGTTTGTATCTCTTCATTATTTAGCCAGTAACATTAACAGGATTAAGTGCTATTATTTAGCCAGTAACACTGGTAACACAAAGCGCTTATTATCAGGAAATAAGGTTGATTTTTGTAAAGCAACCTAATTCCTGTCGTCTAAAGAAGCAACAACAATTTGAATACCTAGTACCTGTAGTACTAAAGTTACATAACTTCGTTTATACAATAATGTACTCAGACATGCAATATAATATGATATCATACCTCAATTTATAGGATCGAATTAAGTCGTTGGTACGTTGAAGGTAAGTAATAAATCTTATCTAGTATCTGTATGCAAGTCTGCATAGTGCATATTAAAGAACCTTTGTACTAGGTCTGGAATATCATCTTAGTTTAGACTGTCGGCTAATGAGTATGTGGTACTATCTTAAGTAAGTATCTACTGGATACGTACTAGGTAGTATTAGTACTAGGTACTTGAGTTCGTCGCAGGAGAAACCTATCCCAAATGTAGGTAAAGTACGTTTGCAATAGCAGTCTGCGAAATGTTTTGCTATAAACGCCTTAATTCCAAAACCCATAAAGTTGTTTTTCGTATTCCGATGTTACAGATGTCGTTATGTTGATTGTAATTTGCACTACATGAAGAATTTCAATGAAGGTCATAACGCTGCACCTTTACGATGAAGTTCAATAACCTAAGGTATGATAGGTAGCTAGTACCTAAAAGTTAAATAATACTTGGTTAGCCTCTACTAGAGATACTAGGTATTTATATTTACTACCTAGTATCTACCAGGGAGTTTAATACTACCTTGGTACTAGGTAGGTATGTACCTAAAAGATAAATTAAACCTAAATACTAGGTAAGTATAACACCTAGTACCTACTTGTACTTGGTTTTACTCAGGTACAGTCGAGAGTAACAAAGTACAGTCACATATCAAGTAACCAAAAATAAATTCTCCGTTGTTTTGCGGTCCTCTAAACGAATGCTCCGTGAGGGTAGAGATCAACCCACGCAGGTGTACAATTTCATTTAAAGTCTCTTAATTAAAAGAATCTCCAGGCAATAAACCTTATTTAAGAATGAATAGGTATCTACGTACTCTATGTACCTATCTAGTATGTAGGGAGGTACCTAGTACCTACAGCTGTATTTTTAATACATACTATAGGTCTATATGTAGGTACGTAGTTACGTACGAATATAGGTATTTAGCAATACATTATCGACTTCGTATTTAGGTAGGTATTTAACTAAAAGGAATAAAACAATCTTAAAAAGTTTATAGTTATTAAATCTAAATGTAGAAGTAGGTACTAGAAGTTGTAGTAGGTACCTAGGTATAAAGCTAGGTAGGTTGTTATCTATAGGTAAGACGGCCTACAGGTACTCTGAATATAGAGTTTAAGTTTAATCCGATTTTTGTTAATAAATAAAAATGAATTAGGAATAAGTAAGCAGGTGAGAATTAAATAAAATATCTATGAATGTCAAAACTCTACAAACATGAGAAAGCTTCGTTACAAATAAAAACCTATCGTAAAAGAATAGCGCGCCTCACTTTTGAAGTCCATGTTCAAAATAATAATAAACTTTGAACGTGAATCGTCAAACGTCACTTGTGTTTAATTGGTTCAGCTCCTCAAACCAGTCTTCAATTAACAAGAGTGAGTGAGAGGGAAGACCCTTGTGCGCTCCTGTAGTGACGTCATTTTATAGTCGGACTGATCTAATGAATAAACTAACCAAAACCAATAAAAAAACATAAGAGATGAGTTCAAGGGCTCGACAAAAACCGAGAGCACAATCAGTGAAACGAACTTTTTATAATTTATTTTTATCACCTGCAAACTGCACGTGTGTCTCGCCGGTTTCGTAAACTTTGTTGTTATAGGCACGTTAAGTACATTGACAATAAGTAGCTAGCCTACTCGATCATAAAAAAATCAAATAAAAACGAATAATTTCCAACCAACCAACTTGCGGATATTGCGTTGAGAACTAAGAGTTCGCAGAGCAGTGTGAAAACGAAATCTAAACTCACTCACCTTTGTAAAGAAGTTCTGTGCGCGCGCAGGTAAAACACCGAAATCCCACAGGTGAACGTTATCCTTGATTCAAAATTTGAAAAAAAAAAATATTCGAAACGGTCAACCGGCTCAGTGACGGCGCGCCTCCGGTAGACGCTCGTGCGTTTCTGTTTAGCGACGCACCACAACAACTATACCACTGTCACAGTTTGTTTATAAAATTATGAACCACTTATTAATAATTTCGATGACCCGAACTGCGCATGCCCGTGCAACACGCGCCTGTTTCGAATAAGGTTATGTTTAAGTTGTAAGCACCTCCTTTTAGCTTCACTTTGCCGGTAAACGCACTTTACACTAGTTTCCCAGAAGAATCTTATTGGAACAAATCCGTGCGAACTTTTTTCCGATAACGCAAACACACGAATCACTATCGGAGCACTCGTAAAGTTATTCCCACGAGAATTCTTTATTAGTACTATCAGAAACCGACACTGTTGCACCTATTTGACGATCAGCCGGCTCTACTTGCAGCAAACGAAGGCCGTGTACGTATAATAAACACTTAAAAACTCCGGAACCGGTAATAATTTGATTCCGCACGTGAACGTGACACTGTCAAAATATTTTTTTTTGTAAACACAGCAACACCAGAAACTCACTCATTTACGGTGTAACATCCCATGTTTGTGACGCGACGAGGTCCGAGTGACAAATAAACGAATAGAAAAGAAAATAAACGAAGAATACTAAAGTCGTCGACTGTGAAGCCGAGCGTCCGACACTCCTGCTGAGCGCTGTACTAAACGCGAGAGGCCGCGCGACCCGCTCCGCCCCGCGGCCCGCGCGCGCCCCGCCCGCGCCCTGCGACCCGCGCTACTACACCGTATGAAAATAAACGTTACGTTGAAAAAATCACAAGTGCACAGGGGAAGAGCAGAGAGCATAGTTCATCCCTTGGTGGTTGTGCAAGTTGTCCGATTGTTTGTTTGTTTGGGTAGTTTTACGGCGGCGAAGAGCGGCGCGGCGCGGGGCGGGCCGGCGCGGGCGGAAGGCATTCAATTAATCTGACAACACGTGCGTGATGCACCCTCCCGCACTCGCCTCAGGTTATCATACGATTCATTGACTAACTCCGTTACTCCTGTTTTCGCTAACTTTTACAACTTCGTTGAGTAAAAAATATTGACACAAACGTTCTTGTTTTAGTAAATAAATAATTCAATTGAATAGGTGTTGTTGTTGATGAATGAATGTAGAGTCGGGCGTCAGTTATCAAGGTAACAACTTTTTTTTAATAAAGCCTAACGCAATACATAACGTAATACATAACGTAGGTATCGTAGGTGTTTGTTTTTAATTAAGACAGCATACCTATTTTTTTGTTGAGATTTGGTGCTACTAAAATTAAAAAAAAAATGAGTAAGTAGGTATAGTGGTCTACAAGGCAACTGTTCTCTTCATTTTAATTTTTCTCTAACAGTAGTAAGTAGAAAAGTAAGTTGCCTACTGTAGTTTGATGTTAGAAGGACAAAGATTAGGTACATTTAATTTATGAGTAGTTTTATTTATTGTAGGTACAGGTATACTCGGATACACGGATTTAAGAGCTTTAATTAGGTACATAAAGTTGTCATAAAATCACCTACAATTAAATAATTTAACAAGTAGATAAGCAAGGATAAATAAATTGAATTCCAATTTTAAAAAATGGTTTAACAAATGCCTTTAATAAAAAAAAAAAAAACAAATAAATAATATTAATTAATTACTTAAATTACAGCAAGCATATAAATTACCCTAGTTCACATTTAATTTAACAAAATGCTGAAATCAAAAAGTAACACAAAATTAATTAACCCTTGTTAAAAGTTAGCGGACGTGAGTTGTGTATTAAATTCGGTCAATCGCTCGTTCATTCATATGAAAGCAAGTTTCCTAACATGAATATCGCAGCGCTTTTAATGAATGGCCAAGAGGGAATATTTCCATATTCATCGCTCTATGGACTTCAAAAAAAGATGGTATCTACTGTTTTATATTATATCCTACTAATATTAAAAACGTGAGTTTTTTAGTGTGGATAGATAGATGTATGTTTTTTAATCTTTTACGCTCAAACGGCTGGAGCAATTTTGATTAAATTTGGTATGGAGTTACCTTGCACTTTAGACACAGGCTACTTTTACCAACTGCGTCAGATGAGGGTAATGTTTTTGCAGCAACTCACAGGCAACCGCTAATAATAATAAAATAATAAAAACGTTTATTTTCTCACCACAATACATACATCTTATATACATTTTAGCGTCTCATCAAAACAGGTACTTATATTGTGGGAGACTGGTGCCTAAGCTAGGCTTTATGGGCCTGTATTTCAGGTCACCAGGTCTCCACCCTTTAGCCATTGTTACATTTATAAGATTATGTGCTATAACAATTATTGCGGTAAGTAATGTTAATTAAGTAGTTTTACTTAGTTAAATTAATATAACAAAGAATTAAAATTAAGAAAATCAAAAATAAGATAAAACAGGTATTTAAAATAAATTTGGATAGTGTGTGCCTGTAGTGCGATAATGCGTGTGAGTGTTTGTGTGAGTATGTGTGTGTGTGTGCGTGTGTCTGTGTGTGTCTGTGTGTGTGTGGGTGTGTGTGCGTGTGTGTATGTGTGTTTTAAATACATTAACTACATGTAAATAGTACATAGACAAAATTAGATTAATATGCTAAGCAATTTTTCGGTTTCGACATAATTTAATTGAAGAAGCCATAAATTCAACTTTTTTTTACATAGTTTATTATTTAGATTGTAAATGGTTAGAAGATTGTTTATTTTATTATATAGAAATCCACCAAGGTGACAAAAAAAGCGGTTAGAAAAAGCAGTTGTGAGATAGATGCTATGCCGATTTACAGGCATAAATCGCCTTTTACTTTCAGCCAGAGAGGGTTGGTAGACGAGGAGCTGGTGCTGCTTTAAAACAGTGTTAAGTATGAACAGCTGACGCACCGTTAACACTTTAGTACGTTTGTATAGGTCTTCAGTAGGATAGCGATATGGTAGAAAATTGGAAACTTTTAAAATTGCTCTCTGGGCCCGTTCAAGTGGAATTAGTGATGTTTTTGGAGCCCCACCCCAGATAGTGACGCAGTAACAGAGTAGCGACTGGGCCAGCGCGAAGTAGACTGATCTCTTGCATTTTTCATCAGCTACTGCTCTTAGGGATTTGAAAACATATATCAGCTTCCGTAATCTAGCACAGAGCGTATCTATGTGTTGCGAAAATCTTAAAGTGCTATCGATTTGTACTCCTAAGTACTTAACACTGTCTGTTTTATTTAGACATATGCATGTACAAGAATTATCTTGGGGTTTCGAACACGAATGAGCTATCAACGAATATTGATTCGACGTCGGTGCATTGTTCTTCTTTAAGGAAAAGGTAATATACATCGTTTTGTCAGCATTAAGGGTCAGTATATCATTTTGTAGCCGTTTTGAGACAGTATTAAATCCCGCTTGAGCATAAGAATAGACCTCAGGCCAAGAGTCGGCGTTGAATAATAAGGCAGTATCATCTGCAAATCCGATAATTCTGCCTTGAGGTAGAGAGAGCATGCCCAGGTCATTAATATAGATGAGAAAGAGGGTAGGTCCGAGCACGCTCCCTTGAGGAGTGCCGTATGTAACGATGCGTTCTCCACTGATAAAATCATCTATCTTAACACACTGAGTGCGCTCACTCAGATAGTCTTCGAAGAGTTGAAGTGGTGCTCCTCTAATGCCCATATTCTCCATTTTATCTATTAGGATGGGCACAGAAACCGTGTCGAAAGCCTTGGCGAGGTCTAAGAATATGCCGAGGACTTTCTGTCCTTTATCTATGTTTGTAACAATATAATTTGTCAGTTCATGAATTGCGTCAGATGTTGATTTACCGGACCGAAAGCCATACTGTGATTGAGAAAGTAAGTTGTTCTTTTCCAGGTAGTCTACAAGTCTGTTATTTAGGATCCGCTCGAGTACTTTAGACATTGCGGGTAGCACAGCTATAGGCCTGTAATTGTTGACACGATTTCTGTCCCCATTCTTATAAATTGGATGAATAATCGATCTTTTAAACGGTTTTGGAAATTTGCCTGTTTCAAGTGCCAGATTGCAAACGTAAGTTAGTGGTGGTACAATAACTGTCTTATGTTTCTTTAAGAGATCGCTTGATATTCCATCCCAACCCATCGCACAATTGCTTCGTAGAGACATTATCAGCCTGGCAACTTCAGCCTCGTCTGTCGGCAAGAGTGCCATAGATTGAGAGCAGTGCATTATGAACGCGTTGTCGTGTTTACAAGACACTATTTTTTCGGCTAGGTTCTTTCCAATTTCAGCAAAATAATTGTTAACTAATTTTAACGACTGTTCTGGTGTACTAGACAAGTTTAACAAATTATTAGGGGATTCCTTTTTTTTAGTTCTGTTAGTTATCTGGTTGATTGCTGTCCACAGGTGTTTTGGGTTATTTCCGGCTTTGTTTAACTCATTTTTCTCATAATCATTTTTTATTTTTTTTAATAGTTTGTGACAGAAGTTTCTATACCTAGTGAATGTTACTTTTAATATATCGTTATTTGGTGTTATTTTAATCTTTTTATGAAGGTTGTCTCTGTGTCTTATGCAGCGCAGGAGGCCTGGGGTCATCCAAGGTTTGATAACCTTTTTACGATTCGGAACTTTAACTGCTTTAGAGTTGGAATCAATCACTTGCTTTACTAGGCCAATCAATGTGTCTGCGGCTATATCGGGGTCTTTAGAGTTATATACTTCGCTAAAATCAAGTTGCTTTATGTCCTCATCTAACTGTTCTGAGTTCATGCGTATAACTGTTCTTTTTGCAATTTTTCTTGTTATTTTCTTAGCAAGAAACAGTAGAACTGTTTCATGGTCTGTCAAAGACGAGTGAGCAACAAGAGTAGAAGCTAGGCGCTGAGTTTTCAGGATAAAGTGGTCAAGGCAAGTGTGTTGTCTGGTGGGAATCGTGTGGGCAGGTAGAAGACCATGTGTTGCTAGCAGGTTAAGATACTCATATTTATTTGAATCACGACATTCATCGCAGATGTTGATATTAATATCTCCACAGACTATGATATTATTATAATGTGCAATACTGGTAAGGGTTGAATTTAACGACTGAAGAAAGTTGGTTATATCTTTAACGCCCGGTGGCCTATATATAGCAAGTAAGATAGTGCTTTGGTCAATTATTATCTGGAGACAATTTGCATTTGTAAATGGTGGTTCTTCTACCGAAACATTAATTTCTTGGCGCACATAGACAACGACACCTTCATTTTGCGTATAATTGTTGTTGGTATTAAAAGAATTGTACCCAACAAGAGGGGGGATATTTATAGTATTTGGAAGCCAGCATTCCGTTAGAGTAATAATATCCCAATCAATTTTTGTTCTACTTAATATTGTTTCAAAACCAAATATATTTTTTTTTATACTTCTAATGTTCTGATTAATAATTTTGAGTGATTCCTTTAGCAACATATTAGAAGGAACACAGTTATCTAAGTCACAAGTGGTAGAGTCTGACACGGATATTGAATCTATGTTTATAGTGTTATTTATTAAATTATCGAATTTTAAAATTATTTATTAGAGATTGCATTTTAAGAATGACTTTTATTTTAGGACCATATAAGGACAGATTTATAAAATTGTATAAAAGTGTAGCAAATAAATTATGTGTTTTAGCATATTTAAATTTTATGAACAAGAATGTAATGTTTATTGTATTATTATTAATTAAAGCTTTCGTTATAATTGTAATAATCTGGTAAGTATTGTATGACTTTGTAAAAAGTGTGTGTATGTTTTTTTGTATAAGTTTTATTTTGTATGTATATGTTTGTGTATTACCATGTATTTTAGCGAGTGTTATGTGTATAATATGATTTTGAGAGTGTGTGAATGAGTGAGTTTCGTGTAGAGTGTTATTACAAAAGTTTTTGAAATATTTAAAATTAAAGAGTAACAAAATTAGTGTGTTTAATAAAATAGACTTTAAGTAGTGAAATTCTAGTCATTGACTTTGTTTACGTAGTTTCGCTAAATCTTCTTCAGATTTAATCAAACAACTCGGCATACCTTGTTTTTGTCGTACGTACACTTTTCCATTGGCTGTCCAACATTGCTCGTAGTCACTGCTTTTCACAAACTCTCGTGCTAGATAATGTAGACGTTTTGCCATGGTGGTCAGCACTTCTGATACGTAGAGAGGGAGTTTAGGAGATTTATCTTGCAAGTGAGTTGAGGAAAGGCGGTCATCCTTATGCTGCTTATTATAATTTCTTATTGAGGTTAAAAACTGCTCTTTAGTGCTTGACGCCGAGAATTCAGCAATGACTGTGCCCACTGACGCCGTTTTGCTCTTGAGGCGAAAGATATTTTTTATATCAGAATTACGAACAGGTTGGTTTATTAGATTGCCGAGTTGCTGGACCATGTTTGTAAGTGTTTCTTGAGTTTCGTGGTTTTGAGTAGGTAAGTTATTAATTTCTATTGATGCAGCTTTAGAACTTTTTTCCAAGAAATCAATTTTCTGTTCCAGCGCTTTTATAACGGTCTGATTTTTATTGCATTGAGCCTTCAAATTAGACATGTCCTGTATGACGTCATCGTATTTTGCAGACAAAAACGTTATGTTTTTTTGGATCTCTTCGTTTTGGATCCTAATTTCAGAATTTTGAGTGCTAATAATGTTGTTTTGCGACCTAATGCTTTCTAAAGCCGCTTGTAGGCTATCAATTTTATCACTTTGGTGGGTTTGTTTACATACTAAATCGGAGATCATATTCTTCATTTCACGCATCATGTTTTCCATGCGGCTCAGTTCATCATCTCGGTTCTTTTTCCTCATCGTCACATTCATATCTTCCACAGATGAAGCCGGTGTAGTTGGGGGCGAGTGTCTTATCATTTTGTATTTAAAAAAAAAATAAAATATAATTTTATAATCGAAGATCAAATTAGTGTAAGGTTTCGTGCTTTAATTATCACTCGTATAGCCACAGCGCAGTCCGTTGTTGTTATTATTGTAGGTATGTAGGCGCTTATGCACCTGCACCCGAATGCAGCCGAACGAACCCGAACGAGCCCGAGCGCGCGCCGATCAAGGACGGTGCAAAGGTCAAGCGCAGCGATGCGGCGACGCGGTGTTAGAATATTCACAATTTTGCAAACATTGTTCATTAAAACTGTCACAACTCTTGAGATGCTTGATGAATTCACTATCTGATTATTACAATCTGATTCTTGTGTACTTAGACACACGATAATATATAATTCTGTTAAATATTAAAGTTTTTAGTGTTTTTAAACAATTTTAATACACGGAGCACAAAAAAGTACGTGTTGTCGCTCGCGCGGCGAGAGGGAGGGGGGGGATGGTTTCATACATATATTATAAGTAATATTAACTACTATTATATTATATCGTGAATCGGTAAATCGAAAATATTGAAAAATCTAGATATTTTGTTAGCACGACGAACCGCAAATAAGGAAAAGTAATGCACTTTCGCGTTCCATATATTTACATTTGCAGTGTGCTAAAATTGTTGGTCGATCTCAGATGACTCCGAAAAATCTTATCGGTATCTTACTTGACATACTGTCTAAAATATCTTCATACATGCACCGTACGCCTGATATCTATTACCTATATGATTTTTGTGATGCACATAAATAACAGAAGCTCACTTTAAAAAAACCTGGGTCCCTACCTGATGTTAGAATAAAAAAACAACGGTCGCAGTACAATTTTTGTACGGTATAAAATTAAAATTCTCATTCCCTCTGAACACTTTTTATATTGCGTTTTATTTGTAAGTTTTTTTGTATAACACGATTATTTCATTCACGAACTTCAAGCACTGACTCTTTCATACCGATAAAAATACAACGAGCATCAAACAAAATCATCCCGCATACTATTTATACGGGCAATAGGTACCAAAACTCCGAAAAATTAAGTTCTCCAATCGGCTTTAAATTGTGTGAGAAACATGCGTGAGGAAGACAGAGACAGAACGATTTATCTTCGTGAACTATCTCCCCTAACGTCACATTTGACAGATACTTGACACTTGTGATTCAATTGTTATTTAGTCAGAATATAGTTTTGTTTGCGCGTCAATTTCTTGTAAGGTATTTGATGGATTGAGTATTTGATCTTAGTGTACCTAATCTTATCAGAAGTGTAGGTAAATAAATGTTTGGGGAATTTCTAGTAGAGTCAAGTAATCAAGATATAAAGATTATTACTTTATTTCGGCTCTTTGGTTGCATCTGTTGAAATTTTTGGCACTTATCTTAGTCGCATTATATTATTTAAATACAATAGTAATTCAAAGTCACTTCCTGCTGTCTGTCTGTGTGCTTTCTATGTATGTTTAGATCTTTCAAACTACGTAATGGATTTTGATGCCGTTTTTTATACATAGAATGTTCATCAGTATTGCATCCGTTAGAAGCTGGGGCGGGTTGCTAGTTTAATAAATTCGCTTATTAGAGCTTAATAAAATCTTTTATGATCGAATATTTTAAAAATAAAAAAGAGTAGCATTACTGTTCCACACCTTCTTACCTGCACTAGTCAATCTTCGCCTACATGAAGTACCAAAGTCCTAAGCACCAAAACCGATAACGTCAAAATAGTTCTGTACCGAAAAAAATTAATCTCCTAAGATATCTTGCATCATCGTACGTAAAACCTGCGTCAGACTTCAACTTTTTATTATTATAGCTTACAGGAATATCTTCATTGAATATTCTGTCGTGTGACGTCACCACACGGTGTGCTAAACTTCCGATGAGGTTTATATTTTCCTCACTTATGATATTAGAAGTTTGTCCTATTTTTACGTTTATGACAAAATCGAAGGTCACAATTTTAATTTCTGTCAATCGAAATTAATAACACATTTAATCTACTTGTCATTTTAGAAAATGGTTCATTTAAATTGGTTTGCCGTATAAAATTGTCACCAGCTGAGAGATCATTTTTTTTACGAAAAAAATATTTTTTCCCTGTATAAACAAGTTGTTAATTTCCGTGTACAAAATCGGGAATACAAGTATGGCTGAGCTTCCCGAAACGCTGACTCTCTGAAAACAAATCGCAAGTTCCTTCAATAATACAGACGTAGACTTATTTTCAACAATAATTCTGCGTTTCCTCCATGGATGCATAGTGGAGGAAATGTTTTTTAAATCCAATAACCGCTTCACTTACCTTGCTTTTGCTAAACTCTTATTTAAAAAAAAATGCAGGGATAGCGAACCAATTGCACGTCGAACAATGTTTTGGGCGCGTCATTGATTATTAAATTCATTACGCAGATTACGCACTTAGAAAATGCGTAAAATAGTAATGTAAGAACTATTCGGCACCCTATGCAAGCGTTTCTTACTTTTATTTTATTTTTAGACACGTTCATAACCTCAATAAAAATATATAGGTTCGCAATCACTGTTTTATTGGTTTTTTAAAACAAAAGACGACTTTTTTAATGACAAAGTGATTCTACTCGTACAGCACATCCCTAGGTTCACATTCCTTAGATTGCATAACTTGAAATTAAATTACATACTCAATACCTTTTAGTAAAATTATTGCTATAAATATATCGAATAACCTTTAACGAGTACGTATAATAACGCGCAGTAAGCTAATAGCTATCGATAAACGATCACAGTTGCATCAAACGTCGTAAACTTATCGATATAAAATTATCGATATTGAATTATCGATATTATATCGAGTTATTAGTGACCTTGGTCTCTTAGATACACATTAAGATATTGAAACATTATTTTATGAAGAGATGTCTTATCTTAAACCTGTTGTATAGAACTCATTTTGTGACGATGAGAGATTTGTTTTTTACTCTTCAAGGTGGTCATGCTTATGACAGCGAATTGAATATTTTGATCGTTTGATGATATAAGATATATTTGCATAATTTGATTGGATTATTAGAGTGTTAATGTATCTCTTCTGCGGTTTCTTCAATGACACGTATCTTTAGATGTAAAATATCTAGATAATAATGTCGTGTGTTCCCATTTGATTATGAGATTTTTTTTTTAAATTTAGAAAATATACCTAATATGTAAAGTCTTCGTATTGTAAAAATAAGAATAGTGCAGGAACAGACTCTTCTACGTTTGAAAAGAGGTCTTTTCACGTCTAAACGTTTAGATCAATTTTGTATAGAGTTAGCTGACACCCTGGATTAACACAGGCTACATTTTAACCAACAGCGTAAGTCAGGTCATATTTTTGCCCCTATAACCGACATTCACGCGGGCGAAATCTCACAAACTCGACAAAAAAACCTCAAAAAATAAATCTAAAATAAACTACACAGATTTAAACCCAACAATAAACAAATATAGCCACATCTAAATGTATATACTGGCCAGTCAGTCCAATTACAGACCTGTTGACTAGGCAATTATTCACCAGGGGAGCATGAGCAAATTCCCGACCAAAAAGCAATCGCTGTGGTCAGATAAAGCTCTCCAGCCGGCGCTGGCTGCTACTGAACTTCGAATATCATAGACTATAGTGTAAATGTGTAGGGATTTATAGGATAGTTGTATTTTTGGGTTATTTGAGTAGGTAGATATGGAATTTAAAAGTTGACGTAAGCGGATAATTAAAAAAAATATTAGTGGGAATATTCATGCGAAAATTTAGTTCTTTTTTTATTATTCGGCCTTGTGTCATTCTAAACAAATCAAAATATTCTAATCCGTACAGCCAAATTGGTCTAGACATTTTGAAGTAAAAGTTTATTGTAAAAAAACTTACATAGGTACGTCCTAGATGAGTCCGGAAATTTTCATTCCTTTTTATAGAAGACATTTGATTTTTAATTGCTTAAAAATGATAACATTAAAACGTGGGTCAATGATCGTCTCTAAAATATAAGTTACGCGCTTAAGTGAGTATAACTTCATAATTACATATTTAATTCTAAATGTAACCCGTTTGTTACATATTATCATAACAACTTTTTATTAACTGCCTTCTTGGAAAAACGTTGTTCATACGTTTTAGCGAAGGTAGATATGTGTGGGCTAAAAGCAATATTCCTATTGAATTAATAGTCTATTTATAGGTATTAGAACCCTACTTAAGAAAACTTTTGAAATAAAACCTTTTTATTTAAATTGAACGTAGCGAACTTTGTAAAAGAAATTTGTAACAATAGACAATAATTAAAACCATAAAATTAATCTTGTATCGTAAAAAATATTTTTAATTACTTTTTTCTTTTGATTGTGGATTAACACATACTTTTTACGCGACTATCAAAAGTAGGGTAAAGTTTTTGCAGCTTCACTCGTGCAAAGTTGCGGGAAAAAAAATGGTTTTATTATAATGTAAAAAACCGACATTCCTGCAAGAAAGATCTGTACTTAAAAAACGTACACAAAGCCCTCATAAATTCAAATCGCAAAGTATTAAATACAACTTTCATTGACACGTGACAGTACAATTCTAGTCAAAAGATTTGCTTTTTGATAAGGGCGTTACCATGGCAACCATACAACCATGTTTGTGAGCGACGGAGAAATTTAAAAGAGTATAATATAAATAGGTATCTCACCGTGTCTGTCGTATCTACCTTTGGCGCGAGTTTCAAGGTCAGACAGGTATTTTTTTGTATTACTGAGCGTTGGAAACAGCTTTTAAGGCGCTGTAAATGCTGTACGTATACAGCTTTATGCTTTTAATCAATTAATTTGTGATACTAAAAGAATTGTCGTTGTTTGCGAGCGCTTATTTGTAAAAATGTAAATTGCTTTACTATTTGTTTGCGGCAAGCTACTGATGGGTTTTACATTTTTTACCGAGTCGTATATCGACCACTCGTAATGTCCTGACCGATTTCGGCTACGCAGGACATATTATCGTGCACAAGTGCGTTCGCAAACACAGGTGCACTCTCTATTCCTTTACTCTCAAAGCCCGATGGGACGGCAATCCGTACGGTACCACTCGTACCCTACCTACTAAGAAAGTATGTGAGTATGTTTGTTACCTCACTTTTTATGTGACTTCGTGTAAGAAGGTTAATCTTTTTGCGACGCGGGTTCTTAATTTTCAAAAATTTGGTATGTTGTTAGTTGATACCCTAGATAAACACGTAGGCATTTACCCGACTGTTATTATTATTTAAACTCCTTAACATACCTTAATTAATTCATTTCAAGTACATACGAGTATGTTATACCTACTTGTATACAGATTTGCAGATAGTAAAGTGCTACAAGGATCTTTTGGCACGTGGCTGACGTGGCCGAAATCGGAACTAATACCAACTTATATGAAAAAATCATCACTTTTCACTGACAGTTCAGTTGATTCTTGTTGTGAATATGCACACCAGCCCTCAAGTTAAAGCTATCCACATGCCAAAAGACCCTTGTAGCACTATATTTTAATTCCATTTTTTAGTTGAAAACAGTTGACTATCGGTTTTTAAAGAGCTTATGTTTTTTGTTTCTTTTCGACCTTGTTTCGCTGCGCTTGGAAACTGTTGGCGCCTTTTTGCCCAAGCAGATTAATTATTTTTATTTATTAAAAAGAAACAAAATAATATACGGGATTTTCATATACCGATAGGTACGGTATTTTTCCAAGGAAGAGACATCATCTCAAAGGTAACAATGTTGTATATTATTATGAAACATTTTTTCAGAAGCATCAGGAAACATCTATTCTATACATATATTATATTGTTGAAGAGTTTGTACTTTGTTAGTTTTCAATTTTTAATTTAAAAAATCAGGAACTACTATGTAATTTGATGTTTCTCTTCTCTTAACGTTTCGGCCGCGTTGCACAGACCGTGGTCACTGTGGGTGTGGGTGGACTCATCCTCGGGTGGTGAGTCCAGTCGTAGTACTGAGGTCTATGGCCTCAACATCTCTCAAAATATGTGTGCAAATCGCGAAAGTTTAAAAACATTTAAAGAACATTCTATTAATCTAAAATACCAATAAATACCATATAAACAACATCGCAACTTGTTACATTCCAGTCACAGTTTCTTCTTTTTGTTTTATCATTATTTTTGCGTCCCAAGTGTTTATCCAAACGAAAAGCCGGATCTAAAAACAGTTTGACATATAACTTACTTACGTATGACATCATTGGTCAAAATAACTCCGCTATTTAGGTACAATGAGGATAACAACAAAAGAATGTTGATACAAAAGTAACTTGTGCCGAAAATAGATGAGCATTATTATTGGACTTACACAATGTTTACCGGTAAAGTTTGGGTTTATTTTGAATAGCATTTTTTTTGAAACAGACAACCGCATTCCAAAAAATAACTCTCGAACGAATTTTGATTGTTTAATTGATAAATTTTAATATAGTGAGGCGCGCACTGACTTCGAATGTTTTGTGCGTTTTAGAAATGTATCACAACTTGGGTTTTTCGGAAGGCACGTTAAAATGTGTTAAAATGTAAAATTGCACGCATATGAATTCTCGGATACAGCAAGGCTTAAATAAACGTATTAGTTACTGAAAAGATACTTTGCTTTACACCTTGTATAGTCCCATCTCGTTTCCACAACTGCAATACTCATCAGTAGTAGGTCTTATTCACAAAAGTTTAATATAGCCTTTGCTTGTCAGTCTTTCCAAGCATAATATCAGTGGAGCTCACAAAGACTAGTATATCAGCTCATCATTTCAAACGCCACTGTTTGGCCTCAACTTCGCGCTGAAAAGGCATTTATGGGAGCAACATTATAAGCCCGTGTTTTCATCACAAACTATTTATGTTTTATGTCTGTGTCGACGCCGCATTTTCCTATCGTCGACCGTACTGCCTTGAACACAAGGCATCTATTCATTTTTATTATATTGAGCCTTACACTACACCAATCACGCTTTACTTTCGCACCCACGTCACTCATCACGTCAGTTACACAGCACCAATCATACAACACCACGCAACACACAAGCATTCACACCTAATTCTTCCACCACCGGAAGCACACTGCACACCCAAAAATCATTGTTATATCCAAAATTCGGACAATATAATCTTTAAAAAGATTCCCGAAGTTTTCTTTTGTTCATCACGAACAAAAAGTGGCGACCGTGACAGGACTTCTGCTACTAAGAAGTATCATCGAGTACGAGTAGGTCTGCGCATTGAAGGACACTAGGAGGTCAAACGCCACGTCGAGGATTGCAGCGCCTTGGATTGTCTGGGCTACCACCAGCATCAAGTCTACATTACTCGCCGTGCAGCAAGATCGTCTTTCACCTAGCCGCGCCTAAGCCTACGGCTATCTCACCTACAAAAACCTACGCCTAATTGGACTACGAGGAGCCTCACGCCTAATCTAGCAGTCAGCAGCCAGCAGTCGGAGCTACGTTATTTCTTCGCCTCAGCATCGCCTGCCTGCCTTCCTAATTGTGAGCCCGTTCCATTTATTTCCTAGTTCTTTCCACTCAATTTGTGCAAATAGTGTCGCTTGGTTGCTCTAAGGTGCAAGCTATAGCCTAAATTTCTATACGGAAAGCCTATTGCCGTCTATTTCTTCTTAAATATTCGCATCTATTCCCTACAAGCGCTAAAAATAAGCTT
The DNA here is from genome assembly GCA_941860345.1 of Chrysodeixis includens. Lineage (NCBI taxonomy): Eukaryota > Metazoa > Arthropoda > Insecta > Lepidoptera > Noctuidae > Chrysodeixis > Chrysodeixis includens. Next base: position 10,324,089 of record OW796098.1, on the reverse strand, counting down.
TAAACAATTGTACTTACAGTTGTACAAGGCATCCATTTTGTGCAAGTCACATACACGTCACTTTCATTACGTAGTTTAATTGCGCTAAGTTCACTATTATACGTTACTGTAAGTCACACGTAATCACAATACGTTATAATCACTGCGCTTGTGCTATTTAAACAAAATAAAACTAAAGTTTAAAATTTAACTTAGGCTTTGAACACTTTATATTCTTTCCCATTTTCACCAGACTTTCATTATAACTACAAGTTTCTTAACTTTTTCTAAAATCTAAATGCTATTCGCCTCTCGCTGCTAATTAATAACTGTTGTAAACAAGATATTTAGCATACTTAAATAATCAATTCCAGTGTGTTGGTGTATTGCGAGCGCCCGGACCCTTTTTGACGTCATCCTTTGTCTACGCGATTACCTGAGGCCGGACCGTCGCCGCTCGTGCGCCGATCAGCTGGTTTGCACCGGTTCATCTCAGATGTTTATCAAGATAACGAATAGCGAGGAGCGTACCGTATTGTTAATCTTTTATTTACTTGTTTCTAATTAACTTACATATTTTTACTAACTTATACCTTCTAGACTAGATATTTTCATACAATGGCTTCTAAAGACGAGGACGTTAGACTTTTAAGGGACCTAAGTGCGAAACGTAGCAATATTAAAGGTCGTTTAACGCGGTTTAAAAAATATTTAGAAGAAGTTCAATGTTTAGATAGTTTGTCTGAATTAGATGTACAAAAACTTGAAATGAAATTATCTAGATCTAAGGAGTTATTTAAAGAGTTCGACGAGTTGCAGGCACAAATTGAGTCGTTGCAGGTTTCTTCCTTAGAATCCGAGTTAGCTATATGTGATGTTATTGAACAGGATTTTGTTCACTATATTGCTCTTGCCAAGACTATTTTAGTCAACCGTTCTTCATCACATAATGAATCGAATTATTCTAATGCAACTGATCATAATGTTTCTTGCTGTGGTGAAGCTCAGGGTTTTATGGGTTTTAAATTGCCTGTCATCAAGATATCAAATTTTAATGGCAGCTACAGTAAATGGCTTGAGTTTAAGGAAACTTTTAATTCATTAATTAATAACAATAATAAAATCAAAAATATTTACAAATTTCATTACCTTAATTCATATTTAGAAGGGGAAGCTGCACGCGTAATTAGTAATTTAGAAGTAACAGATAAAAACTACATTCAGGCCTGGAAACTCTTGTGCGAACGATACGATAATAAGCGTCAATTAATCAATAACCATCTAAAATCTTTATTTAATTTTGAAAGCGTACGGGAGACCGATAAGTCATTGCGTTATATTATTGATCATGTCACTAAAAACTTACGGGCTCTCGGCACGCTTGGATTGCCCACCGACAAGTGGGACGTCTTAATTATTTATATGGTCACAGCAAAGTTAGACAGCAGCACTATTTACAAATGGGAAGAGCATAAAAATTCTTTGTCCGACATTCCTTCACTTGACGAATTTTTTACATTCTTAAAAAATCGCGCGGATGTTTTAGAAACAGTTAACCGTAGCAAACAAGACAAAAATTATTTATCTAACCATAATAAACACGTTGCCTCTAGTAGTGGTTCAAACAAATCACAAACAAAAACATTTTTATCAACCTCAAATAGCGATAACAAACGTAACCTATGCCTAGTCTGTAAAGAAAATCATCGCTTATTTGAGTGTGCTATTTTCAAGGCAAAGTCACCTGAAGACAGGTGGCTTACCGTTAAGTCACTAGGTTTATGCTTTAATTGTTTGAGACCCGGGCACGATGTAGGTAAATGTAACCTTCCAGGGCATTGCCGTTCTTGTAAGAAACGCCATAATACCTTAATTCATGTTGCTAACAAACCCGAATCGGATGAGTCTAGCCAGTCACCTGTTGTCATGTCCGCTTTAGCTAATTCGTCACAAGTCTTGCTGTGTACCGCTAGTGTTCTTATATCTAACCCAACAACCAATGAAACCATAAAGGTTCGCGCTTTGCTCGATAGTGGGAGCCAGTGTTCCTTCATTACAGAGTCACTGAAACAGCGACTCAATCTATCTACTCACCCTTCTAATGTTGATATTTACGCTATTGGTAATACTCAACTCAACCTAAATACGAAACGTTGTATGATACGCCTACAGTCTAGTGATTGCCTATTTAATGTCACAATGTTTTGCCTAGTTCTTCCTAAAATTTCTGATAACATTCCCAAATTAACCTTTGATAAAAAAGGCCTAGATTTTTCAAAATTCAATTTAGCAGATCCTAATTTCTATGAATCAGCCCCTATAGATATGCTGATCGGAGGTGATCTATTTTGGGACGTGATAGGTTCCCAGCAACATTCCCTAAGCGATAAAGGCCCTATACTCCGCAGCTCTAAATTTGGATGGCTCGTAGGAGGTTCTGTGTTTCCCCAACTAAAGCAAAGAAATTTGCCTAAAACCCCTATACATGCCTGTCATGCTCACCTAAAGGAATGTGATATTCCTAACCTAGAACAGCAGGTAGCTAAGTTTTGGGAATTGGAAAATTTCCCACAGTCTATTCCCTACAGTGAGGAAGAAAAGCTTTGTGAAAAGCATTTTCTTAATCACACTATTCGCCTAAGTAATGGTCGTTTTTGTGTAGGTCTTCCCCTTCGCGATGATAGAGAGTGTTTAGGTGACTCTTATCATCTGGCCAAGAAGAGGTTTTTGAACCTAGAATCACGTTTTAAAAAACAGCCTGATTTAAAAGTAGCCTACACTGATTTTATTCACGAATATGCTGATCTCGGACATTTGTCTGAAGCACCTATTCAGTGGCCCAAAAATGGCTATTTTTTACCTCATCATCCCGTAATAAGAGATAAAAGTGAGTCGACTCGACTGCGTGTCGTATTCGACGCATCGGCCCGCACTACTTCAGGTATTTCAGTAAATGACCTCCAAATGGTAGGGCCCACTATACAAGATTTGCTATTCAACATTTTGTTAAGGTTTCGTCTCTTCAAATACATAATTTCAGGGGACGTAGAAAAAATGTTTCGCCAGGTGTTAATGAGAGAGGCTGATCGCGATTTACAATTAATTTTGTGGCGCGACAATGAACACGAACCTCTTCGTACTCTACGTCTCAACACCGTTACGTATGGCTTTTCATCTGCCACTTTTCTCACCACTAGGTGCCTTTGGCAAATTGGTGAAGAATGTACGGACGCTAAAATAAAAACAATTATTCAAAATGATACGTATTGTGACGATATTTTAACGGGATGTGACTCACCACAAGAGTTACGCTATATTCAAAGTTCTTTGTCTCGTGAGCTAGCTAAAGGTTGTTTTAACCTTAGGAAATATAGGTCTAATTTGCCTGATCTTTTCCCAGATGATAGTCATTCTGAAGAGGGCAGTCTAATTATCAGTAATTCCACTAGCACTCTAGGAATAGGGTGGTGCCCTACTTCTGATCAATTACATTTTCCTTTTCACTCTCCAACAGACTCAATCGTTACTAAAAGATCTATTCTTTCCAATATTAGTAAAATATTTGATCCTCTAGGACTATTATCTATGTACGTTATTAGATTCAAAATTATTTTACAACAATTATGGGTCCTTAAGTTAGGCTGGGACGAACCAGTACCTAATCAAATTCAAAATGTTTGGCAATCTTTCTCAAAAAATATAAATATTTTCTCACAATTTAAAATACCTAGACTAACCCTAATTGATAATCCTATTCTAATTGAAATGCATTGTTTTTGTGACGCTTCTCAACAAGCATATGGAACGTGCATTTACCTAAGGTCTGTAGATACAAAAGGGTCGATTCAAGTACATTTATTGTGCGCTAAAGCACGTGTGGCACCTATAAAGGTCACCACCATACCTAGGTTAGAATTAAGCGCCGCTGTATTAGGCGCACAATTAAGCTCTGCGGTTACCAAAGCTCTACGCCGACCTATCAATCGTCATGTATACTGGACTGACTCGCGCGTAGTCCTTGGTTGGATTTACATGCCTAATAAAACCAAAACGTTTGTGGCTAATCGTATCGCAGCAATTTCTGATCTTTCAGAACCTACATCCTGGCGGTACGTGCCCACTGATCAAAACCCCGCGGATCTCGCTTCGCGAGGTGTCGATGTAAAGGACGGGTCCTTTAAGCAACCATCTTTGTGGTGGCACGGGCCTACATTTTTATTAGAGTCAGAAAATTCGTGGCCTTCGATGACCACACCTAATATTTCTGACCTACCCGAACTAAAAACGTGCTCCGTTTTGGCGGCGGAGACTGTGCCCTCAGCACCCTTTATCGATTTTACAAAATTTTCCAAATTTCACAAATTTCAAAGGCTTTATGCCCTAGTTTTAAGATTTGTTCACAATTGCCGTAATCGTGATAAAATAACTGGAACTCTACGAGTTGAAGAGCTCGACAGTTCTGCTAAATTATTAGCAAAATTTGCACAAAAGGAATCTTTTCCTGATGAACTAGATCGTCTTCAAAATAACAAAAGTCTATCAGCAAAGGCAGCGTTAGTTTCCCTTAACCCGTTTATAGACTCAGAAGGATTGCTTAGAGTTGGGGGCCGTATACCTCACTCAAGCTACTCTTTCGATAAGAAACATCCCATCCTACTCAAGTCTGACCACCTACTAACAAAGCTTATATTTCAAGCAGAACATGATCGTCTCATGCATGCTGGGCCCCAGCTGCTCTTGGCCTCTATTAGAGACCGCTACTGGCCTATAGGGGGTAGGCAACTAGCTAGGAGAGTCTTTCGTAATTGCTTTACGTGTCGTAGATTTGGGGGTCAAACTCTATCCAACATCATGGGAAACCTACCGAATGATCGGGTGGAGGCTAATTTTCCTTTTTCTACTGTTGCTACTGACTTTGCTGGACCATTTTTAATTGCAGACCGTAAAGGTAGGGGATGCAAAATTACAAAATGCTATTTATGCATTTTCGTTTGTTTTCGTTACAAATGCGTTCACCTTGAGGCGGTAAGCGAGTTGTCTAAGGACGCATTTATTCTAACTATTAAAAGATTTATCGCTCGCAGAGGAGTACCTACATTAATTTATTGCGATAATGGGCGCAATTTTGTTGCTTCTGCAAAGGAAATATCCTCCTTTCTACAGGCAGAACGCGACTCTATTTGTGAATTTGCTGCTCGTCGCGGCATAGATTTCAAATTTTCTCCCGTGTACGCTCCTCACTATAACGGGCTGGCCGAGAGTGGTGTAAAGTCGGCAAAATATCACGTTAAACGTGTACTAGGCAATACGCATCTCACCTTTGAGGAACTATCGTCCTTGTTTGCACAAATTGAGGCAATCCTCAACAGCCGACCCCTTTGTCCTCTCAGTCCGTCCCCTAATGACCTACAACCTCTCACCCCGGCTCACTTTTTAATTGGCAGGCCACTAACCTCTCTACCATCACCGGACTTCGTGGATTGCAGCTCCAATCGCCTCGACCGATACCAGCGTCTGGAACAGGCTCGACAGCACTTCTGGCAGCGGTGGGCCAGAGAATATATAGCGGAACTGCAGCAGCGCTCTAAGTGGCGCACTAAAGAGAAAGACTTGGAGCTGAATGATCTTGTCTTGATCAAAGAAGATCACCTGCCCCCATTATGCTGGCGGTTAGGTCGTGTCGCTAAATTGTTTCCGGGCAATGATGGTGTTCCACGAGTCGCGGATATTTCTACCGTACAAGGGACAATAAGAAGAGCCCTCAACAAAATTTGCCTACTTCCAAACTCAGCCCAGGAGAATAATTGTTGAAAGCAGCAGAGCTTTCAACGGCCGGGAGGATGTCGACGCCGCATTTTCCTATCGTCGACCGTACTGCCTTGAACACAAGGCATCTATTCATTTTTATTATATTGAGCCTTACACTACACCAATCACGCTTTACTTTCGCACCCACGTCACTCATCACGTCAGTTACACAGCACCAATCATACAACACCACGCAACACACAAGCATTCACACCTAATTCTTCCACCACCGGAAGCACACTGCACACCCAAAAATCATTGTTATATCCAAAATTCGGACAATATAATCTTTAAAAAGATTCCCGAAGTTTTCTTTTGTTCATCACGAACAGTCTGTTTGCATCATAAACGCATGTAACCGTATGTAATAAATAGCGTTACTGTAATTATCGTTTACATTTTCAGTTTAATTAGAATTCCTTTTTTTAAGTATCATGTCTTGCAATTAATCCTTTGATGTTAGATTATTTGATGTTTAATTCTTCTAGCTAACTACTAAAATCTTCTATGTGTTGCGAAATATGTTCGTAAAAGTCTTGCGGAATTTTCCAAAGTTTCGTAATCGAAATGAAACAACAATGTAATACGTTATTCCGTGTCTGATCTCTCAATATCAACGGACATTCGCGCAGACAAGGGAATTGAATTTCGTTAAGTGTTTACCTTTTTGCCGGCGACTGTACGAGCTGTCAAACATCTCGACTAATTCCGTTCCAATCTATCAGGGGCCGAGTATTTGGGTCGAACGTAAAACTTCTGTCACTCAACAATATTACCGAAGGACTTGTGTACTTAATATTATTTTTTTCTTTTAAATTTCTCGCTGACGTGCTAAAGGTTTGAGTGCTGACGCATATTTTAAGACAAGAGTGCCAACTTCCTTTGCTTTGAAGGACTCCTACCTGCCGGTATTATAATATTTTTGTATTTTAAAACGACAAGGATTTGTGAATTGGTAAGGAGGTTTTGAGTCCTTTTTGCTGTTGTTTGTTAAGGTAAACACGTACCTATTGTAACGTGTTTAAGTCTATTTTAATATTAAGGCTAGTCATTAGTAGGTCAATGGTAATTGCAATTAAAATTACCAGGAAAATTTCATGAGTAAAAAAATAAATGTGTTTTTTTATTATACCAGCAACGTCATAAAAATGGCCGTGTACACTCTACTAGAACATACTTAACTTAATAATTATTTTAATAATGAAGACTATAAAATTATATTTACAGAACTAATTCCCAGTAAATTAAGCAGGTATTTCACAAGTAGGTAATTAAGCTTTTAATTTAGTTAAATTACTAATTATAATTACATTATGTGTGGTGATAAAATAAATATAGTAATAATTACAAGGATAATATGGGACAAGGCTTATTATGCACACTTTACTTTACGACAAGGCTTATTATTTGCCTGTGGGACCGAGACCGCGTTATGCACAATGTAGAGCGCCTACTCTTTTCCACAATGACAACTATTTTGTTTTAAGAACTTACAGTAGGTACGGGTACAGATCGCGACTGACTGTAGCAGGCATTTGTTTTTTTACTTAGGTAAGTATAAGAGATTAGCCTTAATTTATTTATATACATTATCATCTTCGTATTTACACGACTGACGTTTTAAGCAGACAGCGACACATATGAGCAATAAAATTATAAATAATAAAACATGTAAACGTAATTTGCATTCCAACTCGTTACGTAATCCGGGGAACATTTTTATTAACTGTTTTCAAATTTCTAAAGAAAATGCTTTGATTATTTTTTACTTTTGTAACTGTTTTTCAATTAGACGTCTCATTTGATTTAAAACTAATTCAAAGTATAAAAAATAAAGCTAGTTTTTAATTTGTCTGAATAATTTTAAAAATATTTCAGACTGTTGCTTTTTAATTAACTCTCAGATTCATAAATTTAATTATAATTTTAACAAGTTACTGACGACTGAAGATCGATCTTCAAATAACACATAAAACATGAGAACCAAGGTTCTCGTTAAGATCTTCGTTCTCATGTGTCCCAGCTACTCGACACCAACGATCGCATGTAATATGACATAGATCCCAAATTGGCACTTTTGATCGCAATAAAACTGTCCCAAGAAATCCTATTTATTACTTAACACTTCAAACGAAATTTGAGAAGTAACGTTCAAGTAAATGAGCTTCAAATGAAATGGGTTAAAAATACTTTATAGGGTGTGTTTACTGTTTACATATTATGTTCCTATGATGTGCCTTCAATAATTGCTAAGTCCACATTATTAATATCTGTCGGGTGCTCCCATAAGTTGGCACACGAAGCCATAACTCCCCGTGCGCGCGCCCTCGCGTCAAACTCTTGAACAATCTCGAGAACGCACGAGTGTTAGAACCTATAAATTATTTAGGTAAGGTAGTTTAAGTTTTAGCGGCTTTACACATCAATAAATAATCCCCGCGTAGGTGCTTACATACCAGGCAAACTTAATTTATATCCCCTTCCCGCTACATGACACCCGTAAGTCAGCACAATACGGGAGTTACGAGCCCCCGAGATCAAATTCGTCACCTGCGAAACTGTTTCCACTTTAAAACAATACGATACCCCATTAAACTGTTCATACACGCCGACAATGCCGATCGGATTCTATATACGGATGACATTATTGCCCAAATTAACGTAACGATGCACTCGAATGCAACTGCATCAGCGTGTAGTGAAATCAGAGCGGGATATTCATTACGCAATATTTTCCCCTACCCTAGAGAATCGCGATGAAGCGTATATAGAGGGAAAAAACGGCGAACTTCGTTTCACAAACAAAGCGCGCGCCTGAAAGGGGCTTGTGAAAAAACATTTTCATTGTGTCTGCGAGTCGCTCGATTTTTAATCTTCCTCCGCGTCCCTCTGTAAGTTTATTGTAAGCTTTGCGAATCAGTTGGCGACCATTACTAGACGTAACCTACGTTTATCATCGACTTCTAAACGCCCACATAGCGCCCAAACTTACTTTTCCGCGCCGCGAACTCGTACTGTGCAGAAGTGAACGGTCCACGAAATTGAGAGTCGTTGAAAATGTGAAAAAATTATAGCAGTGACAACACAGAGTAACTTTGTAATGATTAAGGATATAATGTAAGTACCTAAAAAAATATAAAAAGATATAATAGTTACTATATATTACTTGAAGTCGAAAACTTATGGCTGAAATAACACTTCAGGAAATTTCTTTCGGTTTTCATCGAATGCGGATAAATATTATTATATAATCAATTTAAATAAACTAAGGTACTAAGAAACCTGAATTCAATTTCCCGAGTGATAAAGGACCGTTGAAATGGGCCACATTAATAAATTGGGACCTAACTATTCAACTATCAATTCGCACTTCCTAAGGAGAATTCTTATTGGTACCAGCATAACATGGTCTATTGAAACCGCAGGACTCTACCATAAGGTAACATAATTTGTGGTGAGAGCAGGGGGAGCGGGAGCTTCTCTAGTCTGGTTGGTATGTGTGAAAGGCGAGGATCCACATGATGTCCGTCATGTTTTATTCATAGGCACCGATGTAGTGACGTAAACACGACTTCGAGATACAGTCATGCAGTGATCAGTATTGTGGCGAATTGTTTGGATAAACAATACATATTGTGAGATTTGTACGAGCTTGATATTAAACAGCGACATTTAGTATTGTTTGAAGCATCATCGAGTTATTCTTCTAATAACGAAGGAATTCCGTATCGATTACAGTTCCACAGCCCGAGAAAGTGTAGAAGTTTGAGTGCAAAAAAACTTATTACTATGAAATCCGATAGCTGACCGCGGTAAAATGTTAATTCGAAAAAATATTCTTAGAAAACTGGTTAAGCTTACACTGGGTTTACAATTAATAACCACATTGCGTGTTATGCATTTTTTGTTTGGAAGTAAGGGTCTAGAAAAGTTACATTAGTGGAGTAATTTGTAACACTGCAGCTAAAACATGAGCTGTTTATTGGGCTTCGTGCAAACTCGTGGGACGATAAACTGAATGTGCTTTTGAATTCTATGAGCGAGTTTCGTTTGTCTACACATTAGATAGAGTTGACTTCGGTCATTTAATTCGTTTATGAGGCAGAACTGTGAAGCTGGAAAGCGCCACAATATTTGCCTCTATTAAGTTGCCTCGTTAGATTATTTGAAACGTTACTTTGTATTTTCTTTATAATATTTTCTTTCGAATCCTTCAGCATTAGCGATTGTTAAGCATAGTAGTTTGACATATCGGTATGTCTTTAATTTTCGTGTAACAATGTGTTGGACAATATTGTACATGTTTGATCAGCCATTTGATGTGTACAAATGACTCTAAAATACTTTAAAATTATTTAGTTTTATGTCGAAAAACCTGATTCGTAACTCTTAGACTTCGTCGGTACCTAATAACAAATTTTACGGCGTATCAATCATTTCGCAAATAACAATATTACCTATAGATGTCTTAACAACACATGTTTCTATTTTATTACTTGTTCGATTAATTATTAATGTGCTTGGGATTAAGCTTTGAATTAATTAATTCCAAATGCCACTTAACCTATTTAGCCAAACAAGATTATATCAGTAATTCATATTAACAACTGCTTTATTGATTTGATGTTATTAAATTAATGGATTTGGATGTTACGTAATTAGTTTTAACTCTTTTTAGGTATGTGATGACCTAGTGGTATGACCGTTGGGCTGTCAAGTCAGAGGTCGTGGGTTCAAATCGCGGAATTCACCAATATCTTTTTGAATTCATGTGCGTTTAACAAAATAATTGTATTTTGGTAAAATCGGCAGTTTAAAAAAAATCATGAATATCAGAGGCCTTTGGGCAGCTTTAGAACTGTGACATCAGGTTATCAATAGACCATACGATATAAAGAAGGAGACTCTTTTTATTCGGAGTCACCTTGGCAACAACCAGTGTATTTGACATGTAAATACCGTATGTGAAGTGCTGCGGGTTCGATTCCCGCATGGGACAAACATTTGCTTTGCTTTGCGTGACCCAATTTTATTTTCTGTTTTTTGGTTGGATTCCATTTCTAGTTGAATTTTGTGATTTTTTGTCGCATGTTCGTAGAAGTTCTCGACATACAGAGTAAAGTCCTTAATGCAGTTTTTTCAAGAGAAACACTTTTTTTATTCAAATTAAGGTGACAGTATGCATATAAAACTTATTTCCTGTTTCTGTATTTTAACTATAACTGTCAATGAAATTTCTGCGACTATATTTATAGTTCCTCAATGCGCCGAGCTGTAAGCATATTAAAATAAATGAATAAATTGAGACCGACAGCTCTTTCTCTCTTTGCAATCTACGGATCCTGATGATGATTTTATATTTATGTTAAGAAGAAATAACATTTATATCTAAGGAAAATTACACAACCTAGAAAGGTTAGGAAAAATAATTAAACTCCAATCTCTCACCCTTTTATTACTTAAATTAAACCGCATAGTTAATACAAACGTTTTAAGAAATAAATTTAGCCCAGCGCCACTTACTGTGAGTCTTGAATTATGAATAAAACATGGCACACTTCTTAGTGCGGCCGGCTATCTGTCTTGCGTTGTACGACGGCACCTATCCATTACCCCGCGTTATTGTGCTTCCTGCCTTATGCCACATCATTTTGTGGACCCTAAAGGGCCATTGAAGCTGGATCGAGTGTATTGTTAGTATTTTGCTTTATTGTTTCCTTAAGACCTTTGCCGGCCGCCTCCACAAAGACTGACGTAAGGTGACCCATTCACGAATGTATTTTTGGCTCCACCTTAGGCTTGTTTTTATTCGCATGCCTTCACGTCTTCGATAATTTATACTATACTTTATATAGAATGTTGTTTGGTGAATCCTGTACGCCTTTGGTTCGTTCTTGCGCACCGAGAAAAAGGAACAAGTAATACAATCCAGTTCAAGGTTGCATTCTTTTCATGGACTTTATAGATGATGAATGTCTCTCAATGAAGATATTAAGTAGGTAATAAATGTATATGTATTTTTTTTTCTTTAATGTCTGCCACTAATATTATAAACGCAAAAGTTTGTGAGTTTGGATAGATGTTTGTTAGTCTTTCACGCTTAAACGGTTAAAACATTTTTTACAAAATATTGTATGGAGTTAGTTGGAACTTGGATTAAAACTTAGACTACTTTTTAACGGGGATAATATTTTTGCAGTTACTGCCGACAGCTCCAGAAGTCCGGGCTCTGTGGCGTACCTTGAGAGAGGCCTATGTCCAGCAGTGGACTGCAAAGGGCTGATGATGATGATGATGATGAAACGACATTCGCGCCAGCGAGGTCGCGAGTAAAAGCTAGTAATTTTAAGAAGGATCGTAACAAAATTAGACTGGTATTTATGTCTTTGTCTCCTATACAGTCGCGGGGACCTTACCATATAATTGATGAAGAAACTTGTCATGAGTTTTGCTAATGAGCACACAGGTTCATCTCAACAATGCGGATCTCGGCAATTAGCCGGGAAACACTAGAATAAAGAAAGGGTTGGACTATACACACGCATTTAACAAATGTACTCCAGGAGCTCAGCTCATTACCTGCAACTTCTTGGCGAATATACAAACAATGGTCACGCATTCGTTTTGAAACCTAGACTTCTTTTGATACTGAAAATGCTACCTTATCTCTTAGTCCATAAACTTTAAACTTACTGTAGACTAAGTCCGCATAAACTTACTTCCTGACAAGGGTTCAGGAAGTAAAACTCTCCCGAGAATCAACCTAAAGATACCTAAACATGACCTATTTGTATGTTCCATTTGAGCAACAAACATTTGGCATCCCTCGTATTCGAAGGTAACGTATGCACAAACCGGATCGAAAACCCGGTTTTCCCTTATCTATTTACGGGTAAATACATCAGCATAGGTGTACGGGAACCGAAACCACAGGCCATTACAAATAAAATTACTACGAAACACCGGCGCGGTTCAAACGCACTGGAATGGATTCACTCAATTTTGCGAGCTAAAATATTTTTCTTTTTAAAATTCAATTGAATTAACTTTAATTGGAGTTCGATAGTGCATATCGAAGCTTTTTGGGTGTAATCGAATGGTTTTGTATTATTTCTGGGCGTTCGGTCATCGGTGCCGGTCGTTACAGCACCGAAAGTTTGACAATCGACTTTTTGTTTATCGTTTGAACAGCCCGCACTAGTTTTGTAGTTTCGAGTTTCCTCTATATTCCGAGTGGGTTTAGTCATGAATGTCACATGTAACGCTTAGTAAATGGTTGGAACAAATATTTGACTTCGATACTGAATTGTTTCTAGTTTGGATGGCAATCAATTGAATCTGTGCAGTTAGTCAAAAATAGGAAATGTTTGCATTGAACGTTTATATCTGAAATTAAAATAACTTTTGTGTATTTTATTTTATAGCTCCTTAGAACAGACTCCACAATTTCAGGCGACGACAACTTAAACATATCATTACGTGTATGTTCAAAATATAAGCAAAATAAATTTCAGGCATCTGCACATTTTAAAACAACATATTTATTTCCTTACATTGCTCTAGGAAAGCCTAAGAAAGCGAGCGGAGTGTAAACATTGCTTTGTGCGGTGCATAAACACGGGCTCGCAAACATCGGTGATGCAAGCATTTGAGCTCATCGCTCCACGGCGTAAACTTTCACCGATACGAGTCCCTCGTAACTGAAATGTTAAGGATTTTGTGGATTTTATGCAAAGAGATACCAGACGTTTCGATCTCAAGGAAAGAAAAATGAAATATCTTTGAAACTATCATTCTAGTACCTACTTACCAATTTAATATTTCCACAGTTAGATGTTCTTTCTTAATTAATTTAAGTCACAAAAACGGCATAGAAAAACATGGTGAGGAATGGCATTCAATATAACATCATTGGCATTGCCAACAGAGTCAAGCTTGGGATCGATGCTTTCTCTATGTGAAAATAAGCATTTGTCCAGCCGTGGGATATTAATTATAGGCAAGGCAGGATAAGCATATTCGGGTTTTTTCAGTAGGTACTTATACTCGGCCTTATTATTTGGTTTACTAGCGGTACGGAAACAATCTTACATTCTTCAAATTGCTATATTTATAAGCTACACTGTATACAAAATACAGTATCCGTTAACTCGATAAATACAAAAGGATTTTTTGCAGTATTATTGTAGTGTTAATAAATTATTATTGTCGTATACCGACAAAAGATAAGAAAAATAAAAGAATAAATGCTGCCTCCAAGCGTGGTGGGTCAAGGTCGTGGCCGCGCGATGTGCAGTTTGACCCTCGCATGTGCTAAAAGCTTCGGTGGTCTGTAAATACTTATAAAAGCATTTATTCTGTTTTTTTTTATTTATTAAGGTTTTAATAGCCCCAATGTGTGGCGGTTTTCATAAAAAAGAAAACACTTTTGTAAGATTGGGTAGGTATTTTTGGTGTGATTTGCGTATTATGTTTAAAAAAATGCTGCGATGTATGGATTAAACTACATAGTACCGAAATTGAAAAAGAGTGTGAGCAAGTAGTTAGAATGTGAAAGGTAAACAAACCTCTGATATTTACCTGCTTTTAAAAACAGCATATAATATTATAGAAGGTAAATACTAAAGTGTTTTCACAAAAATTACTACCACGTTTATTCGTCATAATGTAAAGGTAAAGGAACTTAAAACTACCTACACTAATCATTAATAGCAAACCAGTCTATAAAACTGCTCTAAAATCACAATCCACAGAACTGTACCAACGATTTCTCTTCTTTGTTCCATTTTGAAAAATATACAAAAGATTTCTCAGTTAACACTTTTATTTCTAAGTGTTGATTAATATTTATTGGAGTCGGGCGGCAATCCTCCGGGACAGGGTAATTTACTGCGACCGCGCCCGACAATACCTTATTTACCTTTAAATAAAATACGATCATTGGATTATTGATAAAAACGCCCAAAACCTACATAGCCTACTAATATTGTAAAAGGGAAAATTTGAGAGTATGGGTGGATGGATGGATAGATGGATGGATGGATCGATGGATGGATGGGTAGATAGATAGACGGATAGATGAACGGATGGAGAGATAATCGATGGATGGATGGATCGATGGATAGATGGATAGATAGGAGGATAGATAGATGGATGGATGGTTAAATGGATACCTGGATGGATGGATAATTGTTACTCTTTCACGCTCAAACAGCTGGTTCAATTTTGATGAAATTTTGTATGCAGTTAGCTGTGTCACTCAGGATTAAGATAGACTACTTTTTAACCGACTGCGTCAGAGGAGTGTAATCTTTTTACAGCTATAACCGACATTCGCGCGGACAGTTAGCATTACCTACATTTGTTGCGCAGTTACGTATTTTCTATTTTACGTGGTATATTGTGGAGTTAGGAGTATGTAGGAGAGTAATATTGGAACGAATGTGACTTATCTCGGAGATAGTTATGGTCATAAAACAGTCGTAAATGCTTATCTATGTTGTATTGTTGATTGAAATTACTACAATCGTCACAGTTTGACCTCGGACAAAATAATATGGAGTTTCTTGCGGATTCTTTGCCATAGGTAAGACATATTCATCGAGTCAATAATTAGATATTTGTATTGATTGATACCTTTTTTGTTATATTCCTCGACATTCCCACAACACCATCTAGTCTCAAGTTAAGTATACGAGAGTAACACAATACGAGAACAAATTAATAATCGTGCTCATCACACAAACATTTGTCCCGAGTGGGGATCGCACCTACGACTTTTGGTATAGCAGTCAAGGGCACAAACCACTAGACCAACAGGCCTGTCAAAAGCAGTCAACCTAGCAAAGACCATCATAAACATTTATTAATCACCGAAGACTTGAAAAAGCCAAGTCAATCAAAGTCTTGAAGTCCTCAAAACCCTGGTCACAAAAACCCCATGGCCCGTACTCCCGTACCTAATCAACCCAAAGTAATTCCACCAGGGCGGAAAGGTACGCAACTAATTAATTCTGTTTTTCTTTCATTCCTGAATCATTAGCATTAAAATTGTTGAAGGGTTAACTTTTAATCCCGATTTACATTTTATTAATAAAAAGGTAGATTTTAACGGTCCAAATTGTATTAAGGCTAGTGTTTACAAATTTGGAGGCTTAACTGTATTAAATTACATTTGCGTTATTTTAAGAGTTGTTTTTGTTACCTTTTGATTTAACAATAGATTTCAGTAAACTTTTCCTTAAATAATTACAAACAGATAAAGTTTTAAATTTTTTGTGGTCTTGATTAGCAAGACGAGCACTAGGCCCTTTTACCTTTAGTTTCCTAATCTTCTCTCGATACAAAATCGTGGCAGGTTCTTAAAGAGAGAGAGAGAGACTTTTTAGTGGAAAGTAAAATTCTTGGCTTCAAAGACTTGCATCACCTCTTGTACGGAAGGCCTTACTAACAGACATCGCTACCAGGTTTAGTATAGAATTGTCTGTGTGAATTAATTGAACATAAGTTATTATACAAATTAGACAAAGTGATGATTTAGCTACCTTGGGCTGTCCATGTCTGTTCTTCTGTAGAACCGGGGTGGATGGCCCTTGGTAGATGCCCCATCAAATTTTAGAATTAAAGTTCTCTCAACAAGGCTTCTGCATGTTGGACCTGAGTCGCCATGTAAGCTATTAAATAGGACCGATATTTTTCCCATAAAGTAATCCCGTGAATTAAAAAAGATAAAACAATATTCTAACATATTTAACCTAAAAACTCAGAACTATGTTGATAATCCTCAAGATGGCTATTAACAGGAATGCATAATAAATAACTGAGGTAGGAACTGTGAAAGGTATTGCAATTATACAAAGTTTCCTTCGGCCGAACTTACGAGCAATTCTCCTTGGCTAATTGATCGGATCAATTATTCAACGTTGAAAGTTTCAGAGGTGTTCAGTTTCGTGCTGTCACAGTTTCATGAATAATCAATCACCTTTATTATTGAAATAATCATATTTCCATTTCTGAATGAGAAAAACAGAAGCTTATTTAAGGATGCTTCCGTGGGTGTTTCGATTCGATTTATTTGTTATTCTGAATCAATTAGGGTCTGGAGTTTTGGTTAAGGTTTCCACATGACACAGATGGCAAGACCTGTAATCCATTTTTATTCAGAGTTAAATTATTATTTTTTACTGTTACCATCTCGTCTATCACATATCTATCAGATATCAGAATGTTCTATTTAAAAAGATTTATATTATAACACTCGATGTTAGAAGATAATCTAAAATTTTCAGTGCAATGTTTACCATGATGACTTACTTATGACCACAAGTGCTCAATTGTGGTGATCAATGATCGTTCCTTCTTTACATCGCATTACATCTTTGCTTCCATAAAACTAAATCACCCATTCATAATAAGCACAGCGATATAAAATCAATACGCAATGCAAAACTTAACACATACCGTAGTAAATAACAGTCACAGTCGGTTCGCTCAATACATATGCAGTTGTGCTTCACAAACTATGTTCGATAATGAACATCCGTATGCTCTCCGGGCCGCCATCCGGCCCAGTCCGGTTCCGTATTATAAAAAAATATTTTCCATTAACACGGATCCGCTTTGGCCATCTGTTAGCAAAATGAGAGTTTCATATCCATTAGGATTACCTGTTGGAATTGTTAACAAGTCTACGCTTAAAATTGGAGAACGAATCCTCTTTGGAGGCTTACTGTGTTATGGTTATGAAGTTGTGGTCGGACGTAGTTTTGACGAATTGGTTTCTTGAAACCATATCGAAAGATGCGAATAGATTGAATTTAGTTTTGTGGGTAGTGACCACGCCATTGACTCCGAGCGCAATGTGGACCGGGTTTGTTCCGCAATCGACACAAATATTTGAGTGATGGTCAAATACGTCTTAAGTTTGGGTTACATACATTTAAATATTATTGAAGAATCATAAGAATTACATTCCTCAGAACATGATTCCTAGAAAAATTTATTCTTTAAATCTCATACAGATGCATGACTTGACATGTTCCCATTGTTATTTACTTTGTCGATTCACAAATATCGGAAGCAAACAAATTCCATGCTGCATCTTAAACAAAATCTCCTAGCTCCCTTCCCATGTGTACATGGTAGAACTATTTAGTCTATTTACAGCCACACAGCGTGCCACTATCTGGCAATAAAACTGAATGTTTAGTCAAAGCATGTTCCCCTTACTTTATAGAACAGCATGTCACAATACTAAACACAGCTGTAATCAGGGGAGGAACTCCCGCCACTATTTACTGGTACGTTCCAAAGCGTTTAACACTAACTCTGCTTAATTAAATTTGTTTTAATTCCGTTTATTCAATCAGGATAGTGGTATTTGGTATTTGAGTTCTGGTTAGTTAATGGACGAGGTGTAATTTATAAACAGTTTTCGTGTGAATTAATTAGAATTTTGTTGGGATGGCCTAACCACCACTGCAAAAATACCCGTGTTTTTAAATATCAAAATCCTGTAAGAAAATAAAACTACTTTTTTATTATAGTTTAGTCATAATTTATGCGTTTGCACGTTATTTCCCTTATTGCTGGTATGTTATTAATTCTATTACTGTGGAAGTATTTATAGCAGTAATGTCATTAAACTTAATGGTAATTTTACTCAGAAGATTAGAAATTGGATATTCATAGCAAAACCAAATCATTGTGACTATTCGATTTGAGTAATATTTTAAACGCGAAAGTTTGTTATGCTCAAACGACGAATTTGGTATGATGGTAGCTGACACCTTAGATTAACAAATAAGCCTTTTTATTCATCTGTTTTAGAAGGGTTTTAGGTTTGCAGCTATAAGTTTATAACCTACATTCGCGTGGGCCAAGACGCGGGCGAAAGCTAGTCGACTATAAAAAATAAATACATAAAGCGTAGTTTCGTTTGTTTTCTTTGCTGTAATAATAAGGGAGGGTCACTCCATGCAGAAATTTCCTACTAAATATGAGCTTACCTATAATTAGGTACTCTACTTAGTACCATATGGATGGTTGATCTAATTAGGCAACTGTCTTTTGTTTAAAGCCACATTATCACAGCCATGTTAATTGGTCTCCTAGAAACAATTTATAACCAAGATACTTAACCAAGAATTATACATTTTAGAATCATTGTTGCTTATGTTAGTAAAAAATTACACATATGATGATATTAGCATGTAACGTTTCTATTTTCATTTTGTAAAATAGAATAGAATACTCTTTATTTTACACCGTAGTTACAGCTGTGAAAAAGTAAATAACCCCTCATTTAGTAGGTAATACTAGATGAATCAAAACTAAAATTATACATTTTTTGATTAATCATTTATAATCTAAATCCCTTACATAAATATAAAAAAAGATTAAATTTATCCAAACATTATTGTAAGCGTGGTGCACACAATTTCGGAACGCGTCTCGCAAGTTTAACAGAGGTAACCGCGGGTGTAAGACGGGCTTATAATTCCATTTGTTGAACGCTCAGCCGCGACCCAACTTCCGAACGTAACTTTAATTGAAATGCGTTTCTTATGACATTCTAAACGTGGATATTTGTGGCTATAAATTATTTTTATTAATGCCCCCATTAAGCGAACCGGCTTTTATTTTGGATAAAGAAAGTTAAGTTGTAAAAGGTTTATTTTTATGCCATTGGACGGAAAATTATAACTGAAATGAAATTGCTTTTCATTCGTTCTGAAAGTTACCTAAATTGACTAATCTAATCTAAATCGTGTATCGGCAAAACTGATTTGGTTACTACGTATCTGTGTTCCTAAATTATTTTAGCACGTTTATCTATAGACTTTTCATGTCAGCCAGCTTTGTTATAAAAATACGTCATAGCATGGGTACGTCAATACCCAAACATTAACGCTATCTGACATCAAAAATCGTTGCAATCAATCAAAACTGTCGCATGACACCTATCCCCGGTTTCAATTAGTAACGTGCGTATACTATGGAATAATTGTCAACGTCATGTCCCCAAAAATATAACGTTACGACCGCGACGCCAACATGGCGACGCGTTTGCGACGCGACTGCGACGTGACGAGTAAAATTCATCGCCGCGCTGACATTATAAATAAGTCTCTTTATACAAGTCAGCCCGGCATTGTACTTAGCACAGTGGGAAATTTCTCGCATTCACTATTTCCAGTTTTCAGAAAATTAGAGCGCTCGGGAAGTTTATTCCGACCTTTGTTCGTCTCGTATCAACGCGGGGGCCTTAAATGAGCAGCTTTTGCAATTGAATGCAGTCTAACCGATGATGAATTGTAATGGATTATGTGACGATTCGTTTTGTTTTGTTGTTTCTGCTTTATTTGCATTTGAAAGCTTTTGAAACTTGATTTTTGAAGGATTAGATGCTGAATTTTCAACTACGCATTTGCTTGATCGTTAGTGTATCACATTAATTGTTAAAATATAACACCAATATGTAATGAACTTCAAAATCATTATTACTGCAAGCATTTTTTTTATTAAAATCACCAAGATCCACTTGATTTAAACCAACAATATAAACAGTCTGTTTGTATTATTACTGTAGTAGTAATAAATATTTACACCTGCTCAAGAAATAAAGCAACAACGGCAACGTGTGAACAGACGGCGTGGCTACCAATTAATGACGTCACTAAGTATTGGTTTAGTAATTATATCCTATTGTGTTGAACACAATGCGTATCAACAATATCAACTAATACTATTTACTAATAACTAATAAGATATTGTGTGCAAATTTTAACACGGTTGATTTGTGACGTAGTATGATTCTATACTGGTGTTATTGCTAATGAGAACAATGATCGCTGAACGGTTGCAACGGGTTATTTTTACGCGAATGTGGGTCATTTAAATAACACTTCTTTTTATGTAGTATTTAGTTAAAAGTTGTAGTTTAAAGTATCACACAAACATTTGTCCTGGGTGGGAATCGAACCCACGATCTCCGGTATAGCAGTCAGGTCCACTAACCACTAGACTAACAGGCCCGTTTAGTGCTTGATACTACGTGCTTTTGTTCAACTTTTGACGAATAAATGGCAGTGCTATTACACTGTAAGCTTATAGCTTATAAATGTAATTTATTTAATAAATGTCAGTCTAGGTATAGAAGGTAAAACATACAATAGAAATAACAACTATAAAACGCATAATAAGTGCGTTTCACTGCCCATAATTATGAAAAAGCAGTTATACCACAGGGTAAATACATACAGAAGTTCAACTTGGCCGTTTCTAAAGCATAAATGCCAATAGTGGCGCGGTACGTAACAGCAATAGGGCTACACACTTACAGCATTTTGGTTAAATCCACAACACACCGTCCGTTGGTCACTGCGACAGGCTCGCGACTGTATCAAGCCACGAACCGATAGCGTAGGCATAATTCGTGCTGTGCCCGCTTATGTGAAGACTTCATACTGTATTCTATTATTATACTGTGGTTTTACCTTTAACTAAGAATAACAATTAATTTATTAATAGTACTTACTCGTACTTGTACTAATTGCTAATTTTATAGCCATTTTATGTGGTTAAGAAAACCGATATGTAATCAATTCGTGTTTATTTGAATTTAACGATTATTCCCTTATTGTATTTATAGGAAAATACATATTACATTAGATTTATTATAATTATCGTCTATGGAGGTACGGTCAGCAACAAAATCATTGAACAAATTTAATTGACTAAGTATCAGCATTTTGCAGATAAGTCAAAAAAATGGTGTTTAGTTAGTTTGATCCAAACTAGGTTTTAAGTTGGGCCTTTAATGGCGATAAGTTAAAGAACTATACGTTTCATCAAGTCTATTTTCTGACTTAATATCACCAAAAGTAACTCATTATTCAGTTGTTTTCTAATTTTAACCCCTTACCGCATCGCGGATCATATATAAACCAAGCCATATTTTCATGAATATCTTCAATTAGAAAATGAAAACAGTTAGTTTTGTGTATAGCGTATCAAATATGTTCCATTCCTCTGTCATAATAATATGAACACCGCCATCTATGAGTAACTCTACGAACTCGCCCATCATTCAACATCGACGAACAGGTTGCTCCTTGAGCGCGTCGGTTTCTGTTATTTGAAAACTCCGAAAAAAATATAAAATCTCTAGTTACCGCTATTAGATAAATATTATAAAGAAGAAAAATACTTATATATTATTGATAAGGTAAGTTTTTTACATTTTATACAATTATATTAGCATTTTTGAGTATTTAATTGTATGGATCAAATTTGGTACAACATGCAAAAATATTCTTTTTCTATTGTGCCTTATTTGTACCGTTATGCAAAAATGTAAGTCGTGTTTTTATTATTAATATTTTATTAATACTTCTGTGATTGCTTATAATGTTTATTGTATTTTAGGCAACCTGATGGAATATGGATCCTAGACGATTTTACGGCGGTATCCATACGATTCTCAAGGATTTTCCGGACAGCAGTGCTGATGAGGACCTATCAGATGACGAGCAACTAACGAATAGAAGACGAAAGGTACTACCACCTCTCTGTATTCCAGAATCTGAGGAGTCTGACTCAGTTTCTGATGATAATATACCTTTATCTCATCTTGCTTCTTCGTCAACAAGGACTTCAAGGGCTGAAAAGCCTCGATGGAGGGATGGATTTTTGGAAAGAGCTGAAACTGATTTACAGTTTACTGGAGACATTTCTTTGCCTCTAGAAATCACAACGTTGAATACCCCGTACCAGTTTTTCAAATATTTATTCACGGACGACATTTTTCTATATATATCTCAAGAAACTAATAAATATGCAGTCGAAAAGCGACCAGAAAAGCCCAGTAATATTACTGTAAAAGAACTTGAACAGTTTATTGGTATTTGCCTTTACATGTCGATAGTTCAGTTACCCTCTACAAGATTTTATTGGAATGAGGATATGGGGTACCCAAAAGTTAGTACAATAATGTCTTGTAATCGTTTCGAAGAAATCAAACGTTTTATTCATTTTAACGATAATTTGACACAAATACCAAAAGGTCAGCCAGGACATAATCCACTTCACAAAATCCAACCATTATTGGAGCTTTTAAGGCAAAGAATTTTGACAGTTCCTAAAGAACAGTATATGGCTGTTGATGAACAAATTATACCTACCAAGAGCAGATCATCTATGCGGCAGTACAACCCTAAGAAACCCCACAAATGGGGCTACAAAAACTTTGTCCTTAGCGGCAGTTCAGGATTTAGTTTTGATTTTGAAATATATACTGGAGCTCAGGGACCTGTACAATCTGACACTAATTTGCCAAAAATAAGTACTAGCAGTGACGTCGTAGTTCGCCTTTCTAGGACAATACCAGAAGGACTCAATTACAAACTATTCTTTGATAACTGGTACACGTCACTACCCCTTTTGACGTACCTTAACAAAAAAGGTATTTTACCAATAGGCACCATAAAAGCTAATCGTATCCCAGGCTACAAGGTTCCAGTTGAAAAAGATTAAAAAAAAAAAGGCCGAGGAACTACTGTAGAAAAATTGACCACAATTGACAACACTGATATATCAGTAGTGACCTGGTACGACAACAGAGTTGTGAACTTAGCTTCAACTTATGTTGGCAGCAAACCATCATCTGAAGTTCGACGTTTCAATAAAAAAGAAAAAACATATCAAAATGTATCATGTCCAAAGGCAGTCACGGTTTATAATAGACATATGGGTGGCGTGGACTTATTAGACGCTCTTCTTGGCTATTATAGAATTCAGATTAGATCGAAAAAGTTCTACCACCGCATATTTTTCCATATGATTGATATGATGACAGTTAATGCGTGGTTGTTATACAGGAGAACTTTAGCGGATTCAGACCCATATTTACCTTTAGCCGACTTCAAATGCGCAGTAGCTGAAGGGTTAAGCCAGACTAATAAACCATCAACAAGTGGAAAACGAGGACGGCCTTCTTATGAACTGGAAAATGCTATTGAAGCGAAGAAATTGAGAGGACCCATTGCTATCATGCCGTCTAGAGATGTAAGACTGGATCAAATAGATCATATGCCTGTCTGGACCACTAGACAGCGGTGCAAAGTACCAGAATGTAATGGTAGGTCACATGTTGAGTGCCAAAAATGTAAAGTGAGCCTATGTCTTAATGACAAAAGAAATTGTTTTAAGTTATTTCATACAACATAAGGTGACTGTAATTTTTTTTATTTAAAATTACAACATTTCTTTTTTAGTTAACCAAAAAATTTAATATAACTATAACGTTATTTACTAACAATATCGTATTAAAATTATTGCTTAAAGTGATTGACAGGAACTGACTGCCTGCCTGCCTTTGTATTTTTTGCTCACTGGACCAAATATGTACCAAAGTGGAAAAACGGTATATTTTCTTTATTTTTCAATAAATTAAAAAATGCTGAAACACGTGTTCTTTTATTTCTTATTTACTATCACATATATTTTTATTATCGACAAAAAAAAAATCATGCGGTAAAGGGTTAAAC
Source organism: Chrysodeixis includens (assembly GCA_941860345.1). Taxonomy (NCBI): domain Eukaryota; kingdom Metazoa; phylum Arthropoda; class Insecta; order Lepidoptera; family Noctuidae; genus Chrysodeixis; species Chrysodeixis includens. Next base: position 10,299,754 of record OW796098.1, on the reverse strand, counting down.
TCTTATAGAGTTAATTGATGTTTTGCTGCCGATGGTACCGGCGTAATAGATGGTGAAACTTTAGTTCTATTTCCTGGTAGAAATTTTATGACAGACAGACAGGTCGTTTCCTTTTACTGAGTGATGTTTGATGAACTATAATTGTACTAATACCTATAAATACTTTAATGGCAAAGTAAATTAAGGCTGAAGTGTCCATCAACTGTTATTTAAGATATAACTAACAAGACTGTTCATTAATAAATAAATAATTCTTTTAAAATTATATTTATTCATCATTACTATTCTCCTGCCCTTATCCCAATTATAATTTGGGGTTGGCGCAGCATGTCTTCTTCTTCCACACGTTCCTATGTGACGTCATCTCGCAAGTAACATTCTTTACAGCCATATTATTATCATCTTTCACTCAATTCATCCATCCTTTGTTTGGTAGTCCTCTTAAAATCTAATGACTATTAGAACGATACTTAGGAAGTGATGTTTTCAACCGTCTAAATGTAGATAATTATTTTAGACAATCAAAAGACAGCATGACAGTTAGGGGGGAAATTTTGCTGTGCGTCGATGTGGCGCACAGCTGTATGGTATCGCCCACCGACCATGTCATTCAACACTGATGGTTGGCATCTTGAAGTATACTTCTTTCATGATAGTGTACGTGCTAAACTAATAAGTTTCTTTCCCATAAGTTTTCAAGTTAATCAAAAATAATTCACGAAAAACTTCCCCTACCATAAAAGATGAAATATTCCCTATTCCTTCACAGAATAAACTCTATAATGTACCAAATTTCCGCGTGATTGATTGACAAGTGGTGCCTATATTGTACGCTGAAATGAGATGGCATTATGGAGATATTTGTACTACCAATTTCACGAGCAATATCACTGAATACTCGAAGAAGAGCCCTCAAACCCAATAGGAACAGGTACACCTATAGCACGATGTATTGGTACTATGCGCCTTTATTCGTGAGTACGAATAAAGGAGCATAGTTACCTATACTTCAAAATCTAGGCGAGTTTAGTGTCCAAACGTATAAAGGAATATTTATTGCGAGGTTTTATTATTTATTGCTCGTAGAAGTAAGTGGTTGAGTTTAGAATTTAGGTTTTATTTTCTAACTATAGGTATGTCGTGGTAGTCTTGCGGTAGTCTTGCTTAATTTCTTTGTCACTTTATAGAGTTATCAGAGTGCAGCAAACATTTAAGAGCGTCTTTAAGTTGATTTTCTATTTTAATAACAATTTTCTTGCGTATAAATTGGGAATCACGATCAAGAATATCGAATCTTGAAAGTAGAATACATTTTTAACAATTTACTCATTATTTATAACAGTCAAAAGCATAATATAAAGTATTTAAAAATACATAAATTCGTATTGTACGAGCAATAAAAGCAAAGTCAACATACAATCGATTCACAATCACTTTTGATTAATGAGTATTAATATTTAAAACTTAACTGTTCTGTTGTTTCTGCTCCATTTAATATTAAAACGGGATCGGTATAAAGAATTCATGATACAAAGCCAATTGGCTTATGCTCGAAATCATGGATTATGTATTGCAAAGAAAATGACATTATTCAAGTCGGAATTATTCATTAGTGGTATAAATAATTTTGACGATCTCAAATTCTTTCTTGTTTGGAGATAAAATTTTGATGGTAGTTAACTAATCAATCAATTATCATGTAGGTACCTACTGCAGTCTACTTCTGGACATAGGCCTCTTCCAATATATATCGCGTATCATTTGTGCCGATCCTTCGCCTTCCGTATTCTAACTCAGCCACTTTCTTTAAGTCATGTGTCACAGATATTAGTGGCTTACACTTGGGGAAGCCTATGTCCAGCGTGGAATGCGATGGACTGCGATAAGCTGATCTTTGATTGTGTCCGTCTGGCTAGGGGAATGTATTTATGTTTAATCCTACAGATAAATAAATTAATTTGAATTCTTATTGTCTGTTCTTAATGTAATCTGGACGTAAGAAACAGGCACTTAGAATAGAATTTCATGAATTCTTAGTATGAAGTAATAGCTGATGTTAAAGCTCCTTCTTTTAAAACTAAGAATATTGTTGAATGTTAATAAAAATAAGAATTTTGACGAAACTGCAATGCAGAGAAAAATTTAATAAGCAGTAAACAAATTTTCTTAAATACCATGCCTTACTTTCGAAACTATCCAAGCATGCCTGAATTCAGCAAGAATATTCAGTTTAAACAAGGCTTTTTGAAATACCGAGAGAAATATTTCACAATTAAAAACACCGCGAGGACGTAATACCAGGGGAAATTGATTAACATCGTATTACCGTACTTGAATTATTTTGCAAACTTTGTAGCTCACTATCTCCCGTTTTAAACCGTGTTAATTGTTAACAGTTTCAGTTTGTTTCACAAACAAAGTATCGGATTCAACGTTGTTTAACTACGGTTTACATAATTACGTTTAACAGCTACGATTAACTGGACAGTTAACAAGTTAAACTATGTATTTACGGCGCAAGCTTTCGTTTCATAACAATTAAATATTTTCCAAGTTCTTGCTTTCGGGTAATTCGACCGCTGGTATTACGTTTTCAAGACTAGTTGGATAGTCAATTAGTTGGATAAACTTGTAGACTTGCGTTAAAACATTATCTTAAAACAAAAATGGTTTTAGTATCCCTTTTCTTTGGTAACGTCATTTGACAAGTCTATTTTTTATAGCCATATTGCAACCTAATATCTCCCTTTTATTCGATATGTAATTATCTATTAGAAAAAGTGTAATTAGGACTAATATGATGGAATTACTATTAAAATTGACAAAAATTGCATGTATTTATTGTCGTTGTGGTCTTGTGGTTCTATGTGTCGATTTTTACGAGTTGCAGGTTCGATAGGTGAAAGATAACATCGTGAGGAAACCTGGATTTCAAATAATGGAATCTGAAATCGCAAATCCGTAGTGAGCTAGCGTGGTGATCTACATTATGCTCAATCCTTTCGTATACGGGAAGAGGCCTGTGCCTAGCAGTGGGACGTACATAGGATAGTTTATTTATTCTAATGAGTGACCCGTTAATTAGACTTGAAAAACGCACATAAAATGTGTTCTTTAAATTGTAATAAAAGTTTCTATTAAGTACATTCCATCAACGAACGTATACCAATTGATTCAGTTTCTCGTTCTGATTAATACTCCACATAGCATACTTACCTACAAATGCTCACCTGTTTGTTTATGCCTGCATATGCTTGCAGATTATGAACGCGATTACAGGTCATTAACCTTTGGCCTGAGAACAATGTACCCTTTTCCTACCATATCCATGATTGCTAGGAGATTGATATGCGATATTGTAAAAACCATTTTGTTGCATTATTAAATAGCCAGGTGTTTGTAGCATTAATGTGATAAGCTTAAAGAATGTAGGTAAAATATATCTTTTTAATCAGCTGAAGTGTCTTGACTGTACTTTTTTTTTAATTACATATCACGGCATCTAGTCTCAAGTTAAGCATTCTAAGTACCTAGCTGTGTTATGAGTACTGGACAACCGAGAAACATACTTATATATTTATAAATACACACATGTTACAGATTTGTTACACACAGACACAGAATAAATGGTTGTGCTCATCACACAAACATTTGTCCTGGATGAGGATCGAACCCACGACCTTCGGTATAGCAGACAGAGTCACTAACCACTAGATCAACAGGCCAGTCGTAATTTATTTATTTAATATCATTCTAGATCTTATTTATAGGAATCAATACAAGCTAATTCAATTTGTAATTTTTATAAGTGTCGCGGGTTCGATCCCCGCGTTGGACAAATATTAGTGCGATCCACAAAGGTTTGTTCTGAGTCTGGGTGTTTTTGTGCATGTGAATAGAATGTCTGTGAAACACTGCGATACAAGGATTAAATTCCCTGATGCGAGAGTCGTCGTGTTAAGAAAAAAATACACCAACAGTTCTCCTAAAATGAGCGTCGGGCAGTTCCATATAAAATAACAAAACAATTATTGTGTAAATAAACGTAAATAATTGACCTGAGACTTCCAACCTTTGTGTACTAACAAAATATATATTTCGCCGACGATTTCCTCCGCTCTATTCTTATGGGATTCCCCCTGAAGCGAATTTACATACTTGAGTGGGGTAATATATTGGACAGGGGTAGCCTTGGATTGTGATGTGCCAAATTTGATGCCGTTTACCTGTATGATTACTTGGGAGATTGAAGGTTCAAGAGTTGAATTTGAGGATTGTTTTTACCCCTGTAAGATTTGGTAAAGGGTTCAGGCTGGTCGGAGCATCTAAGGACCACCTCCCTTAGATTGCTCCTCCTATCTTTTTTTGAACACTCCCCTAAGATGAATTCTTAACACAAAGAGAAGTCAGGTAGCTTCTTAGTTGATGCTGAAATTCAAAGAGGTTTTACTATCTGTACTAGATTGATGAATGACTGATCTGAATTCCAGTTGGAAATTATTCATATTAAGAGTGTTAAGTAGTGTCTTTGATCACTGATATAACTTCTGGCTGATCCTTGCTTTCATATAATAATGGTTTTATAATTTCATTATGAACCCGTAACATCGCGATTTTTAATTTGATTACATATTTGTATACGATTACGACGACGATACGACGAAAGTCTGTTTGTATATGTGTATTTGAAAGTGATAGGAAATCTATTTAGTTCTAGTCTGTTTTGACTTTTTTATTTGAAACAAAAACACATACAGATGTTAACAGTACAAATTGAAACGACGATAACAGCAGTAGTACCCAACTATGTCGCAGTTATCAACGCCCCCAGGTAAGGAAATAAAACTGTTCCAGTTACTTACTAACTGATATAACTATATGATTTTAAAATTAGCTAATTAACTACCTAACCTTAATACATTTAATCAGCTCCAACATATGACATATTAACAGTCACCGTGACGCCAATAACACGAGAGAGAGATTGAAAAATATTTCAACATTCACAATGGTTCGTATTCGAGTATATAGGGTGTTGTAATGTGGTACAATGCCGTATATACAGGGTAGGCCGAATAACCTCGTGATTTCTCCCGAGATGTGTCGAATGGTCTTTGGAACTGTGAGGTGGTATGGAGTAGGTAAGTGTGCTTTATTTTTCTTGGAGAATTTGATAAAAGGTTTTTGTTTATTCTGTTGTTTGTGGCAGTGTTTTTTGCTGTAAAGGAGGTTGTGGTTGATTTCAGTCGCAGAATCAACTGCAAGGAATTTGTTATTTAAGGGCCCCTTATTCCGAAAGTTTAGGCATTTAACGCACCGAAACAGCTTGCGCCCGCGTTGCCCAGGAGCCGTCGCGATTTGAACTCCGGTGACCTATGGCGGCGGGCGGGCACGCCACAGTATAAATAAATAAATCAGTAGTTCATATATATATTGTGCTAGTAATAAGTAGTAGTTTGCAACAAAAACATAATAATATACTTAGCTTGATGTGCTATCCACTAAACTATTGATTGTCAACACTAATATGGTATGAATGTGTGACTAAGGAAAGCGATGATCATTCTATAGAATTTAAAGAATGGTTGTAGAAGATTTGGTGAGTACTATACAGCGTGGCGCTACCACCCCGACATTAATTTAACACGGTTAGGACTAGTAACCATGAATCATTTTAATCATGATACGTTTTGATATTACGTAAACTGAAAGACATTTTTTTTAAACAAACTAAATAATAAACATCTATCTCAAATTGTGATCACTCTGTGCGAAAGTTCATTCATCAAATAACTTACCTACGACTAGCGGGCTTACGTTTACTCGGTGCGGCAACGTCGCACGCCGCACGCGTAGGTACAACAGCTGTGCGCGCCAGCTGGCAACAACGCGTCGCGACTTGTAGGCATAAAATGTCTCATGTTCGGTCCGATTTTGGCGGCACCTACGCGGCAAGCTGTTGTACCTACGCGTGCGGCGTGCGACGTTGCCGCACCGAGTAAACGTAAGCCCGCTAGTCGTAGGTAAGTTATTTGACGAATGAACTTTCGCACAGAGTGATCACAATTTGAGATAGATTTTTATTATAGTTTGTTTGAAAAAAAAAATTCTTTCAGTTTACGTAATATCAAAACGTGTCATGACTAAAATAATTCATGGCTACTAGTTCTAACCGCGTGTTAAATTATTGTCGCATTGTCCTCGCCACCCTGTATAGTGGAAATGAAAATGTTTTATTTATTGGGCATGTATAAATTAAAAAAAAGTGTTTGGTATTAATAAAATATAATAAAGAACTCAATGATCTCATAATGTATGTCAATGTAGTACTATTATTTTTAAATATATTTTTTTTTAATAAGAAATAATAATAAACTTTAAAACTACCACGACAAAATACCACGTGCACTCACTGACACCTTGTGCGTTAAACATCATATAATTCGAAGTTAAACATAAAATAATACGAAGAAACATTTATAAAAGTTGAAATTATAAATTACCAATAAAAATACAAACAATTAAATTGCACAGAAGTGTACTAGCGTCGAGAAGTGTGTGCTGCAACAACGAGCCAATCAGGACTCGCCTCTGTGACGCGTCGCTCTGCGTCATGCCAAGGGCCAATCACAGGCGATAAACCGTTCCCTGCGCCCGCATGCACCGGTGCATTGACCCGATGAGACCCAAAAAACGACTTCTGCGCATGTCAAGGCCAGCGCTCAAGATCAGTGCCGATAATTATAAGCTATCGGTTTCATACATTTTTTTCATTTAATAAAAATAAATACATTTAGTTTCGACATACCCCGCGCCGAGTGTCGAAACTAAATGTATGAAACCGATAGCTAACCCAGGCGTGGCACACGCGGCACGGCGCGCGGGGCGCGCGGGGGCGCGCTGCCGCGCTGCTACGGTCTGTGCGACGCGCCGCCGCGCCGCGCGGCCGGCTTATTTCTACCTACTAAACACATCGCGACCATAAACCGTGATATTGTACCTACCTGAGAGTGGTATCGGTGAGTTGTGATCGATAGCCATGTTCAATTTCTTTCAAATCTTATACGTAATAAAATAATGTAATAATAAAATCAAAACACAATATTAGTAAGTACATCTCCTTGAATTTGACCAGGATGGAAATCTGCACCTTATAAAGGTGAATATTCCCATTAAAAATTTTAAATTCTATACACACTGACTTCTCGTTGCTCTGTGTAAAGAAGTAATCATATTGTGACGTATTTATAGAATAAGTACTTACGCAATACACTTTCGGATTATCTTCACTTCAGACACCCTTCTTTTCTTAATTTTGTTTTTTTTATTTACCATTTCAATCACTTACGTAAATTTGTGGTCGCGAGCAAAAGTTGCATAGGTCCTACCTCGATGGCGTCCGGCCGGACACTGGCACCGAGCGCGCGGTGCGCGCGAGCACTTTTCACGTATTTATTTTATTTAAAAAAAAAATAAGCGCCATATTAAAATTGTATCCAATAATATCCCTGGCAAATCCGATTAGTAAATGAAATGTTAAATTTATATAAAATTACGTTCAGTCCAAGTCTTATAAAACTAAAAATACTTTTAAAATCGACCTTACTTCTGAATTTTATTTTATCGAGCAAAATGTTAAATTTTTCGTTTCTATCCAAAAAAGTCACTAGATAAAGCATGTATCTGTACTATATATTTTTTTAAGAATTTAAATATGGTGATTTCTCTGAAAAAAACTCGATCTAGAAACGTAAATTTCGAATAAGGGGCCCTTAAATATTGAAATTAAGTGTAGAGCTTCTGTTTAATGTCCTATAGTTTATTTAATAATATTGGATACGTATTTTTTTACGTATTCCTTACTCCAACGGTTTTAAAAACAAGTCGAAATTTTCTGTGATTATAATACAAAAAAATGTTAATAATTGTCGTTAGTGTAATAGTAGTTACTTTTTCAAATACATAGTAAGATTCAGAATGAAAAATACTAGTTTTATTAACAATATAATCTACAATTAAATAATTACTTTTAATCTCAATCTAAAACAAATATTAAAAGTAAAACTCAAAATACCTTTTCCATAGCAATCGTATCCTCAGTCCTGAAAATTCTTTGTAAAATCTCAAGTAAGTATTAAAGACTCCAGCCAGTTAATTTTATACGAAATTCACGAAATTTCATTACATTAACCAAGTAAAATGCGTTTATCTCTATTCAAGGGTGGGATCCCATTCATTCAAGATTCATTTGGACGTAATACGTTTTTGATGTTCAGTTGAAATCAACATTGAAGGTTACTTTACCGCTTCCTTCTATTATATAGCAGATACAAGGATTATACCAATAGGCTTTCACGCTTTTGTTTATATCTTCTCGCTCGATTCGTTGTGATGGGAGTGTACTTTCGTGCCCAATTTCGACAAAAGATTTTTTTATTTATTTAAAAGACTACTTATTTAATTTTATTTTTTGTAGCTATCGAGTTTCTATTAGTTTAATTTGTAAATCTTATTTCCTCTTTTACGCCGCGACGTGGTGATTTGCGGTTTATCAGATGCATTCTTTGTTCCTGGCTCATCCTATGAGAACTCTGATGAAAAAACTACTAATCACTATGTTACTCCAGAGCGTTAGCTACCTTCTAAATTTTAACTAAATTGCTTCAGCTGTTTCAGCGACAAGACGTCAAAGCGCACAAATGTAATGACACCTTCAAAAATCCTTTGGTATCATAGTTTTAGTATAGACCTGTTTCCAGCTGAGGAACATTCCAGAATTATTGAACTAGAACATTCTAGAACATACAGAAGTCCGTGTGGTGTCCGGATATAAAGAATAGCACCACCCCATATCCTCCACTGGGTGTCGTAAAAGGCGACTAATGGACCTTAAGACCCAATCCAGTGGGTAAACAACCAACAATCGCATTCCCAAAGAGGCAGGCGGCCGACTATAAAACCATAGCCAAAACTTTAAGCAACATGTCTAGAAGACGTGTTGCGCCGACCCCAAGTAAAAATTGGGATAAGGGCAGGGGCATGATGAACATTCTAGAACATACCAGTATTATAAAGTATTTGAACTATAACCTTCACACGAAAACAAAAGCTAAACGATATCAGTTTGTAAACAATCACATGCATGATTGTCAATAAATGGACAAAACCAATCACGCATTGTGCCGGCCTACTCCGAGAAGGGCATCAAAAGCGATTGTCTCTGATCGTGGAACAGTAATCAGAAGAGGCCTGGACTGGCCACGTGACGTATTTCGGTATTATTGCAAACGGAATACTGGCAGCGTCTAGTTATTCAGGACTACACCAAACATCTTCGTTGGCTTTAATCCAGGGGGCCATGTTGAGGAATTAGCGTCGCTGGAATGTTAGGAGAATGCTTGAGAATAATCTATGTCTCCTTTGAAAGCTTGGTCTTTTATCTTGTCATACACTGGCTTCGTTCTTTAGAATGGTTCACTGAAGACACCAAGTTGTAAAGTATATACTGCTTAAGTTTCGACTTAAATATTTTTTATTATGCATAATGATGGTTGATATTTCGGTCATACAAGTTTTTATACTATTTTGCTATACATTTTGTATGTTTGCAGAACGAGAGCATTCGTATAAGGCCTACAGAGTTTACGAAATAACATCTGAATCACAAGCTTTCAAGTCATTTCAGAGTTTCTGCCTAAAGTTCAGCTTTACATTATTCCTTTGACTGGATTTTCCCAGTTTCCCAATGAAGCCCATATTCAAACACTTTCCAAACCGCTTCCAAACGTTGTACATCCACGTTGTATGGCTCTCTTGCAATTAGTTTCCGCTCAAAGCACGTCTGCCGCAGACCGAAGTCTATGATCCAAGCTAAACCAACGGAAAACAGATTTCCGGTATAAGTAAATCGCCGACAAAGTAAAGGAATGATTCATAAGCTCATTCGTGGCGAATATTTTGATGAAGGAAATAATTATTTACCGACTAATGAAACAAGTCGGTCAGTTTTAGATGTTTATAGAGTAGGTAGGTTTGAAATAGAAGATTTGCAAGTGTGGCGTGTTATTGATTGGGTGCACATTGTTTTCAGTTCGTGATACAATGTATAAAGCTGCGTTCAGCTCGTGATCGGTTTGTGCGTTTCCTAAGGATTGTTTATAAACTGCAGAGTTCGTGTAGCTGGCGGCGAACAATGCGTGAGACGATCAGCCGTATTTAATGTCATTGTAACATGCCTCATTGTGATTTGGTGGCACGTCAGAACAATTCACTGTAAATTAGATCACATTGAATCAGGTCTGTGGCCTCAATACATACTAACAAATTGCAAACTACTTTAACAATCTGAAGGAAATTACGTTTCATTTAAAGTCGATTTTTCAGTTTTTACCTTACACAATTAAGCAGATCAATTTTGATTCCTCTCATTTGGGATAGATATAACACAATGTCTATCCTAAATGACTATTTACACATGTCCAATACCAGAAAGTCCATATACATACCAATGTCCATGTCTATATACCAAAATGTATATCCCAAATGACTGCTGACACACATAACAACATAAAAGAATACTCACATTCATCACCTCCTTCGCCAAATATCTTCTAGCTCTAATAAGCGTTCCACTGAAAATTATTATCTCCCCTTCATCCCTTATTTTATAAACACGATGTGAAGTCAGATTACCGTGGTATGCTGGGTGCTGTGGCTTTCACGAGAGCTCGGATTAGCCTGCAATTAGAAACCTCATGGCCGACGCAAATCTCTCTGGTAGCTTGGATCTAAACGGTGACCTGACTTCAGGTTCTTACTAATCTAGAGGTAAGTATTTTTGTGAAATTAATTTTGATTTGATGGATATTGGAGTGCTTTTTTTCGATATTCGGTGATTTTGAAAGATGATGTTTGTCTGCTGAATCAGTCGAAATTTAATAAATTTGAGCGAGTTTTTTCGAGAATAGTTCTATGTGAGTATACAACGTGTAACATAAATAACGCACATCCACAGACACCCCAAAAAGAACATCCTTTTTTATCCACAATTAATGTATTGAAACATTTTTATCATTTTCTTAGATATTTGTTTTTATTACATATTGTCAGAATAATTTGTACAAATAATTGGCAAAACGAGTGAAATTTGAAAGTGTGAACCGCTGTGAATTGTTAAAACCTTATTGCATCGACTTAAGGCTCATTTTCGTTTACTTCGAGTGCTTTATGAAAATAGTGTCTACAATTTAATTATTTCTAAATAATTTTTTGGTAAAAAAAAATATTTATTTTTATTAATGAAATGGATTCTGTTATCGATTCTGAACAAAGTAGTTTCAGGATGTGCGTTAATTATGTTACACGGTGTATATTTCTTACAGTCGTATTTATGTATTAAATAATACGTCCCGGATTCCCATCAGCACTGAAATAGAATTATTTTAGGATTCTAGGCCCGCTTTGGGATCATTCGTTTCCAGATAATACAACTCACATTACCATCATCAGTTTATTTTGAACCAATCGTGCCAACCTAATCACGTACAAATAATCCGAACAAAGCATTGCAACACTCCGCAAACCGTATTAAACATACTAGAACTCACGTGGCTGCGGTTGATTAGTATAAATATGCAGTGGAGCAGCACAAAACAGTCAGATAATTGGGTATCACAAAACCCTGGCCGCAGCCGGCCAATCTATCTCTATATTCCCTATAATCGGAGATAATTCCGCGGAACCACAATGTACAGTGTAGTAGGTTTTGTTTACATTCGCGTTTAGCCAAACCGATAATGATATTAGTAGATTAATTTGGACGATCATTATATTAGCAGCATAAGCTGGATTACCCAAATGATGTGTGTTCGAGGTGTGGTATTAGTTGTTTTATACTGGTACAATTGATGGTTGATTCATGACAGTATTAATTACATTACATGGTACGATGATTTGTTTGTATTGGTAACGTTAAGCGGAACTGTGTCAGTTCGGAGGCGGGAGTTTGAACCCATAATCGGCAAAATGATGAGCGATTTGATGAAGTTCAGAAGGTTTGTAAGTAATACATACTTTGAAAGAGATTTATCTTAAGTAGAGACTACGTATACCGTAATATTTATAGGAAGTGACTGTTTCTTCTTTATCCCAAATTGTCTCCTCGATCCTGAATAATCTGAATCTCTAGTTGGTAACAGACCTCCTTTAAAAGATGGCTTTGCTCTCTACAGTATTGGTTGAAAAGACAGCCAAAATAAGAAACCCTTAGTTCCAGGTAACCAGCAACATCTGAAATGACAGAAAACCCAAAATAAGAAGCCTCTAACTCGAGAAATATGATACAAAATTCAAATATATCCAAACAAACAAACAGTCGACAACAACTTACAAAAAAGACTCGAAGAGAAAAAGCTAGCGCGAAAAATTACGGAATTCATAACACGTTTTAAGTGCACATCCTAGTGTGACACGTTACGGCACAAAGCCAGCGGAGAGGTGTAATTGGTAGCTAATCCTTGCCTTCGTCGGCACACGGACAGATTGCAGTCCTATATATGCAGTGTTGCTGTTACACACTCGAAAACTGCCACGATAATGGATATTGATGGAGATTTGATAGAACGTCGATGCGAGTTAGATGTTTGGTTGTTTTTGCTGTACGGGAAAAGTGTGGTTATGTTTTGTTAGGGTGTAGGTGTTTGATAGTTTTTTTTATTAAAAAGTACTTATTTGTTTTTAGACTTGGGATAAATATGGATAGTCGTTTTTAAAGATGCATTTTTATGAAAAAAAACGGTGTGAAGGTTGTGACGGGTAGCAGGCATTTTTTAAATAAAGTTTATTAAAATAATTTTGGTTAAAACAAAGACTCAATAAATATTTCTAAATATTCTTTTGCTTTTCTTTTTCTTATAGGGAGACGCTAATTTTCAGTTAACAAATATAAACTGTTTATTAACTAATTTAATTGAAATTAACAGAACATCTCAGTTTTAGGGAATTTCGTAAACCTGGCAACACTTTCTACACACAATATTAGTATATGCACGAGCAGCATTATATAAACAGTCAACCGCACATCACCCAAAACAGTGAATAGCAAAAATCTACCTTATTCCATTGCAATAAGAATTAAACGTGAAATATGTGGAGGACTGTATGTTTATGATGTGCGTTGATTCACGTAGTGTGGATGCAAGGAGTAAACCTCTCGTTTACGGCGGATTCCGACTTAATCCGTTGTTCTTTAAGACTAGGTATATTTGCTGAGACACTTGCAAACATACTGTGTATGTTGTGCCCGTTTTATTTGAAGTTGTCTGTTATATGTAGTTCATGGTTTTTCAGCAGTTTTCTTCGTTACTTATATAGGCTGTTTCATTTTTGTTTTGACTTATTTGGAGTATATTAAGTTCAGCTGTGATTGCGTCACATTAAAATGATTATCTTACAATATTTCGAATTGTCATCGACATATTATCACCCGAAATCAGTAAATTCGAATTGTCACTATAAAAACTATACGAGCCATAAAATGAAATTGGTAAAATAAAACAAAGGCTCATCAATTTCCAATTTTCTTAAAACTTGTCATTACAGAGTTACAAAAGTTATTTTTTTAAATACAATTCCTACCTTGCAATTCGTCAAAGCGATAGTTTAAGTTCCACTTATTTCATTTATGAAAATTCATATCAAAATATTTACCGTACAAGAATGCAGAATGCTACTGTCAAAATACTACTACAAGAAAAGGGTCGGCCATTCTTTTCCGGACACCCAACTCTGACAGTTATTATTCCGATGAACTGTACGATAACAATGGGCAAAAAGGCAAACAAATACAATAAAATATACATGGGAGTATTATTTTATTGTTTACATCATATTGTGGGGAATATGAATAAAATAAATATTGCATGACTTTCACACAACGCCATCTAGTCTAAAGCTAAGCAGAGCTTGTATTATGAGTACTAGACAACTGAGACATACTTGTATATTTCTAAATACGTGCATATTATAGATAACACCCAGGCACAGAACAAATGATCGTGCTTATCACACAAAGATTTGTCCTGGATGGGAATCGAACCCACGACTTCCACCACCGGCCTCTAACCGATAGAACAACATGCCAATGTGAATGTTTACTTCAGATGCAGTAACTTTCGCACTCAAATTTTCACCTTCGCCTGTATCCTGTAGATTGTAATGTCTCATGTACTTCCATACATTTTTTTTTTAAAATGGTCCAGACTTGTAAGCTGGAAGATAACGTACACTATGTGTATTTTAAACACACCTTCAAACTTTAAAATAAGTCACCTATGGCCCAAAATTTCATTCGATCTCAAAGCGTGACGAAAACGCCTATTTCTAAGTTATAGCCTAGTAAGATCTATTCGGGGATAAAAATCAATATATTATGCCTTAAAAGAATATTATATCCATAACAGCTACGGCAAAGCTTCAGTAGACCAATATTCAAAGGGTCTACGTGGTCACAAAGAGTAGCACGAGACATTGTAAGCCTGGTGTAGCTTTCTCGTAGCCCTCTCGTAGGCTTACAGCTGCTACGCTTAGTGTGGCTTAACGAGAGTTTATGTTTATGCCTTCTTGGTGTTACTGCCTTACAAAATACTTAGTGTTACTAACACCAGTTGCTTTAGAACTACGTAAATTGGGTGTAAACATTCTGTTTACTAGTTAATTACTAAAACCACGTGTCTATTAAACTGGTCATTGAATTATAAGATACTATAAGCACTCATATATCCGGCCATTAAATAAATCTTTTCGAATTAAAAATAAAATATACGAAATCCGTAATTGGAAGAAAAAAACTTGAAAGTCACATTCCCTGTATTTTGTACACTTGGCATAAATATAAGCTGTATGACACCGGTACTCGAATAATTCACAAGGACTTTAAGAGATATAATAATAAGCAATAAATTTGAATAATCACGAAACGTATTTATTTATCACGGTTCGGATTTAAGGAGGTTCTACTTCAAGTTATCAAAATAAAGTCGGACTCGTCGTTTTTGTTTTGAAAGTAATTAAAAGTTCTCTCTGTAGCGAAATAAGTTGATGCTATCTCGTGACCAGATATTTTGTCGTCTTTGAACGACTTTTTAAAGACTAAAGTATTGGTGATCACTTTTATACGGATAAATGGGAATTGCGCTGTATTTGTGATTTATAATAAATATTCCTCAACATTCCCACAACGCCATTTAGTCTCAAAATAAGTATACGAGAGTAACTTGTGGAATGACTACTAGACCACTGATAAAATAACTTAAGCATTTCTAAATACATACATATTATAGATAAATTACACCCAAATACAGAACAAATGACCGTGCTTATCGTTAGTTCTTGGTTCGATAAGTAATAAACCCGAAAATGACTCCAAAAAAATAGAATTATGAATTACTCATTTTACCCAGTGTTCAATCAAATTGATCGAAAATTCCCTTTAGTTTTAACTTCAAAACTACACTTTATTGCGTAACATTTTAAATCTCATCAATTATCCACCTGACATTTGACCCATTAGTACATTTGAAAGTACACTTACAAAACTCATTCTAATTGAACGTAGTTATATCTCTACGATATCGCAATCACCGGATAAATTGCTAGTTATTTACATATTGCTAACGATATAGTGAATGTATGCAATTTGGATCGTCATTTCCTGCAATCTATCTCACGAAGTGGGCTTTACTGGTGTAATATTATGCCAAGCTATGGGCGAAAGACCATGTGTGATGCATATGTATGTGGAACTTGCTTTTTCCCGGGGTTTCCTTTTTTTGAAATCGGGTAAACAGTAGCCTACCATGTTAACAGCAGAGTGTCAGCTACCTCTTTACTGGGTTTGAGATATCGTCAACTGTGGGACATTACAGGTTCGAAAAAAAACTGAATATTAAAAAAGTTTGATTCCCGCCAACTCTCGAAATCGCCAACCCAAGTAACAACGCCATACGCAAGTAAGGAAGCACAGACAATAATTCTGCGACATAAGCAGTATGAGTAGCTATTTTAGCCCAACCTTTGGACAATATACAACACCTTAATCACTTAAAAGTCCGATACTAACAAAGCAGAAAGATGTATTCGAGTCCTATAAAAATGGCGGTGTAATTTGCGTTGCTAATGTTCTTTTTACGATTTGTTGTGTACAAGGACGATCTCTTGATGCGAACCAGATGCAGTGTATAGACTCTCATAGACCCGCCATAATAGATTATGATGTATTACCGATCACTGGAAATAAATTAGGCTTTTAAATTTTTTACAGCTCTATTTGCATCATAATTCTATTTCTGTTTCTGATTGGTTGAAGATTTATGATTTATGGTACAGATAGTATGTTTTGATTTGATATATTTTTATGATTATGTTAGTATTGATCGGTGTCTAGATTTTATTTGTTTTGTAGGCAGCTGTATACAGATGTTGTCTCAAGCAAGATATATCAAAAGCTGTTTTAAATATTTGAAATTATATTTATTTCATAGTGTTAAAGGTTCGATAAAGGAACACTGCAGTGTTCGGAAGTCAACTAAGTGTTGGTAATAAATAAATTCTTGGACTCAGACATTTTTGTTCATTGTTAGAATATCTAATACAATATAAATAATGATGACGCTGATAATAAATGCTCTCGAAAATACAAAACAGGTAGGTTTTTTTTAAATGTCTTTGAAATTCCCCGCGATAAAAGAAATAAATTCCTGAGTACGGGAGTCATTAAAAAAAAGCTGTTTTTAATCGGACTGCCGCAATCAAATCTAACTGCATAGTTACTAATCAAACAAACACCAAGCTATCACATTACCGATCACTAAAAAAATCATTACTCCTAAACGAAGAAGTGTCAGTGGCACAAATTACAAAATAATATCTTAGATGAGAGCGACTTTCGCATTGGGGTGCGTCTGTTTCCCCGACCATCAGCTCCCCTACTGAGGGAGGGGGGGGGGGGGTAATTGAAATCCGTCATACAAGCGCGTATGACAAATGACAGGCGACCGCGGGCTAGCGGGGGCACTGGCTGCTGGGGTACGGCCAGTTGGCAAATAAAATGCTGGGAATTTACCGGGAAAGGAAAACTGTGAACATGGTGTAGAATTTTTTCTAGTTTTTCTTAAACATCCACCTAAGTAAAGTCAATTTGCAATATAAGTAAAACTTATGTTTCTATAATACCCTCTTGTAAAATTCGTCTCTTCGATTTTTTTATGTTCATTTTACCAAACTAGAAAACGATTTATAAGACGAATGCGTAAGTGACGTAATAGACAGATTTAAAGATTTCTTTACTGTAAAGCAGGAACCTACATAATTGATTTTGATTTACAGTTTTTCACGTCAATCAGCTACAAATATTCCGAACAGTATGACAAGCAATCACCACAATCCTTAATTTAAATAGCGACACAAACAAAAAGTTTATCGTCTAAAAATACAAGTGTCCACGTTTATTCCGTCGCCGGGGACAGGCCAGGACAGTTGTAAACACACATTCGCCACATTCTTGGGACGTTCCATCATTTGTCATCTGGAAGCTGTGTCGCGTCGGCCGGCGAAATACTTTAGTATTTACGATGTAAACTTCGTTATTTTTATTGTGAAAGAAAACATTTGTGTTGACTAGCTTTGTAGTTTTGTTTTGCAAGTTAATAGTTTCCGGTTTTTTTAAGTCAATATACGAGATATACATTTTGTGTACGCATCAATCGTAATTGATTTAGTCTTGACCTCTAAAATGACGTCGTCGTCCACGCAAATATCGGTTATAGATGCAAAAACATTCCTCCCTCTGACGCAGTCGGTTATATTATCATATGTGTCAATCCCAGGGCTTAGCTAGCTCAATACCGACCTGCAAAAAGAAGCTTGTTAGTCCTTTCATTAAATTTTCTCCAGCCGTTTGAGCGTTAAACTTTCACATTTGTAATATTAGTAGTATATTAGACTACAAATGCCATTAAGTATATCTAATATCGCCGTTAAATAAAACCACAAAACATTAGGTATACAGCTCCTGCAAACTTTGATTCAATTAAGTAATAATAAAATAATGACTCCGAAATAGTAAAACTCAGTGCCTTCATTCTTACGACTCGAGTATGCAGATAAGTCTTAAAACGTCTATTATCCCTCCAACACCTACTTTACGGGTTAAGATTTAACCACCTTTTTACAACTCCGGGGTCTTTCGCGGCACAAAGGCGTTCGAGTGCCTTTTCTAATAGTTTTACATTAAAAGAATATTAGAAAACTCTGCGGAGTATACTAGTGTAAGCTTTGAATTATGATAGTGAATTTCTTTTACGATTTCTGTAATAAGTATTAAATTTTCAGTCCCGTTTTATCACAGTATAATAATGTACAGTATGACGTCTAAATAAGGAGAGGCGGGAGCGTGTCGCAGTGACGAACGAACGGTCTATTGTTTCATAAACGACAACCGCATGTATGAAAGTTAACAATGCTATTTGTTCCAATAA
Source organism: Chrysodeixis includens (assembly GCA_941860345.1). NCBI lineage: Eukaryota > Metazoa > Arthropoda > Insecta > Lepidoptera > Noctuidae > Chrysodeixis > Chrysodeixis includens. The sequence goes on along the minus strand of OW796098.1, from coordinate 10,281,221 downwards.
AAAAAGTATTTTCTTACGCAAAAATGAATAAAAACTAAAAACAGGTACACCTAATTAAAATGAGTGGGTGGACAATGCTGTTTACGTACCGGGCGTCTGTATTCTTTTAGAAACAGCCTAGTCTTACTTCTGTATTTAATTAAACTGTGGTTCCACCGACTTTGGTTAAGGGTTTAAGGTGGTAATCTGAACATTACACAGGGTGTGTTTAAACGATCTATTACTATTATTATTCACATCAAACAAATGAATGTTGAGATCTGCACATGACGTGGGTCACAAAGGGCGTGCAAGGACTGTTTAGGGTGTAATTACTAGCACATTGACTTAAAAAAAATGCTTTTCCGCTTAATAACTTGAAACTATTTATTTTACTAATATTACAAAAGCGACAATTTGTAAGTATTTTGTATGAAGTTAGCTAACAACTTGGATTAACAAATAGGCTTTTTTGTAACCGACTGCGTCAAAGGGAGTAATGCTTTAGCAGCTATAACTGGCATTCGCACGGGTGAAGTCGGGGGCAACGACTAGTAGTCGATAATTCGACAAAGATGTTCTAGTATTGAGCATCTTATTGTCAAAATATTTAGGTACCAGAATAAAAATACATGATGAATTGTTTTAATTGGTATCAAATATCCATTGTTTTGAACGGATAATGAACGCAAAATAGGTAATTTATTTTCGTCGGTTTGCTTAGAAATTAGTACAGCTTCTTAGAAGTTGTTTCTTTGACGGGCTCTTTGTAGTTTTAGCTAACTCCTTTCAGCCACAATATTAATAAAGGAAGTAATGAAGACACGTGTAACATTATTATCATACTTGACGTTATTTTTTTTTTTTACAGATTTTTTTCTTGATCCACGCACAATAAACGCATAGGTATAGGATAAACCCGAAATGATGCTACTGTGTCATGATGCGCCATAATATACCATTTACCAATCGTTGCGGGACGTCACGCCGCAGTTTCATTGACAGTATTTGGACAATTTGTGTTTGCGGGACAAAAGAAAAAATACGTATTCAATATAATATATTAAACTACATGATGGGCATTAAAAAAGCTGTCAGCATTCCTATTATACCTACCTGCATAAATTCAAATTCAGAAAGCGCCTAATCAGCTAATAACAAAATTAATTTTAAACAAAAGAATATCAAACAATTGATTCAAAATCTCGGCAGTAATTAGAATAATCTGTAAAACATTAGCGTCACAATGATAATTGTTTCAAGCCATGTTGTTCAATCCGCAAAGAAAACTTTTAATAGGCATGAAGTTACGGGGAATTCAATAGAACTCTGTAATTGTTATATCAAGCCTGTTTCTGGGGTAATAGCATCGTAAAATATACCTTTTAGTAATATTTTGGGGGAATTTTTGCTCTAAACTTATACAATTTGGCCACTGATATAATTACCTTTAAGAAACCACTTCTTTATAACTTGTTACTTACTTATCAACAACTTTTTAGTTTAATAAAAGGGAAATTTGATTTGATTTTTGGTTTTCCGTTGAACGTAACTTTTGTAGCAAGAAACGAAAATATTATCATTTTATTATTTCCGATACCATTTATTGTAGTAAAAACATTTTTTTCAAGAACCATCGTCTTAAAAAAATCAGGATAAATTTAATCTCTTTTACATTTAAAAAAAAAAAACACTCTACAATTGACATTTCCTAACTGGCTACCTTGAGCAGAAACGTCGAAACAAACCCAGGCATCTTTAATCGAGAATGAGGACTCAAAGCTCTGAATACAACCTGCCGGGGCTGCGGGATGTTCGTGAGAGTTACCGCGACCCCGGCACCTAAAGGGCTCCAGAAGGAACATAGTGGGGCTTAGTCAGTAAAAGTCTGACACTCCCTCCCGCTGCACCCACAGCGGGCGGGGTCATTTGACGATTTCCCACGAAAAAAATTAAATACAATTCTAGAACCCATAATATAGAACATTGAATTCTTAAATTAGTATCACTTAGTTCGAAGTTTTCATTAGTACTACGACTAACCAATAAGAATGCTTTAAACAAACAGTGTGTAATGCCTTGCTCCTGCAGCCACTTGACCCGTTCACTAACGAGAGACTCTCGAGGTGTTGATCGAGCCCTCGTAACAACCATTGCCACAATTACTGCTGAATCCACATCACACACGTCTGTCTACAGTTTAGGTTGGTTACTGGTGCTGGCTGATTAAATAAGAAAAAAAAAATAGATTGCGTACTGGCTGATTAAATAAGAAAAAAAAAAATAGATTGGGTACTGGCTGGTTATATTAGCAAATAGAAAAAAAATGTTTTATTTATGTACTCTAAAAATAAGAAATGCTGGCTTATCTGCCAGCTTTGCTTAAATAGATACAGTTAAAAAAGGAGAAAGGTGTATATTCAGTGGTTGATATGCTAGAATTTATACGAAGGTATATATCGTTTTGGATAACTTTACATTGGTAGGTAAAAGCCTGGGTTCGAACTATAAGTAGGTTCATTCATCTCTGAGACAATAAAATTTCCTATATGCCAGAACGAATTAAAAAGGTAAGTTTTCTTTAAACACCATATGATCAAATTCAAGTCTCAATCAAAAAGTTTGATCCATTGGTTTTTAGGTACTTTCGAGACGTTAATTTACGGACACTTCCACGATTCCCAAATGTAATTCTGATGGAGAAGAACCGGCAAAAAACTCTATAAGCATGTAACGATATGTTTTATAACATCAATTTTCAACTAATTATTCAACGGTACACAAAATCGACAAACTATCAGACATAGCTCACCAAACAACAACTAAAACATACCTCATCCCTTCTACCATCACAAACAAAACAACAAAGAAACGTAATTAATTTGAAGCACCATCAAAACACTTCATCAACAGTTAACGTACACGTCACATTAGCTAACAAATTGCCATCTTAGCTCTCTTCATGTGACGGGAACAATACAGGCGTTACTTTACACAGATCGCGTTCCAAAACATGATGCTGTATCATTTGTAATCGTGGTAAAAGGTGAAATGTAATACGATGTCGTTCCCATCGCGGGCTTGCAATAGTAGACAGGCAAGTAAGAGACGCTCATCGAATCTTTCAAATGTATGGAAATAGGACTAAGTCAGATGCAGTTCTTGACACTTTGTAGATGCTATAATTCTTTGTTTTTTTTAAAGGACAAAAAAAGAAACAAGATCATTAAGAAACATCCTCTTTGAAGTCGGAAAAGGAAGATGTTTTATGTTCCATTATCTTATTTAAAAAAAATTGTTACTAGGTATAGGGATAAGGTGAGTCCTGTATGGATGATTTAGAAATTCAGAGACACGATTAGGTAACTAATTTTAAAACCTAATGATTTTCTTGATAAAGATTTCATTTCACTTTATCTATTATATTTTGTTTCCTGTTTGAATTCCCACTCCTTTGAGTTGACAGTAAGTGCAATATAAACCAAGTCCCTATCATAAGGCGAGCAAATTCTCAGACTTACTGCACAGTTAAGCAAGTTTCGTACTAAGCCAGAAACACGTACCAAAGCACTTACTGCGAAAGCCACGTTTAATGGAATGGATAATTTATCAATCAAACCTCCTTTAAAATTAACTACACGGATTCGCGCGTAATCTATAACATATTCCATTTGACAGAAACACTGTGTCGCGACACACACAGTTGGAAACAGATAGGTCACGTGGGAACTGTGTACAATGTACGAGAATGTACATATTATGAGAATAAATAATGAAGACGGGATTCGGTCATAAAGCGGGCGCTCATATCGCGCCGAAAGCTTTAAAACTGCGGCTTAAGTTATGACGAGCACAGGAACGCAAGGGTTCCTACTAAATGTACATTTTGAATGAAGTTAATTAGAAGTTCATAACATATTCATTGGTGTAATTTTATTGTTTGAGAGTTAGGAGATAAAAGGTAAGTGGTGGTTTTAATGAACATGGGTATTTATAAATAATATGTTGTGTAGGATAATGGTAATTCTTTGATTAGTTTTTCTCTATTTCTGAGCTTAGTACACTTATTTTAATAAATTACAAAAACGCAAAATCATTGCGCAAAGTACAGGGACACTGTTTTAAAAGTTTGTTTCTAAAAAAAATAATGTTAAAGTTTGGGTCAAGTAAAGCTAATGCCGTACTTAAACTTTATCTTTCCAAGACCATTTACAAATCTAAATTCTACCTTATATCCAGTTCCAAAAAGACCATGCAGGTATTAAAAGTAGTAAGACATATGTAAATAAAGTTGTGCTAAGTAAATAAAAGCCCATCTTAGTACTCTTACTGCCATCTAGTGGCAGAAAATAGTTGAAGGTGAAACCCAGCGTAGTTGGTTTTAGTGCGCCATTGAAAGGATAGATGGCGTGCTTGCAGGTTTGGTTAAATAACATAGTTTATTTTCTATAGACCTATCTGCATAAATGAAAAAAAAGTAATACGCGAAAATGTACCAAATCAAAATTGAGGTCGAGATTTACAATCTACTTTCAAATGTTGAAGGAAATAGAACATTACTTTTTATTTATCTAGCAATTTTTCATCGCTGTAAAAATGTTAACTTTGAAATACAACGTTATTTACTTTATACGTCTAATGTTTATTGAATAACACTTACAAACAGCGGGAAATGTCAGAGTAAATTATTGCTAGTCTAGCAAAATAAACGATGTAATTACGATTTCCGCCAAAAGATCTGAGATAACATTCCAAACTAAAACTTCTCATTTATTTACGAAAGGAAACATCAGAGAGATATATCTGATATCTCCGCGCACAAAAACCTAAAAATGAGGTTGAAAAAGCAAACAAAAAATGTTCTCAATCACAGCCACAAGAAAAGTTAAAAGTGCTTCGAAAAATGCGATGCGAATTGTGGGGGTCGATTTGGCGCTGAGCGGGACCGGGGTCAGTTGCATAAGCCACTTAAAAGGGGAGCTTGAACCGAGGGTTGGCTAATATTTTATAAAAGTTTTCCAAAGTCCAGTGGTGTGCAGTGTGCACTTTATTTCTTCAGGATAACAATGAGTCGGTCGACATTGACGGATCGCGGCGGAGCGCCCGCCTCCACCTTGGAACGGAACGGCTAACTATTTATAAAGGTGTTACAAGAATATGATAGAGCTGCTCTACTTATTGTTAATTTCTTTGGAGATGTAAGTTTGTTGTTGCTGTGGATACGAATAATCTTCTAATACACATTTATTTATTTCGTAATTTATAACACCATTACAGATATTCCAAAGCGATGCTATAAAAATCTTAAAAATAATAAACACAAAAAGAACAAACAATAATATAAACTAACTAAACATAGTGTATCATAATACTTATTGTTTTTAGAAGAAAAATACGGCTTCTGTAAGGAAGTTCTAAGCGATTGCTAATTGTATATAACAGATAAAAATATTATAGACGTCAATAAAATATTTTATGATGATGGAGTTGAAATTAGTGTTTTTAAGGAGTTATACAGTTTATGTTTACTGATATGCAGTTTCAAGTAGTTTGTTAATTTTTAGTAGCGTAAAATTACAACTGCGTTTGTAATGTATTACTAGCTATCATAACAGATATTATTTTAACTCTGGTTATTTACTTCACTGGTTCTTTAGACGAAACATGACTGTATAATAATTTGTAGACCGTGTCTATTTAATTATAAATCTCTGAAAATGACCCATAAGTCATGTCTGTACAATTTGACAATTGAAACTACCTGAAAACTGAAACACAATTTTCTTTAAGAAGCTCTTATACCCAATGGCGACCTAAAACTGATTAGTAGTATATTCTGTATACGGCCAAACGTGAAACAACCTTCATAGTTCATTATTTTTAACCGACTTTAAAGAGGAGGAGCTAAACAATTCGACGTAAGCTATGCCATTATGTAAATTATAAGGTTTAAGTACCTAAACAACTAACGCCGTGTTGAAAACATCCATAATCAATTAATCATAAAAAATCGATTTCACGTACAAATACATATGACATATGATTTTCATAATGTTTTTCAGGACAATTAAATGTGCACAAGAGAAAGTGTGTTCATTTAATAAGTGTTTTACTTACAAAAGATGCTTATCGCAGTAACATGGTGTAAATGTTTAGATGTTTAATGTTAAGCAGTTTTTTTATCGACTCCCGCACTTAGGAATTTAATCCTTATTACTCGGGGATTTTACAGACATTTAATTCACTTGCACAAAGACATACAAACATAGAACAAGCAATTATGGATTTCACAAAATGTAGTCATACGCAGGAATCGAACCCACGACACGTATCCACGTCGGTGGTCCACTTGGTTATCCGTGCATTTCGATTGCACTTACCACTCTTAATTCAGATTGGAAAATGATCTCTCCTTTGTCAGAAAGTTAATTAATTACTGTGGGATATAATGTTACCTACCCATAAAAAAATGGAGCTGTAGATGTCAAATAATAAATTCGCATGTAAACTAAGGTATACCTACAGTCAAGTCCGTTAAAACTAGATGTCGATGCGACGCTGCTTGAAAAAATGCCTGCACTTGATTTTTTTGCTTGACTTTTTAATTATATTATAAACACAGTTTTCAAACGCTGATCAACACAAACATTTTGTAAATCGTCACACAATTTTCTGTGATTGGTCGTTAGTTTTGTGGTCAGTCAATCAATCAGTTGATTTGACAGCAGATTCAATTGATCAGCCTTCCAGAAACCGGGAATGAATATAGCATCATGTGGGTAATAAGCTAACTTAATATACCTACATTAAGATTGGATGAAATATAGGTACGACTCGCAAAAAATATGCTTCGAGAAAGAAAATTTTAAAGTTTGCAAGAAGACAATAAAAACACAAAGGCACGTGTTGAGATTTTTTGCTAAACAAA